>VZZY01006305.1:349988-373698 GCA_013400335.1 Eurystomus gularis | reverse complement strand
CAGCGGGGGGGTGAGGGGGAGGCCCCGGCCCAGCCCCCGCAGAGCCGGGGCGGGGGAGCGAGGACCGATCAAGCTTTGCTGCTCCCCCGGACACGCGTGGCTGGGAAAGTTACCCGCCCCTACCCCACGCCGCGCCTGTTGAAACCGAGCCCGCGGCGGGTTCCGGCCCGGCACCCCGCGCTGCGGGACAACAGCAGCCCCACACGCAGCCCTTACCCGACTCGGGCTGCAGGCTGAGCAGCTCCGCTGCCCGCACCTCCGCACCGCCAGCACGGCCCCCGCAACCACCGCCCCAGCCCGTAGGGCCCCTCTCGTCTCCCTGTTTCCCTCGAAATAGAGGATTAAAGGCATTTTCCCGCTCTCAACCTGCTTAGAAAACGCTTGAAGGCAGAAGAAAAGGTGTTCCATCGTCAGCTAAGGAACGGAAGCGCAGCCCGGGATGAAGGGAAAACACTGAGGGCTGGAATTTCTCCGGGAGAGCTAGAAACAGATGGCCAAAGGCAGGCTGCCAGAGCTCGCAGCATGCGGGAGCTTCAGCAAAGAGGTATCAATGCGCTTTCCTGTTCAGTTAATTAATCTGTAAAAATATTCACCCCTAAAGATGGTGGCTTGTTTTACAAAGGTCCCCATGGCTAAAAAAAAAAAAACACCACAAACCAGCAAGCATATAAAGATCCTGTGGCTGTGAAACCGCTACCTGTTCTTTTTCTCCAAAACACTCTTTGCTGATGGTCATTTTTGAGGTTGACAGAAAAAGCTGCAATTTCAGTAAAGGCAAGCCCAGCTCTCTGCTAAGAGTGCTCTCCACTCCTCCAAAATTTGCAGATCCATTAGCCGGCAGTAAAACTGCCCTCGCTCAGTCACCACGGCATTTGGGAGCTCCGCACTGTTCGTGAGACTCCCCAGGATACAGGGCTGGCAGGAGAGACAGATCACCAGGCTACAGGAATGCAGAACCCAAATTACTTCTTCTAGAAACCTTTATTCTGTGCAGCTTTTGAGCCAAATTCTAAGAGTCCGAAGGTGACAGTTAGAATCCCTACCCCAGAAGTCCTCACACACACATCTGTTCTTCCAACATCCTGAAGAGAAAGCTGGTGTGGGTATTAGCTCTCAGTCTTGCTGCTCTGTGTCCGGTTCAAGTGGTCAAAGCTTCTTTGAAGCATGGAAAGGGAGATCTTCAGCTGTGAAGATACAACCATCATACCCCTCCAATTACTTACATTAGTCTCCTGCATGGGTGAGTGATGTCAGGCACATGATGTCTCCCCCCGTTACTTTTAAAGATTTCACGCAATTCCCTCCCGTTTTCTACAAACAGTAGCCTTATTGTGCTCTCCTAGCAGCTACACTCTCTACAGTTTATAATTACCAACAGTCCTGTATGATAAAGTCTTCACACCTTGCCAGGCAATAGCGTGGAAGATCAGCCACCCCACTCATTTTTAGCCACAGTTAAGGCAAACACTCTAAGGAACA
This sequence comes from Eurystomus gularis, assembly GCA_013400335.1. Taxonomy (NCBI): domain Eukaryota; kingdom Metazoa; phylum Chordata; class Aves; order Coraciiformes; family Coraciidae; genus Eurystomus; species Eurystomus gularis. Next base: position 372,219 of record VZZY01006305.1, on the reverse strand, counting down.
TGGCAGCAAAGCATGAATACTTGGCCCTCCCAGTGTATTTTGGGGCACAGAATCTGTTTAGATTATTAACAACCCCTGGAAAACACAAAGTAACAGGCACTAAGATGTGTCATGACTTCCAGACAAAAGTGTTATTTGGGATGAAAAAGGTGGTTGAATTATCACTGTTTTTTTAGATACACACTGCGTTGAAAAAGCCATTTAACACTTCAGAATTAGGAATTGTTTGGGTAGTAAGCAGAGAAAAATTGAAAGGGCATGGAAGTGAGGAAATTCATTTCTACAGTGAAATTTCCAGCACTCAGAAGCTATTTCAAGCTTTGATCAAAATGGTTAATAAATTAATAGCAATTTTGTGTGCAGAGACACCCCTGAACAAGGAGTATTAAAAATGGCTTCTTTTTCTACCCTCCTTTGGTGTGTGGGAGAATATAGAGCAAACTGGTGATAGATAGAGGTACATGTGAACTCCCCCACAGCTTTCCTATCTAATAATTTCTTCTGTCACATTTTAAAAGTTATTAAAAGAACTTAAAATCAGAACATTCATAGGTTATAAGTAAAACACAAAGTATGAATTTACTGCCCTTCACTTACTGAGTGGAAATTTCAGCCTAGGGGCTTACCAGTCCTGGGCTTCAGGATCAGAGACACAACAGCATTCAACAACTTCACATTTTTATATAGTGTTTGTGGTATTTAGGAGCCTGGAAGTGTAAGTTACTGAGAAGGAGGATTAGCTCCATAGCTATGGAGCCTCTCAGAAACATATGCTCTATAGAATGTATTGATTTTTCACTGGAGATTAGGTGCACATTTGATACCGAGGCTAAGTAAAGTTCTCACCAGTATCTAGAAGAGCAGTGGGGAGCAAAAACCAGAATAAACCTGAACAAAGAAACCCCATAATAAGGTGGGCAAATAATTAACATTGTTTTGAGCCTTCTTGGAAAAGCAGATCTGTTCTGAATTACTCCAGTCTTTGCTTTGTCATTATTCAGAACTGCATCAACACATCTAATCAATACAGGTACTTGACAGGTTTAAGAAAATTGACATGAATATTTAATCTTAGTCAAAAAAAAAAAAACAACCCAACCCAAAACATCAGACATATGAGCACTGCCTATGTACCAAATTCAGTCTTAGGACAAAACAGGTCAAGGAGTCATGAACACTTTAGTTAGCTCCAGAAGACATCAACTAAAAGCTATGTTGGCATAAGGGAGAAAATTTGATTTGTTGAGAAACAGGAATGTCACCAGGAAGGATTGGCAGACCTACCTGCTCAAGCATTTCAATTGAGTCTCTTAAAACACCCTTCATGTGTTTAACCTGTTCCTTATCATAATGAGGGATCTCCTCTTTTGATACCGTTTCTGGTGATATGCTGGAAGAGATTGAGATGACCTCAGAAACATGAAACAAGCACCTCCATGCCTTTCTAAAGGCAACTTCTCTCTGCCACCATTGTTTAGCCATTGCTAAAAGCACCCTTTTCCAAAAGCTACATAAAAAGCTGCCTGCAGTTGAATTTCAATCCCTGTTGCCATGATGACACTGCCTCAGACCTCTGCAGACAGCCACCAAGAACAAGCATGCTCACAGTATTTCTGCAATGCAAGTTCTCATGCTTCAGAGGGCAATATCTTTCTTAGGAAGGAAGTTACTTCAATTAGTTATGAGATGATCACTATGGGAGGTCAGCACACCGCCTCCTTACTCAAGATCAGGTTATGGCTTTTAACTTGTTGGCCAACACCATATTCAAGAGAGGAAGCAACATCTGAGCCTCTTCCATGTGTCTGACTACAACAAGGCACCTAACATGGAAGTTTGAGGAGGAGAGGAGACTCACAGAAAGAGGCTAAAACACTAAATGCATCCTTAGCATTACATTTGAGATCATACTGGTTCACACAGGATAAAGTGAAAGCTGGTTCTGTGATCAGCACTATGATATTCACAGAAGATGAGTCACAGCAGGGTGATAAATGCAAGCTAAGGTTAATACTCCCCCAAAAAGCAGCTTGTTGAAGGAGAAGTTTATTGCTGCAAGATGCAGGCAGACACGTCAGTGGATATCAACAGAGAAGCAACAAGCCCCAGCAGCTTTTGAAAATTACCACCAAGTTTCATTGTTGAAAATCTATTTCTTTAGATCAGATTCTCACATAAAATGAGAAACAAAGAGTGAAGGTTGTGAATTCAACTTACTTCAAAGAGCTTTCTTCCTGAAGCTGGACATGATAGAGGGACTGAGCTGCATGCTCTATCTTTGACAGCTTGAGAAACAGTGTTATATTCAGCAAGACCAAAAGCAGCAAGCTGTAGAGAGATGAGAACAAAAATCAAATCCTGTAACAATTTTGATTGCAATGCTGCAGAAACAAAATCTTGGCTAAAAACAGCTAAGAAAAGAGAATCCTTCTAGGAGAAAGAAGGTGTGGGGCAGCACAATACCAAAAATAAAGATCTTAGCAGTTAAGATCTTAGTGTTAAGCTGTGTAATAGCAACCAATAGGAATGACAGTTTCTCCTCTTGGAACTTTTAAAACTAGGAATGAGTAAATTCTAGACTTTTTTTATAAGATCAGACCTAAGAAAACCTGCAAGGTAGACTAGTTTGGCCGGTCAGCATTTTCATTGTCTGTCACTTCTTCAGTCAATCCATTACCCTCCAATACTCAAGTGCTCCATTCAAATTAGGTTAGGATCTGTCATGCTACATGCAATGTTAGCACGCAAGTGAGGTGCAGACAAATACAGATAAAGACCAAGATGAGCTTGAGTCAAGCCACATTTTTAATGCAAGTGAGTACTTACAAGACACTCATTACTACAATGATGGTGGTGGTCCTACTTACAGCATCTCTTTTCCTTCCTATAGGGCATGGAAGAGAAGGAGGTTAAAAAGTACTGAAGAACATTCCTAATGGATGCCTGCAGATACATGTCAGTGCCCAGCATTTCACACAGAATAGCTCAACAGCTTCTGATGGAAAGAAATAACAGGTCATATGGGTGCACAGGATCATCTCTAACATTTGCCAAGGCGTTTCTGCAGTCAGCTCAGACAAGCCAGCTGGACAGTCAGGCTCTTCCTTCAGGAGCATGATTCTCCCTACACCAGGATGCTGGGGAGAACACAGTGCTGGGACACATTCACATTAAACCTAGATCGCCTGAGAAGGCTCCAGTCCACCCATTACTAACACTCATTCAGCACGTATGCTGTTAGTCGCACACGAGCAGAGACATGCTGCAAAGTGGCTGTCTTCTGCTTGCTCTCCTGCCCACATTAGTCCTTCTGACAACCAGTGTCAAAATCAAGTTCTCCTGTAACTTGTCCATACTGGCTTGGTGTGGCAGCGGGTTTGGAACTAGGTGATCTTTAAGGTCCCTTCCAACCCAAGCCATTCTATGATATATGGCCTGAAGACAGCCTTTCAAAAGAGCATCTGCTAGTTGTCAGGCAAGAGGGACCAGACACTAGTGAGGGAGAGGAAGTGTGCAGGTCTCCTCCAAACTGAGCTGCAGTCACCTACCACTGTGGTCAGGCTGATCTTTAAAGATAAGGACTTGCTTTGCTAAACCAGTTCCTTTACATTACTGCTTCCTGCCCTGGACAAAGGGCATACATGAAAGCTGTAGCGTATACTGAGACAGACACACTCACCTGAAAAGGTGGAGCAGCAGCAGCAAAAGTAAGTAATCAGGAAGTAATCTCAGTTAGGTAAAGAGACCATTACACATGCTGTTGATCCAAATGTTCTCTCAGTGCTACACTCTGTTATCTCCCCCATTCAGAAAAAAGCACTTGCTCCTACTTCAATGTTTACAATTCAACTTGTGTCATGAAATACACTATTCTGATACACATTAGTACGCAGATGTTCCTCGCCTTTGTGGGTGCAGCTAATATTTTATGTGCTAGTGGCCTAGTCTCTCATGCCTAGGGGCAGGAATGCTTCTGTAATTTCTGTGTTACTGAAGCAGGCTGGAAATATACTCCTTAACATTTAAAAACAACCAAACAAAAAAAACCCCAAACCCAAGATGACAGGATCAAGAGGTGAGTGACACAGTCTAACTCATGACTTGGGTGTGCAGTTATTTGAAGAAATAAATTTTTCAGCAACTTTACAGAAGTCAGGATCAGAAAGAAATTTAACCTATCTCATTTTCAATCCTATGCATGTTCAGTGCAGAATTTTAGATTTTGGTTGGTTTTTGTTTGCCTTAAAAACAGAAGGTGAGATTAGGTTTAATTTCATGAGAAACTCATAAAAGTGACTGTACATGCTCCAAATCTATTTTATGAAGGCTTGAACACACTGAAGTATCTGCTATCACACCGATTAGATAAAGACAATGAGAGTAACATACATGCAAGTGTTACTCTTGCACTATTTTAGGAGTTAAGCTTTCTTGAACATACCTTTTGGAAAACACTTGATACAAAAATTCCTACCTATTATGCTGCTCTGGGACTCTACTCCCATGTCACCAGACGAGTGTTGGGAAGAGCGTTTGGGTAGTGATTCTGCCAGACTCCGGTGTAAAGTCCGTCTCCTTCGTCTCAGGGCAACTAGTTTTCCAGAGTCTTCTATGGACTGATTAATCGCGTATTCTTCCAGTAGGAGGTCTGATTCTGCAGTGGGAAGAAAAAGTATGATTACTGAACTTTCAAAAGGAAAGCTGAGAAGCCTAGCACTGAAGACTTAAATTGTGAGATAGGGAGGGTGGCAGTGAGAGGAGTAAGTGCACCTTCTAATAAATGAACTTAAAAGCACGTCATTGACGAACTACATGACCTGTACTACCTGGCCTATTTGCTAGAGGGCACTTAGTACACTTTTCAGATACGCTGTACATTCAGCCTATGCAGGATTGTTTAATGATGTGTTAGACAGCAGTTGGAAGAGCACTTCAAGACACTGTTAGACTGAGACTAGGAATTGTGTTAGAGTGTGAGCCCGCAGCCATGACTGGCCAGGCTGTTAACAGATACAGCCAGGGAGCCTGCCAAGTGCCACTGCTTCTCTTCTCATACCCACAATCACAGAAATACTTACAGATAGGCACAGGCAGTTGAGAGTAACAGCTTTTCTGCTACTCCTCGTGTTTCCTTCAGAAAGCAATTATGGCAAGGGATACAAGAGCTACTTGTTAGCATTAAGCTACAAGGCTTTGTTTACACCCTGGAATTGTCAGATATATTGATAACAGGAACTTCTGACTTCCAGATACCTTTGGTGTTGCCTTCTTTTCAAACTTTTAAGGAATCAAGTTTGACAGACATGAAAATATACATGGGAAAGACAGCCTCCTTACTCCAGCAAAAAAAATGCCTCACCAAGCTGTTTGAAGTTCTCCTGTATTCCTCCCCAGGTATTCTTCTCGATTACAGACTTGACGAGGCCCCAAGGCTGTTTTCTGTACTTCACTTCTGCAGAAACCCTAATAAACAGAATAAAATAGTGAAAGAGTGCTCTTCTAGGTAGCACATTGATAGCAGAAATCTCTTATCAGAAGCAGTCCTCCAGCTTACATCCGTATTCTGAAATACCAACTGGAACTCCATGGGGTTTCCACTTGGGCAGCACTTACACTGAAGCAAGGCAAGAGACAGACAGTAGCAAAGACAGCATATCCTGAGGCTTTAGCTAGATATCTGGATGTCCAAATTACAGGAAACATTTTGAAGTGTTTTCCTTCAGACTCAGACTAGCAGAGAATTTCTCTCCTCTGAAGTGTTCTCATTTTAACACACATTTAAAATAGGCTTCAGGCTTTCACATAATTCAAGTTCTGCTTTTTACTCTGTATGTGTACATATGATGTCTTACATGGGCACTGCAACAGCAGCAAGTGAAATTCATTATCACCACCCATGCACAAAGTGCTCAGATCCTACCCTGAGTAGACAGAAATTAAAAGCTGTCTGTGAGCATGACAGAGGGGAAGTGTCATTCCTGACTTGCATTCCCCACGTCAAGCTAATCAATAATGCTTCCAGAATAAATGAGTTGGAGCAGAATCCTTTAGAAGGCTGTTTCTAACAACTGAATGAATCCCAAAGCTCTTCATGAAGGATAAAAGGATAGCCTGTGATCGTTTAAGTCAAGAACTCTGACTGCCCTAGAATACACTTTTTACAGCATTTTCAAATAATCATCCAAATCAACGTAAACTCACTGTGTTTCTGGTCTAACAAAACAGCCTCCTTCAAAGAGTTTGAGCTACTCTAAATGCAGTATAGTAAAGCCAGTTGTAACACACAATGCACTTTCTGTTCTATATGTGCATGCTCTGTGCACTATATTGAAACCTAGGTTTTTGCTCATAACCTAGGGTTGCCATCTGTTTCAAACAAAACATATAGCCCTCAAAGAGGACAAATGACTCACTCAAACACTAAAAATCATGCAGAACAGTTGTTCAAGGACCTTTCTTCCCTTCTCCTCCCAGTAGAGAGGGAGTCTTCAGCACTTTTATAGCCTGAGATAAGCTAGAATAAAACCCAGGCTTGCCTTACCTTTCCTGGGAACTGATGAAGTTTGAGATAAAAGGTGTTACTAAAGACAGCACAAAAGCTACCCGGATTACATAGTCAGAGAGTCACACAAATACACTGAAGATGGAACTTGATCACTTCAGGCATTTTTAACAAACAGGAGAAGAAAGGGAAGTGCCTTTTAAAGCTCCCCTACCTAGGCAGAGTTTAATAGCAAAGTTTGATTTGCTTGAGTACCCTCCCTGAAAAAGTAGGCACATTTCATCTTCACAGCACATTCCTGTGAAACCAACCTCCTCTGCAGGCCCTTAGCAAGGATATGTGGGAAACTCTGTAATAAAACATCACGGGTAGTTCCAACTTATCCCACTCATATAGCTGCATTTGAAAACACAAGGCTGGTCAGAACCTAATTCGGTCTTGGGAGATCAGTTCTGTACCTTGTAGAGTCAATGTAAGAGTTCATTTCTCACTGAATTAATGAGATCCAAATACAGCATACACGTGACAAGAGATAAACAACACTTGTTTTTCAGAAACAATCCCCAACTCCAAGAGAAGCTGAACCTTCTGTGTTGATAAGCACACTTCATCAACCAGTAACATACATGCCTTGGCTTCTCCCCTCCTACTGTGCATCACTCAGGCTCACCGTAATCGGCACTTGTGACTGGATGTGCGGCTGATGCAGTATCTGTTCACAGTGTAGAAATAATCATGGTAGGGGACATCATGGGTCAGTACCTCAGCATCCACCTGATAAGACTGACCTTTCTGGCTCTGCTTATGCAGGATCTGCCATAAAAGAAAAGAAAAAAAAGGTATATTCATGGTACCTAATGTAGTTTTGGTTTGGGTTTTTTTTTTTGCTTGGTTTGTTGAGGGGGCAGGGGGGGAGGTAGTTTGGTTGGTTTGGGTTTTGGAAGGGGGGAGCATGCTTTGTTTGTTTTGTTTAATTATTTTGACCTGAATTCCTTAGGCTAGATCAATCAACTCCAAGTGAACCAGAGTAGGGACAAAGTCTGAACAACCATAATAAAAAGCCAGTTAAGAACGGCAAGCATAAATGGAATAGAGAAAAGAGAAGATGTCGCCTGCTAGAGCCAACATAAGCAGTAGCAGTACTTCTCTGCTGCCATTTCAAGTACCAGGTGCAAGGCTGGCCACTGACCCATGACCACAGCTCTTCTTTGAGACTGGAGGGCACCTTTCATCATCTTGTCAACCCTGCTCAAAGAGGGACAGTGCTCTGTCACCCTTACAGTAAAAAAAAAAAGTGTTTCCTGATGTTCAGAGGGAACCACCTGTGTGTGTTTGTGCCCGCTGCCTCTCGTTCTGTCACTGGGCACCACTGAAAGGTGTGGCCTCTGGTGGCTCAATCTTCTTTGCACCCTCCCCTCCCTTCAGATAATGATAAACGTTGGAAGATCCCCCTGAGCCTTTCTCTTCTCCAGGCTCAACAGTCCCAGCTCTCAGCCATTTCTCATATGAGATGCTCCAGTTCCTTAATCATCTTAGTGGCCCTTTTCTGGACTTTCTTTGCCCAGAAGTGGACACTGAAAGCATTTCATTACATCTTTTCAGCTCCTAGTTCATAAGAGCTGCAAATACTTTTCCCCACAGACTTTGTGGAGAAGTTTTCAGCCATTTGTAAAAGTAGAAAGACTCTGATTTCATCAATATTTGGTCACTAATGGTAAGAGGGGCAGCAAGCTACCCTTCGAGATATGTTTAATGATACGTTTAAACCACAAATTCACATTCAGCCCACTGAACTCTAATCCACGGTCACATCTGAGATTGTAGAGCTGACCTCTCCCTTGTTTCAAAGCACACCAGACGCACACACGTGCACACAGTACCTGCTTTTCAGTGGCAGTTGTGAACTTCCCACAAAGTGGATTGTTAATCGTTACAGTGTATGTCAAAGTCCTCAACTGATTTCCACTGGAATCTCTATTCCAAGGGGTTGATACAGCATCTAGATGAGAAATTACACAAAGTCTCACAAGCAGATCACCTAAAATGCATTATCTCTGCCCTTTCATGTCTTAACAGTTTAAGAAAAGTGATGGGGAGAAAGATAGAAAACTGAATCTAAATCGTAGTTGCTCTTTTGCAGGAAAAGGGAAAGTTGTAGTTAACTGATGAACAAAGGTGAGGCATGAAGTAGCTGAACCTGAGTCTACAGAAAGAGACTGGGGGGGCCAGAAAACTAAGCAATTAATGAAAATATGTCATTTCCCCATCTGCTTAAAGTTGAATAGATTCACTTAGCATTATCAAAAGCTTTTGTCACTTTGCCTTCCAAGCTGACTGAATAAATATTACCCCTTCTGACTTCATTTTCAGTTCTTATGATCTCAGTGAATAAAATTTACTCATCCAGAAAATTAAAAGCCTGTAAGTACTGTTTAGGAGGATGCAATTATTTTGCCTGTGTACCAGCCACACACATTTCACTATTTCTGGGATACAACATAACCAGAAATACCCCACAGAACACATCAAATTAACAGCCTACCCAAAATTCAGGGATTAAGTTGCCATTTTGTGGTGCACTGAAATGAAGTTTTGACTCCAAAAATGTGACTGATCTACAGAAACAAAAGGCTAGCTTTAAATATCCTCTCTCATAGAGGAGCTTTAAAGCTTCAAAATTCTTTTAAAGCAAGGAGAGACTTAACATTAATTAGCATTATTTAACATTTCTCAGAGGTTGAAATTTCAGGGTAGTTTGCAATACAAACAGAAGAGAGAAGAGTATATTACCTACTATACTCCTGGAATTGAGAAACCTCTGCATGAAGTGAGAATTGGTGAAAAGGATTTCAAACATCTTGTCTGCAGTGATATGGAAAACTCTGTTTATAAAAAGTCTCCCATAAAGATCATTCTCGGAGACAGTCTCCTTCACTGCTAAGGAAAGGCAGAGAGATCAGGTTAAGAAAAGAACAGTATTATGACAAAAATCTTTATAACATTGTAAGATTTATTACATCTCAAATCCTTCCCAAGCTTGTATCATCATTTGTTTCTCACTCTCAGCAGTGTAGTGATAGCAGCACGTAATTTGGTAGGTAGGTTGTCTTCAGAGGCAAAGTTCAAAGTTGATTTTCAAACCCCCTCACTATTTCCCTGCGCAAACAAGTTGGTAAATCAACATCCCAAGGTCCTATCCCTTTAGTTTTGCCTTCAATATTCTACTTATCCTATAGGAGACATTGCAGGAGACAAAAGTTAGCATAATCTTCATTAATATGTATGCTTATTGTACAAAGAACACATGCATAGCAAGCAGGATGGTGAAACCACACTAGTTTTCTTCTTCTGGCTGGTTTCAGAATTCTGCTTTTAACATCTGTAATGCTGACAGTGTCCATAGTCTAAGAGACCAGGTAGATTCCCAAACAGTTCCTGCCTCCATACCTATTTATAACAGCACTGCAAGAGGTTCCCTGCTCTGTTTTCCAGTCCTGGAAAGTGCACTAAGATGTTTAATCATTGCTCTCTATTTGAAAACCATCAACAAGCACCTCAGTGGCATTTTGTGGCTGCAGCAACGATCTTTGCTATTTCTGCCTCTTGTTGGTTGCTGGCATGACTCAGCTTTGTGGTTGTCTCAGCCACTCTTGCAAGAGATAAGGGACAGAATCATAATCCTGGAGGGCAAGCAGTTTCCTATGCCAACCCCAACTCAATCTGCTTATGCTTTAGAAACAAACTCAACCTAAGATATAATTAGCATAAACAAACAAAAAACCCCATCCCTGCACCTTACTAAAACGAAACAAAAACCCTGACAGCAAATCTTGCAGAAGCAAGACAGAAGTCAGGATGCCTCGCCCTTCAATTTATACAAACACATGCTCAGAGCTAGCAAAGGTCAGCGCCAGCCAGCAATGCAAAGGCAGCCTGAATATCAAGCCATAGTTCACAAGTTGCTTATAGGCTAAGGTTACAGCACTTAAAACATTACTGCCTGGTAGCAGTCAGTATTGATAAATGCAAATGCAGCAACTAAACACCGCAACGGTCCCCAATGAAATCCAATTCTGGCTCTGAGCAGACTTCCTCTCTAGTGCTGCTTCTAGCCTGCTAGAAGTCCCTGTTACACATCTACCTCCAAAAAAGTTCTCTTTGACCTAATCAGGCTTCAGTGTAGGACCCCCAAACTGAAGGATGACTGCCATATTTTTGTGCTTGCACAAGAGATGGACTTCCTTCCCACGCCATGTTCTGCTTATGCAATTTTAAGTCTACACAATTGTGAGGTGGGACAGACAGCAAGCATGTCTATTTTAAGAGGCCTACTTAACCAGCCAATATGCAGTCATTACACAGGAGAATACAGATTCGGCTGTGCTGAAACATTCTGTGGGGAGCCAGAAGTTTAGCCTAGGTTTTCAGCTTATGTTCACTGTATTTCTTCTGAGAGCTGAACCTAATTCTAGCAAAATGCAATCTGAGTGAACTGTGAAGTCTGACCTCAGCTAACAAGACCTCAACATTGCAGACTTCTCCTTTCAGAGTGTACTCCACACTTCCGCTCTTTCACCAAGAGACAGGAAGCTTCAGATACTGATGTTGGCATCCCCTTTGCCTACTGCACATCAGCTAACACGCATGGAGTCAGACACCAGGTAATTCAAATCAAGTTACTCTGGTTGAGCCTTACTCAGCTGGACCTTGACACACCCAAGGAATATGCTACCACTTTAAAAAAAAAATAAATAAAACCCCAGACAGATGATCAAGTCACCATGCAGAAGATAAGCTTTGACAGCTATTTGTATACATCTTAGCAAATAAAAGATAATACACATCACCTTTGGCCCAGTGAGGCTTAGTTAAACAACACAACTTTACATTCACCTGAAATGCCTGAGGACAGCTACCAGGTTTTTGCTGATGCAAGTTAATTTGGTAAACCACAGCAACTTATGATATGCATAACACCCATGCATTATTACCTTAAGGTGCAGACCTTGCTGCTGAGATATTTTACTCTAGGCATGATGTCTGTCCTTCTTGTACTGTGTCTTAAGCAAAAGCACCCATGGGTCTATACAGAATTTGGTGTTAACTGATTCACCTACACTATTTCTATCTAGTCACGTCTCTCTAAGTTAATGAATCACCAAGTACATGAGAGTACCTATTGAGATAAATGTTTTTACTTAAATTCCCTCTCAGCTGCTGGAACAAATAAACTTTTTTTTTTTAATGGTGTTATCACATAAAGCAGTATTTTCAGAAAATCCAAGCTGAAACTGGGTGGTCGGCCCATCAGCCATTTTAGATGCTAGGAGTTCAAACAGGAATCTTATTTTAGGAAATCTTTCAGACAGTAGGTCTGGAAGGTGCATGTATGTATGAACACTGCTCTGAGTTCCACACCTGTGGAAGCATGTCGCTGCATACACCAATAGCTTGAGAAGCTTCAAGTCACTTCCAACTAGGCTTCTCAGAGTTCGCCTGTAGAAATCCTAGATGAAGCAGCAAGCAGAAACAAGAGCACAGCAAATAAGCAAGTTTACATGCTTGCAGTTTGAACAGAATAGAAAGCTTTAGCCACTTGTCTCTGCTACAAACAAATATGTATGTTTGCCTACTGTTTTAACTCATACGGGTAAGCCTACCTGCTTTTTAGTCATCTCCATAGTAGAGCAACATCAAGCACTTTACCAAGGACTGGCTTAGAACTGCTTATGAACAAAGTGTTTTGCACCGGTACCTAGATATCAGTTTAACTCCTTAACTTTTAATGTTCTAACCCCTATGCGGTATGCAATTATCAACCACTATCTCTTAGCCTGAATAAAGTTGTGGATGGATTAGAGCTACCGTCTGATAAGAGAACATGAAATTATTCTGACTTTAGGTTAGGATTCCTAGGGACCCAAAAATCCAGAAGTAACTATATTAGCCAGAGTGTCCTGGTTCAGCCTTTTAACATAGCAAGTCTGTTCCCTCCCCCACTATTGCCTTGCACTCCATAAGGTCATTTTCAACACTGCAAGGAAAGCTGTGAAATAAGGTTTGAATATAATACCATTATGCAGCAGTGATTGCAGATGTTTGAAAACATCTGCAGTGAAAGAAAAGAGACAGAAAACTGGAGGGGGCGGAAGGTGGCAGAAAAAAAAGGTTCTTAAAAATTCCCATTAATAACCAACAGCTCGAAGCTAAACACACACCACAAGCAAATTAAGAAAGCTGAACCGATAAGAGCAGAGACTATCAAATAAATCAATAAGACAGCTGATTGTTCCACTTGATTTTTCCACTCAGAGTTGGGGGAGGATCAGGAAAAAAAATAATAAACAGTATGTATGCAAATCTTGGCACTCTTGAGGATTTCTGTGCCACTGGGGATAGGGAAAAATTGCACACTGCATGAAGAATATGCATGTAGGAGCCTTTAACCAGATATACCTGAAGTCAAGTCAATAAAAGCCAATTCCTATAATGAACATGTTCCAGACATCATCAATTTAAAGACTGTATCAGCAGTTTCAACCATTATCAAAGAGCTCTCCTATACTTTAAAAAGCTAAGTACAAAACTAACTTGGGGAGGAACTGAGTAAGTACTGTGACAGTGCTAGCTTTTTCCAGTTCACAAGAGTAAAAAAAACCACACCAAAACAAAACCACAACAACAAACCGTTGGGCTATCAAAAGGCATATATCCTCCAAACTCCAAAGCAACAAGCAGCTGGTAGTTAAATATTTGACAAAATACGTGCATTGAGTACTTTGATTAAAATGCCAACAAGATAACAGGGCTACTCTTCCTTACCTACATTGCATATCTAAAATTTCATATAGTGGGAAAAAACAAACAAAAACCAAAATCAACCAAAAAACGAACAAACACACACCAAAAAACCACCAAAACAACCACGGTTGAACTAATTTCAATCACCCTGTAGTTCATTTTCTGCCCCATACATCCCTATCTGCAAGAAAAGTCAAGCCACCACTGTACCCGCCTCACAACACTACAGTGCAAGCAGTTATGCTCTCCTGCAGAACACACATTTAGTGGTTATTAGTACAAATAGAAACAATACAGTAAGTCTGTCAAGTTGTGCAAGGAGATCAAGAATTTATCATGTCTCCATATACAGTAAAGCTTTCTAACAGAAAAGCCTCTTTTGCAATTTCCTACTTCCCCCTTCTTTCTTTGAAGTATTTTATATTGCTGAACATTGTCATTAAAAAAAAAAAAACACCACAAAAGAAAACAAAACCAAAAACCACCACCCCTACATACAAAACTCATTTGAGGAAATTCAGAATCTCCTGGCTCTATTTTGGAAATACATATTCTGTGCTTGAACTAAAATTCTTTCCTGAAATTTGAAGCAAGACCACAGATACTCATTTTTAGCTAAGCCAAAAGGTTGACATGGCTCAAATTTTATATTCTAAAAGTTAAGACACCGAACAAAAGCACCAAGCAGCAGATCTGTGGTGCACAGTAAGAAGCATACTCCCCACCCCCCAGGTAAGCGGAGAATTGCTTAGGGCAAGGGAACTAGTGTTGCTAAGGCTCTGGCATTCCAGCTTTGGGTGTCAGGTGGACCTGGAGCTGGAGAACAGACTTGAGCTTGCCCCTCCTGTTACTTGCCAGGACACCTCCATGGGCAGCCTGATTATGAGCCAGAGGACACAAGAGAAATTAATCGCATGGGTAAACCTTTGCCATGTAGGAAAGCGACTTTCATTTGCATGAAGGAATTCACCTTGTAAGCGTATGGGGCAACTGCAATAGAAACCAGAGAGACAGAAGTAAAATAAAAATCTAAGCATGAAGAAGGGAATCTGAGAGAAAAGATTAACGTTGTGGGACTAGAAAATCCTGATCTGGATAAAAAAAAGTCCAGTCTTGAGGGAGGGAGGAGAAATACGAAAAGCAGCACGAAGTCAGTTCTCTTTTTATTAAAGAGACATCTCCAGTTTAATATGGTCTATTTACTCAACATCACCAAGGCAGAGATGAGAGGAATTATTTACTGCTACCACTCAGGCAAACAGCAGCATGAAAGACAACAAGACTACTTTCAACCAGTTTCACTGGAGACCTTTGCCATTAAAAAAAAATTAAATCCAGAGACAGAAAAGAGATGTAGTACTAAGGACAGGGAAACTGCAAAATATTTAAAACATCTGAAGGCCAAAACTTTCTGCTGCTCTAAAAGATACAGCTGTAATGGAGGAAACCGTTTGTGAAGCTTGTTAAATGTGTGGAAGTATGGCAGAAACAGCAGCCTGTTCAGGTAGGTATATTCACAACAACCTGACATGTCTCGAGTTGAATCTGAACTCAAGCAAACACAGAAGCAGTCTGGGTGAGCAAAAGAAAGCCAGTTGAATGTAAATTATATCCTCAGGCAACAATCACAATTAACAGGCAGCCAATCCAATCCAATCCGTGACTTTGAAAGCTTTCCCAGATACCTCAGTGATCCCAACGTAATGACACCTGCAAGCAACTTCAGTTGCCAGTTCTGTCTGAAAGGATGAGATATAAAGCTTCTCAGCCAGATTAAGAACTGGCCCCAATTAAATGAGCTGCTCTCTACCTGCCAACAGGTGATAAAATTAAGTTATCTCTTTGCATATGAAAGAAATATTCAGCTACAACCAAGCACACTGCTACTGTTAAGGTTTTGTGTCTTTCACTTACACACCACCACACAACTTTGGAACCAATCCAGGTTGTGCACACTCCATTTTAAAAGCATTTAGAGTCCAAAATTGTGAGCTGTTTGAACAACTATGGCCCTTTGCTATAGAAAAGTTCCCCACAGTAAGTGAAAAATCTCACCTTAGAGAGAACTGGGCATGGGCTACTGCGGAACCACAGAACAAGCACCCACAGACCTCAGCACAAGTCTCACTGTCATCCAGCCTGAGTAGAAGGCACATTCTGGCCTTTCTCTCTCTCTCTCTAGGGAATAGCAAAAATGCTTATACCAAAACCACCATGAGACATACAGCTACGCTTTTCTCGCCTACACTGAGAAAAGGAAGAGAAGTACATAACAGCCAAGTTACAACCACTACACTACTGTGGTATCCAAGTTTCTTCTCATCTGGTATTGGGTAATAAGCTATGAAGATAGCATATTAGGATCCATTACGATACTAACTCTGTTGGCACCCGAAGTGGAACATGCCCCAAGATACATTAAAGTTTTTCATCTTCAGAACATGCCCAATTGACTCCTGAGAGCTGAGAAGTTGTTTTGCCTGGATTTTCAGTGATTTCCTCAGTTTATTCCATCAATAACATTGAAGCCCACATGCCTTAAGAAAGATGTGTAAAGAAGGGGAGAAGCTGCAGAACAGTCTGAAATGTTTCCCCTCAGTTCCCAAGAATTGAAAACAAAGGAAAAAAAAAGAAATACCTGTGAAAGTACGAAAAGTAAGCAAGCATCACCACATTGTCAATAAATTTTAAGCTGTTAACAACTCTTTACCCAAAGAAGAAAAAGCAAAACCATGATTTAGTTTTGTTCGAAACATCCCCAACAACTTTTTTCTCCCCAGAAGCTAAGTAAGATACAAAGACCTTTTTGCTGCAATTCCATGAAACAAACGAGCAAACAAGTTTTGTAAGATCAGAAAGTTCTCTAACTTGCTCCACAAGATGGAACACCAGAGTCAGGTTGTCTTAAAGATCGCAATTGTTAAGAGATTTACCTTCTTCACTATCTGAAGCACTGCTCTTCTCTGAAAGATTCTCATTCTCATTCAGGTCTAAGGACTTCTCTAAAGACCTGCTCCTGGTTAGCTTAACAGGTTTTCTTTCTGAAGACGGAAGAGGGCTCTTCTTTATTTGCTTTTCACTTGGGGATTCTTCCACCTGAAACAACCAAGAGAAAAAAAAAGCATCAGTAATCACAGATCATTAAAAAAAGAGGAAGTTACTTTTAAAGAAGAAAGCTATATAAAGGAAGCTGGAAGCCACAAGTTCTGTTCAATTACCAGACAGTCAAGCACTAATTTCTCCCTTGTTCCCCTACCCCAGCCAACCTCACTTCTTATTTCAAACTCTCACTTTACTCCGGTGACAGAGGTTACTCATCTGTAGTATTATACCAGAAGCTGCCTTAACAGGGACAGTTTACTCCCCATGCATTCCCTTGCACCCACCAGCAAGGTTTGGTCCCTTTCCTTGCATCAACACTAGCATTTATAAATTCATTAACCTGATACCAATTATTTACTTTTTATTCATCAGGTTAGTTTTTTCCTGCCAGTTTAGCAAGGGGTCCAACAATTTTAAGGGGAAGCACAATGAAATAGGCAGGGCCTCCATTTGGAATTGCCATTTCCAATACGCAAGCAGGAAATCCCCCCAAAGCATCAGTCACTGAATCAACGGTGCAACATTTAACCCTAAACTATAATAACTAGTGACTAAGCTTACATGCCATTGCACACTTCAAGAAGTAATTTCTAGTGAAACTGTTCATACATCTCAAAATACCACCCAAAAATCTTGGCTACTAGCTTAAAATCATAGTTTTCATTTTAAACTTATCCTCAAAACTGCCATTGCCTCCAGTGGAACAGCTGGGATCAATAGTAGGACAACCCCCCATATGCAGTAGCATATAAGTAAGTTCAGGCCTTCTCAACCAGGCAGTTCCAACTCATCTCCAATGCCATCTTCCCTAAAGATTATTCTGCACTGACTCAAAAAAGCAGGGAACATCTGCTACTTGAATAGTCATCATGTACTACTTGTACTTCTTGGCTTTTTTCAAAATAAAGACCATCTACTCTTTTGTGCAACTGTGGGCCATTAGCAGAAGGTGGGTAGCTGGAAAACAGAGACAGGCATGATTTTGTCCGCAGTATAAGCCGGCAGAAATACTCCCTCAAGGTCAACAAAATGAAGACTGCATCAGAAAAGCAGATCAATTAACAAATGCTCCTACTGAAAGGAGCTACCATGTCTGAAGTTATACTCAGTTACACAACAGGAACAAGGACAGAACCAACATTTCCATGTCAAAACACTCTACCAATATGGATAGAAGTCAGGAAGGAACTAGTTGTAACAAAACAGTCTAATAATTGACATGCAGATCCAGTACAAATCCAAGGAACTCTCATAACATTTTGATGACAATTAGGGATCTGGTGAATGAGTGGAGCTCCCACCAGTAGCATAAGAGCAGCCTGCTATGCCATGAGCAGAGGAGGAAAATCAGGCTCAAGTCAGAGGACAAAAGCAACAGGTCCTACAAAAAAAGTCTTTCATTATGTCAGGGAAGAAGAGATTCATGCTGAGGCTTCTGGAATAACTGATCAACTCAAAACAGTTTTCTTGGGGTTTTNGGGTGCTGCTTTTTTATACACTAAAGAACAATGATTTTAAGATCTGTCAGCTGGAATTAAAGATATGTAATTTCTTCCTTATGCACTTTTATCTCCTGAGCTAGTCAGTACTATTAAGCTCTGTGCCAAGGCTTTTCTGCCAACAGCATGCTCTGGGACTGAAAGACATCCCCTGCAAGAGGTGGAGAGAAGATGATGGTTGAAAATACAGACAATAAGTTGGTTCCCACATTGAGAGGAACTGCACTTGGAGACAAGCCATGACAGTGTTACACACAGACTTCCTTTAATCAACTATGGACAGCTATTGACAATACTTTTTCTAAGACAGTCCAAGTGCTACAGCTAACCCCTCCATTAGCTCAGATCTTCCTCTGAAGAGAGCTTTGGGACTTACTTTATCTCTCAGAGCAGTAAAGGAGAGGTTAAGCCTGTTTCACTCCAGTCTTTGGAAGGTGATTAACTGTGTTTAGTGTCATCAGTGCGATGGTTTTTGATAAATACAGTCTAAGCATTACTGCCACCTCTGATTGTCCCTGTGCTTCTACAAAATATGCTGTAATCTTGGGGCTGTGGAAAGAGTGTTGACATTGAGAAATACCAAGTGACACATATAGCTGAGCAGAACCACTGTCCATTTTAGTTACACTGAAACAGTAAGCTAAACAGTTTAGTTACACATTTATCAAAACTGCACTTCTACACTATAAATAAAGGACTTTTTAAAGGCAGTTTATTCAAGGGAGAATCCTAACAGTTTTCCTTGCATACAAACCAAATCCCTAGCATTACTGCTTACCAACATACCCAATTAGATTTAGCATCTGCTAGAGATCTCTGGGAGTGGCACCCAGTAGGTAAACACAACACTTTTCCAGACAGAGCAATTATTTTTAAATGGCTTGTTCTTGTGCAAAGAAGACTTGCAAGTCCAAAAAAGCAAGGCTATGTGGATAGATTTTTAGCTATCCTAAAGAGCCCAAATTCCAACAGCATCCACAGTCCTCCCAGTCCTCCCTTACAGCTCTCCAAATATCTTGTTTTATATTGCTAGGATTTCCACAAGAGATACCCATCACCCGATTAACTAAGCTTTTAACATCCGACAAATACCAGTGTTGTTTGCCAAGTTAAGTCATTAACCTTTATTTTGGCAAAACTATTTAAGGCCTGCTTAACCCCCAGATCAGTTTTAGCAAGTGACAAAAGACAGAAGATTTATATGGCATATGTCGTATATTTATATGTCATATTTATATGACAATCATCTCCTTTCCTC
This sequence comes from Eurystomus gularis, assembly GCA_013400335.1. NCBI lineage: Eukaryota > Metazoa > Chordata > Aves > Coraciiformes > Coraciidae > Eurystomus > Eurystomus gularis. Next base: position 353,057 of record VZZY01006305.1, on the reverse strand, counting down.
CCTCCCCAACTTTTCCAAAGCAGAAATGGCAATTAGGTACCCGAACTTAGTGAAGTTTATATGAAGTGCTTTAGTGATTTTCCAAGATCTTTCCTTTGGGGTATCTATTCATCAAGAGAAAACGTCTGTAACCTTTTAGCACTGCAACTACACACAAGAGTCTCAGCTACTGTGCCATATGTACACCTCAGACACTGCTACAAATGCACTTGCTTTCCCATCTAGCCAAATACGTTCACAAATTCATACAAGACCATAGGTGAAACAGTCATGCTTGTTCAGTTGTATTAACCCAAGGCATTAAGGGAAAAACTCCTCTTATTATGATGTGTGGGTTTTTTCCCCTTCCTTCTGAAACAGTTCCACAAATTTAAATTAAAAAGAAAAAAACAACAAAAAGGTTTTGTACATTCACAACAGCAGACTAACTGACCTTTGAAGACAAAGATAGCAACATAACTACCCTCTAATAAGCCTCAAGTATAGGAAAGAAGTATAAGAGGAGACATTTTTAAACAACAAATAGCACAAGCAAGAAAGCACCTGAAGTGAGCTGTCAGAAAGCAGTTGGATAAAAAAGCATGTGGTCCCTAGGAAGGTAGATAAAACACAGTTCATTTTGTTTTTAAGCAAACAAAAAGACCAGGGCATAAGCCTCAGCATTCTAGCCAGGTTATGCAGTGAATTAGTAATAGGACATCGTTGAAACTCACATCAATAATATTTTCCTATACAGAATTTTGTTCATTTCCAAATTCAAGAAATATTCCTGAAACGGGAAGATATTCATTTAAAAACCTCCTAGAACTATTACGAATTCTCAAAGGCTTCTTTAGAAGTTACAACCCCTGTGCAACTATGCTTACAGATACGTAAGTTAAGGATACATGCTTATCAGTTACAAATGGCAAGAAAGGCTGTGTCAGCACTTACTCCTGGCAACGCGTGTCTATTGAGTGGCTCTCCCTCTGGTTGAAGTGGGGGTTCCCGAACTAAACCAATTGTTTTAGGTAGTTTTTCATCCCTTTCTCCAGAATCATCACAAATGGTGGATCTGTTCAAAGCAAAAAGGAAGATATCTTTGGAGATATACAAGCTGAAATATCTGAGAAAGCTTCTCACATGCTATTTCTGCATTCAAACCATGGCTGTTCTGCCGATATTAAAAACTACCAACACATTCTTCCCACATGCAGCTCATTAATCTCTCAAGCCATTTTCCTCACCCAACCACCTCTCAGAAGATTCAGCTTCTGATAATAAGGTTAGTAAAACCAAGCACTGGTGAAACAGAGAAAGCAAGTGCTAGGGGAAGAAAGGAAGCAGATAACTTGAAACAAATTTGGAAGTAAAACGTTTTAAGAAACTTTGAGACAATTTTTTTCCTGCATCCTTTATTCAATGCCAACTAGTGCATTTTTATTTACAGGAAAAAAGCAAAACAAAAAAAACACAAAAAACCCCAACAAACTAAAAATACTTAATACGACATCCTTTGAAGCTTACAGTGAACTTAAGATTTTTTTCTAACACACTCCAATAACAGGATTGAAGAGACAAGTTACATTGTCCAGTTTTGCAGAGCCACACGTATTTACACACAGATACAAATTAAAGCTCCATTATTAGATTGGCACTGGCAGTTCATAAATTAGTTCTCATTTGTTAAAAAAAAAAATCCACAGATTATTTCAGCTTCCTAACTCAAGCTGAGGACAATACAGAAATAAACTAAGACCTCAGACATCAAAAGAATAAAGCAAAACAAGCATTTCAGTCTCCATATAGGAGAGGAAGAAGTGTCTGAACATCATATATAGCTCCATTCCATTCAGCCCTTCCATATCATTGAAGGGCATACAGATCTTGACTAGATACCAGCATGAGAAAAAGTTGCTATTTAAGCTATCCTGCTGATATCCCCAAGCAGATTCAGGGATAACAAAGTCTTTCTATCTCCCTCCTCCAAGGAGCCTCAGCTGTGCTCACACTATTTTAGACAATGAACACAATTAAGTTTTTATGTGTGCTCAGTTTACGCAGTTTGGTTCTTTGCATCCTTTTACTATAGGCTTAACCTTTCTGGTAAGGCTACAGCAGCACTTTTGAAAAATAATTTCTAGGAAAGAGGGCACTGCTTCTCCCTAAGTATTTCAATAAGCTGTATAGCCTCCCCTTACCGAGGCTGCCCATTGTCCTCAGACGATGAGTGGAAGCTCTCCATCTCCTCACTGTTCAGGCCCAGCTCAGAGCCATAGCTCTGGTGAACCAGCTGCCAGAACTCCTGCTTGGTCAGCCTCTGAAAGAAAGCAAGATAGTCAAGAACTATGGTACAGGACGGTAAGGCACAGGAGGTAAAACAGTAAGAAGTTTGAATTACGACACAGCCTTTAACCTCAATTGTGACAAGGTCTGAAAGCATTTACGTATCACATTTCGAGATTGGGTTTCAGCATTTTGGGGAACTGTATTCCTGTCTACTCCATATTTCCAACCCATTGCTGTTCAACCAGTAACACCAGACATGAGAAAAAACGCAGTTTCAAGGAAACACACATTTGTAGCCACTACTTGCCTCTTCACATGTCACCAGTGTTTCCACAGATATTTTTGAGGTAGCTCCCTCTTGAATTTCACTCGATACGGCACAAGACCAGTAACCAGCAGACAGCCTGGACAAAATGCTTAATAGATAAACGCCTGTTTCCTCAGAATGCTCAGAGCGCTTCACAAACAGTGGAAGGCTAGTGCTGCAGTCACTACAGCCAGTGGCATCTAGGTCTGCCAACCGTCTACTTGCCAAGGTGGGGCAGGAGGTCCTCACCTGGGAATTACACTAGAAGTACCTTTACAAAAACATAGCTCCTTTTGCTCAGTAACAGCATTACCTTGACTCACCACTAGCTACTCTTTGGCTGCAACATCTCTGCCCTGCTCCATGAATTCTCACAGCTACAGGGACATAAAGTTCTTTCAGACCATCAGGAACGTCAGGAAGTGAAAGCAGTACGGCAAACTCCTATCGACAAAGTAAGCAACTAGTTTCAAAGTCCACTGCAGCTGTAAAGG
>VZZY01006305.1:319701-349914 GCA_013400335.1 Eurystomus gularis | reverse complement strand
CAAAGACCACCCGTAGCAAACTAAAAAAAAAAAAAAAAAAAGACAAAAAAACCGCGCCTGAGCCCCAATCCACACACCGAGCAAGGGATCAGAACCGCGCTAAGGAGGCAGGAACACAAGCACGGCTGTTCGCCTGGGCCGGGCACACCGAGCACCGCGCCCGGCCCCCGGCGCTGAGGAAGGGCCCTCTCCCCTCCCTCGNAAACCACAGCACCCAAACAAAAGCGGGGTAAAGCCAAGCGCAGGGCGGGAGGTGGCTGAAGAACCCGCTCTGGAAGAGAGGGTTTTTTCCTCGGGTGTTTTCCAGCACAAGGTTTCGAGCTTTTCAGAAAGCAGCTGGCACCAGCATCCCAGTGGTAGAGATCGGTTGCAAGGTATTTAATCCTACCGAGGACAACGTAAACATTAAAATGAGGCTTAGGGGAGACCTTATTGCCATGTACCGGTACTTGAAGGGTGGCTACCAAGAGGAGGGAGACTCCCTTTTTACATGGAAAATACAAGGGGTAATGGCTGCAAGCTGCTCCTGGGGAAGTTCCGATGGGAGTCTAGAAGAAAGTTCTTCACAGTGAGAACAACGAAACATTGGAATAGTCTCCCAAGGGTAGTGGTGGATTCCCCTACATTAGGCGGTTTCAAGACTCATCTTGACAGGGTGCTGGCCCATCTCACTTGACCTACACTTAAGGTTGGACTAGATGATTCTTGAGGTTCCTGCCAAGCTGGCATTCTACGATTCTATGAAAATACTACCCCACCCCCATACAACCCTTGCTTTATGCACCCTTGCCAATACCAGCCTCCCTCTGCCACGGGGGCTTGTTCTGCAAAGCAATGTAGTGCTAGAAATGCAGGCATCAACCTACAGCTGCCTCATGCTCCCCAGGCACCCTGCACTTTGGAGCAGTAAACCACAAACAACTACCTACAGCTGTTTTCATTAACTAGGTAAAACCAGGAACAGGCACTGACACGGTTGCAAAATACCATGGAGGCATATCTTCAGATAGCACACCTTTCTACCAGAAAGTTAAGGACGGAAGCAAAGCCCCCTCTCACTTCTGTTGCCCGATATTTCCAATGCCTTTATTCCCAGTCACAAGAAAATAAGTGGGAAAAATAGCTAATGTCGCTAATTAGATTCACTAGCATGTTCTGCACCAGGCTGCAGACTGCCCTTCTACAGGGAGCTCAATGGCTCGAGGAACACAGAGAAACTTTCAGCTACGCATTTTAAGAATCTATAAAGCTGCCTCCTGTGGTTTTGTGAAGTGAATGTTACCCACTTCTGCTTCTAAAACAGGATTCTTGAGCTCTGCTCAATTATTTGTAGCTCAGCTAGATGTAATAAGTTGTTAATGGTCACAGCCCAAGATCAAACCAGGCTATTTTATCATAAAGGATTCGTCTGAAGGTGAAGAAGGGCACAAATTTTCTGGGTCAGGCTCCTGCCTCTGAGAGGATGGTTTGACAAGCTCTGAAGCTGGAAAGGCTGAATCTAAACACGAATTACTTTGCCCACTCAAGGTCTGTGCGCTGGGTTTTTCCTCAGTTCTCTTTGTACACAAAAAAAATACAGGCTATAACAAGCAGCTGGGACACATTTTTGTCTTTTCAAAGGCAAAAATGGGACCATAAAACATAAATACTTCGTTTCACACTAGAAAGCGGTGGCATGGCAGAAGCAGTACTACAGAACACCACTGACAAGCAAAGCTGCTGATTTTTACCCCCTAGAAGTAGATGCAGAAATAAGAACAAGACACTTCATACAGGCTTACTCCAGAGATGATCCCCCACCACACTCCCACCAGGCAACCCTAATGTGGAATTCTGTCTGATCACTTGTTGGAAAGGGAAGACAGAACTCTAACTGCCCAAACACGAGGGTCAGAACCAACCCAAGCCCTCATTGATGTCTAAAACAATGCACACAGAGGTGCAAACAAACACCTATTTTTCCCAACCTTCCCTAAGAAACTGCTGGGGCAGGCAGAACTGCTGTCCTGGTAGATGTTCGTCACAAACAGCCCAGCTCATCAGAAATTCTGGTCCCTTCTCACACCTCTAGACTTACCTGCTACAACGTCTCTGGAGACAGGTGCAAATCTCTACCCAGCAAAGCATAAGAAGAACAATAGGAAAATAAATCCAACTCAAAGGAAGAGGACTCATGGGAATTGAGACCGATTAAGTTAAGATCTTGTTCCGTTAGAAATAAGGAGAGCTGTGTTTGTTTGGGATTTGAATGACCTGCCTAATTAGATTTTAATTTGTTCCTCCTCCTCCCTTAAACTGGAGGGATATTTGACACCCATAAGCTTTAGGAAAATAAAGCTAAAAGTATAAACGGCCTTGCTCTTACTGTCAATAGCAGCCATTAGTGAACTCGTGTTACCAATCTGGAAAGCCTATTGCAAAACAGGAATTTTGGCCGATTTTATAAACTGATGTATTATTGAAAGCCTCAGTGGATGTGGAAGCAGCTATCTGTTTTATCAAGACTGGTATCATGTCTCTTCCAGGCCTACATTAATGACTCATTTTCCATGATGCTTCCCCTTCGACCAGGAACATTTGAAAAACAACAGCAAGTTAAGTCTAAAAGACTCCCTCTGAACACATTTTTCAACAGGAATGGAAAAAAAAGTGGAATTTTCCTTGAAAGAAAAAAGGCTTTACATGGGCATTTAAAAAAATAGCCTAAGAAACGTCCTTAAGAGGAAAGTGCTCACTGATTCCCAGAGGAACCAAAGTTGAAGGGTGCCAAATGTACAGCATCGCTCTGAGCAAGATCTGAAGGGGAAGCTATGAGCTAGAGAATTACAACTCTGCTAAGGAAACCAGGAGTCCTATCAGAACAGCGATACAGAGTTGGGGGAGAGCATCTTGATGGCCAAAGTAAGCTTAGGCGTGAATAGCATGTAACCATTTACTAGTTTTCTTACACAATGCAAGTAGTTTCTAATAGGAAGACAGGCTTTACAGAGGGCTACCTTTTCAACTGTCTAGGACATAAGATACTAAGTACAAGGCAGACCGGCCACAAGATGGAGATCTGGGTAAGGGCATGCTGACCCTACAGAGAAGATCTGTGGGTGGTGAAAGCTTAAGCTGTATCAGGTAAAGCAGATAGGTCACTCTTGAGAGGCAAGACCTCGCAACATGAAACCCATGCCCAGGAAGTGGCACTGGCCAGAGCCAGTGACTGAAAATAACCCCTGCACAAACATGATTTGAAGCAAATGCCAATCCTGGGGATCCAAATCGTCCAAACTGGGGATTAGTCACCATCAGGTGGCGCAAACCAACACTGTGACAGCTGCATTCAGCCTCATACTTCCAATGACACTAGAGTGACTTTTTTCCCATAATTTAACAGTTGGATATCATTCTCCAGGTCTAGCAGATGCAGTCCAGATAATAACTACATTAGCCATAGGATTTAAAATATTTAGCTATCTGCAGAGGAAACATTAGAACCAGCTCCTTTTTAATTGCTTCCAGAGTGAGATTTGGTTTTTTGTGACAAATCGTACAGATTCTGACAGGATCCCTTTGATGACTGGAGCCCAGAAACACCAGGCTTCACATACACATGGCACTGCATACCATGCCAGAGCCTCAAATGCATGACATCTTTTTCAAATATATGTTGTCCTGGACACAGGGTGGTGGGAAGAAAGCAGCAAAACTGCTTGGATGCACCAAGGACTTCCTTTTAGCAACAGGTCAGTGGACAGCTGTCATTGTAGTGGAGTCAGTGGATCCAGCTCTATCAACTCCAGTTTCTATCTTCAACTCTTCAGTGCCTCTCTGTAGCGTGATCTAGTTTGGTTAAGTAGTAAAGAATCATAAAGCAGGCTGACAGGTGACTCAAACATTCTAGGAGAGACTCAGAAGTCACTACTACATTGCAGAAAAAAGGAGCTCAACCTAACAGAAATCCTGTTTCACGAAGTAGCTCTGAATATACTATATTAAAAAACCCTACCTGCACCTCGTGACAATGCTCCATTTTACAGCTGAGAAGCCCAAGCAGACATTCACGTAACAGACTTACCCTTCAACACAGGAGGATCTTTAAAGAGTGAGGACACATGAAAGCAAATAGCAAGATCAGATAGAAAGAATAAGGAGAGTTCCCAAGCTGCTCAGATGCACTAGTCCCTAAAACCTGCTGACTCAATCTCATCTTGCATGCAGTCCATGCCTTCTACTTCTGTATCTATCCTTTAGTTACTGCTCTGAAGTGAAAAATTGTTCCTAACATGACACTCATTTCAGTGTCAAAGAGAAGAAATGCACGTGAAAAATAAATACTGAACAGCCCAAAGCTCGTTACCTCTGCCACAGCCCCTGGGATAGGCTTGTATACCTGAGTGCCCATACATTCACCCTCCAGCACCACAAACTAACCAGCTGAATAAGGCAATTACCATTCCTGACAAACTTTGCCTAAAAAGAAAACAACTTATTTCCAGTTGCACGTTCCAGTGAAGAGATGAGAGAGTACATTGCGGGTTTTGCAGTGCTACTGCTGGATTCGATACAAGATGTCTTGAATCCAGCAAGGTTATAATGCAACAGTGAAGTAGTTTGATATGAGGGATAAGAGATTTGCAGGAAACGTTAATTTTGCTTTAAATGGCACTTTCCTTTATTTTCAGCTTTTGTTTGATAAAAATATGCCTCTAGTCTGACCTAAAACTTATCTAATAAAAAAGATTGTGTGGGTACTACATATAGGCAGTGCAATAGCTTTAAGCCTTTGGGGATCATTATAGCACAGAGCTATATATGGATATTTCAGTGTTCAACTGCAACTGCGTTGAAATATTTAAACAACAAGAGCCATAAACGGAAGGAATTGGTTTACAAAAATTGCATTACTTAGTGATGTTCTGCAAAAACGTCAGTACGTTTTTAGGAAGATTAGCTTAGATGTCCACAAATTGCAATATAAATCAAGCTAACTAGCAGAAGTTGCCAAAATACACTTCCATATCATACAGCATGCCTTTGTTGCATTTATTCAAGGTCAGAGGAGTTGTAATGAGTTGGTTGGCAAAGGTTCAGCTAACTTAGCTGAGAAGGTGACTTTTGCCTTTTTCCCTAAGAAGAAAAGCTTTCACTGAAAATGCCTCTGGCCTTTTTGATCACAAAGTAGCCACAGAAAATGTGAAGCAAATGCATGCCAACTCAGTAATAGCTGCTTGAGTTGGTAAGGAAGAGAAGCATGCAACATGTCTTCAAAGACAAAAAGCCCTATCAACAGCAAAGTTGTAGGTGGCAGTATGAGAAAGAAAGGATACAAAGTTGCTTTAGATCTGGGATCTAAAGTACAAGGAAGCAAAGGAGAATATCGGATTAGAATTCTGTGTCAGAAAGGAAAAGCTAACTTCTTAAGGAAAGTCTCTTAACCTGCAAAGACACATCTGCTTACATTAGAAAGATTATTTCATTACTCAAACCCAGGTACTGGCACTTCCAAGCTTACCTTATCCAGCAACACATTCTGCCATAAGCGGAAGATACTGAGGTAGCTTCTGTCTCTTGCACTGAATGATGTGAAGAAAAACTGCAAGAAAAACAAGGTGCAAAAATACTCACTTAAAAGTATTTTCAAGAAACCCAGAAAGTTTCCTTGTATCTTGAACATCCTTGGGTTTTCAGGAATGGCATGCTCCTCTCACATTCAAACCTGGGCTCCTATTCCTCACACTCCACACTTTTTAACTCTTACTTCCTAAAAGTGATAGTTCCCCAATATCCACTTAGCATATAAAGACACTTGCTTTTCTGGGCATCTGAGTGCAAACATTTGTACCTTTGGCATAAAGAAGAGCTCCTCCTCAACTAATTACACAGTTAAATCTTTCCCTCATTTCCAAATAGGAGATGGAGCAAAACAGAGATGCATATGCCTATTTCTTAAATGCCACAGCCCTTTCCATCCTTCTGCTACGTATTCCTTCTACTAATCTCTTCACAGGAGATGTGAAATGAAAATTATTAAAATAGGAGATCAAATTAGGTGCATCATTTGCAGTATTAAAATCTTTGCTAAATAACTTTCAAATGGGAAAGAAAAAAGTTTATCTTCCTTGATGATGGAAGACAATATTTAATAAGTTGAAAGGGAGCAGTCAAATATTAGGAATCACAGTTCTTTCACAAAGAACAGCTTCAGATTCACCGTGAGAAGTTATCCTCTATATCCAGCCAAGAATTATTCTTTTCAAGGCATTTTTACAGAAGTATCATGAAGTGTGTTACACAAGAACATTCTGCATCATGCTTTTCAGTTTTTCCAAACACACACCCAGAACTACATTTTCCAGCACAGAAAATTGCATGTTCTATGCACAGATTTCTCCATGACTCGAAACCCATGATATCACAGTCCTTTTGTTCTCAGCCATTTTCTTCCAGGGGCACTTTAAATCCAGTGAGTTTGACATTTTTGCCATCTCAAGTATGCACATTCTGCATTCATGCCCTGAACTTTTACTTGACAAACAGCTTTCCTTTGAGAATCAGCGGGACCAAAAACCCCCTTATTCTGGTTACTGCATCAACACTACTAGGGGATTCTGCAATCAAATGGAAGTTGAATTATCAAGCCAATGTATATGCACAGGGACCAAACCACCAAGTCTGTCTTCTAATCCCAATCACATTTAAAAGTTTGACAGGGAAGTTACCTAAGCAAATTTAAAGCTACAAGTGTTCTGCCTGGACATTACGATTTTTAAAATACATACTTAAATAATAGTTTTCACCTTCTCTCCTTTTGTTGCTATTTGTATGGCATTTGGAATTAGCCGAGCAGTCTTCTCCTTTGTCATGAAAGTTATATCCTTCAAGGCAATAGAAATCTAAGCAGAAACAGATTTAATAAGACACAATAAAAATAGCTGTTAAGACTAAAAATTTTAAAAGTCATAGAACATGCAAGAGGAACTCTAACCCCAAACCCTGGGATGCAATTAAGATCATGAAGGCAATTTCTGTCTCCACTTGCTAACCTTAACAGAAAGCATATTCCAAAGCAGAAGCAAGTTAAAATAATTTAAGAGTAATCTCCTCTTTTTTTTCATACTAGGACTAGAGAAGCAAGTAGTTCTTTCCTTCTACTCCTCCAGTAACACTCAAGGATTAAGGGCAGAATCCCAACCACACAAAGTCACAGATCTGACAGCAAATTAGTACGCTATAAGGAAAGACATAGACAAGATAGTCTGTTATCTGATCTATGTCATCTCAGAGAAGTTTATCATCTAGTCCATTTTCACAGAGGTTTATTTACAGTCCAGACACTGCAAAGAAGTCTTCCTGTTTGGATTCCTGCAGCAGATGCAACAACTGCTTGACTGAAAAATTTTAGCTCATTGATCTAATTTGATGGCGGGCCAACATGTCACAAATACTACTTTTGCTCATACTATCCAAAAGCTACAGACCACAGTATGAGAACTTATAGAGGTCATTTATAGATTCTCTTCAGCTGTTCTTGGATGTTGATATTTACATAAGACTAAACCAAATAAGGGTCAAACCTGGAAAGTTCTGGAACAGGGCAACATCATGTACTGTACCATGCTCCTGATCTAATAGGAGAACTCTACATGTTACATTCCTTTCTTTATAGAGCAACTCTCCTAGGTAAAGAGAAATGTAAAAGATTAGCTTTAACATAACTCCTGAACTCCTTTCTACACTGAACAACTGACTGAGCAGGCTTACTTCTGCATTCAGATATCCCCAATTCTGTTTTCATTTTACAGAGCAATGGATCTGCATTTCCACTCAGGGATGCAGGCTCTTTCTTTTCAGCACAAAGTTATTACTGTGGGATTGATAGGATGAGATTTGTTTGAGGGACTCTCACATATTGTGCTAGTACAGGACAAACAAGAGGTGTGAGCTAAAAGATCTTACTGTGGTCTCCCATCGGAAAATGTTGCTGTGGAAACAGAGCCAGTTTTCTGAGAGATACAAGCGTCCTTGCAGCAGGATATCCTTCTGAAGTGCACAAGCATAATCTATGTATAGAGAGCAAGGACAAGTTTACTCATTTACTGCAGCTCAGTTGACCCAAACCTGTTAACTTAAAATGAGATAAGGGTATTACAATACAAGTAAAGAGCCATTTCTTCCACTCTTCAAAAGTCTACAAAGGCAGACTTGTCCTGGGTTGCTTCCAGACCATTGTTCCGGGAACACCCCAAAGGCAGAGTTGATGGAAGTATCTGCACAAGGACAACACTCTATGTATCGACCCCCTGTGCATTATGCTACATTTTCAGAGAAGAGGTATCAGGCCAGATCAGGACTACATGGGAGAAGTGTTCCTAAGTCAAACTTCAAAGTGCCTAAACAACAGACATTTATAGTGTGACAGATTATACTGTCAACTCCTACACAACAGTAGTTCATATGTTGTAGTAAGAATTTTCCTAACACTAGCTAAAACTAGCTGCAGAGTGAGACACTAGAAGGCAGCTTGAAGCTATCCAGTTCTTCAGGCAGGGGATATTTTCAGAAGCTGTCATTTTTATTATGCTATCGCCTCTGGCTGAAACATCCCTATTGAGAAACAGATTTCATCTAGAATGCAATTATCCATCATCAGATACCTTCTAATAAAGAACAAGAGCACAGGATTTGGTTGCACTTTTTAAAAACCTCTCTGAGACAGCTTTCATCATTTTTGAGCCTGAAGATTCAAACAAAAGGAATTTTCAGAATTATTACTGCTAGAAAGTTAAGACAGAGTTCTTTTGGAATCTCCAGCGTAAAGAAGGTTACCATCTGTATAGAAAATACCCAGAATGCACTCATTCATGCAGGATGTTAATATTTTTTACTTTAGAAGTATCAAAGATATTTATTTTGAAAAGCATTTTGTCTGCTATTGTCTGAGCCAGAATTTTGATTTTGTGTACAAGAAGAAAGTGAATAACATTTGTGTTCAAGTTCCCAAGAGGCTCAGGAGTGCCTCACCAACCTAACTTCAAGGTAAGACTGCATCTACAAAAGTTTATTATGATTTAAATTCTCTGGGGTTTTCTCCTCAAATAAACAAGTGGAAATAAAGTTTCTTGCAACAAGCATGAGGCATGTATACAAGCCCTTGGAAACATAACTGCAAAGAGAATTACATAAACTTAAAGAAATCCAAACCAATAGGTTGTAAGTGCATGTTTAAAGGGAAGTCAGATACCAAAATGCTGGGAGAGCAGGGAGAGAAAAGGCAGCAGGAGCTTTGGTAAGGCTTTCCTCAAGTCCTTAACCTCAGATGTCTGCATCTGACTTCTATGTCTGGGGGAGAAGGGTGGGAAAAGGATTCAGACCTATAAATATTGGAGCACTGTGCAAGTGATGATCAAGACCACTATGACCTACCTGCCCAGAAGAGAATATCAAAAGGGAGAGATCAGCATTTCTCCTAAGTTTTCAGACCCAGTAACTGAAGATGCTGACTGTAAACAACATTTTCAGACAACTTAGTGGTGCTCCTTTAAACTCCCATTTCAAAAGTCTAAGTCATTTCTCTTTCATTATAAAAAAAGAATTATATTGCATATAATCTTTATATACATTGCTCATTACAGTGAGACAGTCGCTTCTTTTTTTAACAGCTAAGAACAGAAACAGTTACAGTTCTTTTAATGAACAGCAGCAAGTAATTGCTTCTTTGAGCACTGTAAAGCCTGTGATAAGTTTCCCTGCATCAAGCAAAGGAAGAGCTCTTTGCTAGGAGGATGCAAAAAGTCTTTCNGGGGAGGACGACGTATATAAAAAGTAATGACTTTGCTTCTGATGGAGCAGTTGCTACATTGTTCAGATTAACCCATTACTAAATCATTCTCAAAGTCTTAGGAAGTCTGTTCATTGAGACTGCGCTTCAGTTTGCTCCATGGGTTTCTCTATCAATCCTGTGTAAGCAGAAACATCAAAACGCTGCTTTGAAGTAATATCCTTTTCTTCTGTTTCACTTCTGTAGTGAAATCAAGTATTTTAAAAATGCAGAAGGCATTTGAGGATAACTGCCTCCTCCTGAGGCTGGAAAGGGACACAGGGGTTTAACTGTTTCTGTGTAAGTGACAGCTCGTTTCTCTTCCATTAACCTAGAAGGAAATCAGCATGCTGCAAGCACAGACTGACAGCCTCTCAATACTGACTTCCTTAAAGGTTGCATAAGATGAGAGATGAGCTTTAAACAGTCACAATAACACTTCTGTATAAAAGCAACACCCAGTTCTTGGACAGTGTATTTGTTACACAACGTTTGGACAGTACAGACAGGCTTACCTGCAAGGCAAGTGATAAAAGAGGGAGCAAGGTGCATTGCTGCATGCAAAGGGGGTAGGGTTATATGCTTGCCTTCTTTCCATTTTGCAGTGCAGCAAAACAGGCAGTCAGAGCTCAAAAAGGAACATTTCAGTGCCAACAATTTATGCACTATGGTTTGGTATTCTCTGCCACCTGCTTCTGTCCCCTCCCATCCCATACACTTCTCACCACCTCTGCTTTTCCAGCCGAGCTTAACTTCTATGCCTGCACCCACGTCAACAGCATATGGGTAAGCTAACCTGGTCTATGGGCTGTGACAAACCTCTGCTCAAGGTGTGAGCCAACCCTGAACTAACAGATTTGCACAGCACCAGATAATATACTTCACACTCAGCACTAGCCTGGGCAGTAACAGCAAGTGCACAGACCAGCATGGGGCATAAAACCCTTTTATCTGCTCTCAATATACCATGTTGACAAATACATCCAAGAGCACAGCATTGTAAGTCAGGATAAAATGAAGACTGGTTTGTGTTTTCCAGTGATCTCTTACAATGTCTGATGGGAATTACACACTTAAATACTGAATTATGTCCTCATACCACATAGCTGGCACTTGTCTCTGAAAAGGGTCTTTTAAATTACAAGCACCCACCACGTCAGTCAGTCCTAGAAGTTATTAATCAAGGTGCCTAGGACAAGGTCTACGCTTATTTCCAGGGAGCAAGAGAAAAGCTTCTGCTAAGACCTGCTTAAGAGGGTCACTGAAGCAACATACTTTACCTTTGTATCCAAGCACCAAACCATTACAGCTATGGAATCAATCCCTCCTGCCCCAACATCCACAGCAACTGACTCAATCATAACTATTTGTTTCTTTAAAGTAAAAGTGAGGACTCAATCACAGGATTTAAAAAAAGAAAAAAAAAAAGATGCTGCAAGAGGTACACCAAATTGCTGGAAAGAACACACAACAAATTCAATGCTCTCAGGATTAGGAACTCTAACTTTCTTCTCACACTTGCATCGCACAAACCCACCAATGCACATAGGTTGAGTTTGTGCTCAGCACTCACCCCGACCCTGCATAGTGATCCTTCTTTTCCAGCTTGTCAGCTAACAGCTGTCAGCCACATCTCTGCGGCTGTCAGAAAGGGTTTTGTCTAAAAACCCACTAAAAAGTAGCAGCAGGAAAAGACATTAAGAGGCTCCCATACCATATCTAGATGAACTGGAGGATTCTGTATCCTCCCCTTCACTTCTCAGTCCCCAAAAGGAATCTGTCTTTTTTCACAAAGCAGGCAGTACAGGAGAGGAATATGGACCTGACTTTCCCTGAAGGTATTTGATGCTAGTTGAGAGACAGGAGAATAGGGAGTTATCAGCTGTAATTAGAATTTGCCATAAAAAAACAAAACAAAAAAAACCCCAAAACCTCCTTAGCAATACTGCAATCTGGAGTTATCAGAAGACATGCACTTCTAGTGTGCTTATGTCTTACCTACTATGAGTCTCTCAGAGTCTGGAAGATGAGAAAACTGTCTCTTGAATTCCTCACTCCTATATTTGTAAGTAGAACTTGAGAGCTGCAACAAAGAATGGTAACATGTTAAGCAAACAGATTTATTTTCAGCCATCAACTGTCTTCATACTGGATGTGTAATTTTATCTTGAAGAACAAATGAACATCAAAAGAGCAAGAATAGGTGGTATCTAAATGTGATCATCACTGTAACTTTATGCTTGCTTATGTAAGAGTGTGCTTCTAGTATTTGGGATAGCATGGGCCAAACTGTTCCCTGTATCAGGCCAGATGCCAATTACAAGGCATTATCGTTGTACCATGGCAGCCTGCTCTACTCCCAAGGATGTGAGAGCCCCTTCCAGGGCTAAGTCTTCTAGTACTGACTAAATGAAGAGGCAGCAAGGCCACGACACAGGAGGTGACAGAGCAGATCAAGTCCTCACGCAGGCCACTAGCTGGACACAAGGACACAACCTGGAACATAGATTTCTACTTGGAGTACCATTTCAGCAATACTACAATGCAGTGGATTTTTTGCCAGTTGCTAAAATTAGACCTACAGAAATATTGGCTAAAGTTCCTTCTAGTGAGCATGAATAGCAACACCACCACTTTTCTGATCTATTCTACATTGCACCCATATTTTAAAAGATGACTGTCTATGGTTCATTTAAGATTCAAATTGGGTGGTAAACTCACAGCAAAGAAGATTCATCTTCACGGACTTTAATTCATTATTCTTATAAACTAATTCCCCAACTCCCATTCAAATAAGGAGCTTCAGCATGTTCTCCAGAAACAATTCCACCGTAAAAAGTCCTGTTTTTTATTTTGCAGTAATAACAAGGCCTTTTTTTTCTTAACAGATATTGGCCATTTATTTTAGGGGTTGTACTAACTAAATACTGTGAGGCAATGACTCAGCTGAACTATAGTTAAGACAGGAAGAAGACACTTTCAAGTGTTACCAAAACCAGGTAAAAATATACTATAAATATATTTTTCTTTTTAACCTTTCTAAAAATTTAAGCACATGGCTGTTATTTTCTCCTTGAACACCTGTATTACTCCAAAATTTGACATTCAGCATTAGACTCATGTCTACCATAAGATTAGTGGCTATTTACATTTAGGGCAGGGGAAGAAGGAAGAAAGGAGGCATGGAACCACTTTTGACTGTATGACCTTGCAGCAAGTTTACTAAAAAGCCACCCAGTTTTAGCACACTCCTGGCAGCATGTTGGTTGGTCACTACCCTTTCATTACCTCTGTGCTTGTTGTCAAAACAATCCCAGAACAAAGACAGACTTATCTTCAGCTTGAGAGTGTTTTAATAAACTAGTGCCAATAGCACTCCCACCTCACCAAGATTCTCTCACACTTTGCTCTTTTCCACAGAAGAGATTTCTGCTTCTCGCAGTTCAAAAGTTCCCTGAACATCACTCTACACACACCTTCTATGATAGTCTGTCATCTACCTGCACTTGAGAATTGAGCTCTTTGGCTACAAGTGCTACTTCAAGGTCAGGTGATTGAATGCACATAACACAGAAAAGGGCAAAGTCACCCTGACTTAAGTTCAGCTTTAAAAAGTTAAATGTTACCTTCTATTAGCATCAATAGAAAAGTCTGACTATTGGTGAGTATATATTTGCTGTCTACTACTACTCTGAGCATTGCAATGCAAAAAGGCAGTGAAGAGACAGAAAATACATCCACCCCTTCCCTTCTGAGGAAAATAAGCATGAAAGCTTTAGGTGCACCTAGCAGGGCCACATGTTAGACATGTCCTCAAAGCTGTAGGCTTCCAGTTATATTTCAGCTATTTCTAAGATTATGAAAGTAACATTCCTGGAGAGCATGTCATCTACTAGAGTAGATAGGCTATGGTTTCTTGGCCTTGCAATGCATGCTTTTAGCTGATCATTGGAAACCAGCATCCAATGACTGCACCACTTTGGAGAAGTCAAGTTCTTTGCAATTAGTTTGGAAAGAGACATGGGGAAAAAGGAAAAATTAACTCAGATCTGTGAAGTTTCCACCTGTAGTTCCAGGGAACCTGCAGTTTACACGGTCATACCTCCACTGACTGAAGTCTGAGATTGTGATGACAATGCCAACTAACATAAAAGGGAAAAAAAGACCTGGTCTGCCATGACAGCAAAAGAAAGTTCACAATCTTCAAACCTGATTTATGAAAGCATGATTTAAGGAGCCATGCTTTTAAGAAGATAAATATAGTTTCACAAACACACTGTATACAAGAGATAAGAGCTAGACTGAAGTTAAGCATTTTTGTGGTTATAAGATAAAAGGAATCAGGAAGAGGAGAATAGGAACATTACAGTATCAGACACATTTATATTAGTGCCTGATTCAGCCACTTCAGCTGAATCCAAACTAAGGATATCTTGAGTTTTACTTAGAAATTGAAACTTCCTAGAGCTATAGCTACTTGCTATACCTTGTCTGAGAAACCCTTGCTGGCATTTAGAAGTGTTCTTTGTCATGACTGACAAATAGGCCATAAGAAATCCTCTTAATTGTAGATTTCTACTGAGCTCTATGACATTTACAAATGCTCTGAATCCTTATCTAATCAGCAGAAAAGTGAGCACATTGAAACTTTTTAACCTTCTCTTTTCCTTACTTTGCATGAAAACTAGCTCACTTAGAACTGTAATTATTACATACTCAGTATGTGGCTTGGTGTTGAAGAGATCACTGGAACTTGGGAAACAACAGGGACAATTTTAACACTATTGACACTGAATATCCTTAAAGTGAAGAAAATAAGACATTTCCATTTCTATGAATACAGCAACTCTCATAATCACTTATAATATTCAAGACGTGGCAGCATTTAAGGCAGGTTGCTGCCTCTGGGTTACAAAACTTACCATCAAATATTGAAGGAAGAAAGGCATAAATTAGGCTGTAGTGTGGCATTTAAGAAATGAAAACAGCAACTCATTTTAAACACATGCACATTTCTAAGTTTAATTAAAGTCATCAGGCAAACACTTCGCTTGAGGATAATCTTATTTATTTTGGGGTATGCTATATTTAATCACTAAGAAAAAATTATTAAGTCCAGCCAATAAAATATTAGCATTCTTTATCTGAAGCCACAAAATACACAAGAAACCTGCAAAATAGCTAAGCAGAAAAAACCTCTTCAGTGTCATCCAGAAAGTTTTACAGAAGGTAGTTATGTATGAACCAGGTACTACTTGAAGACACAATGAAGTGATTCTTATACCTTGTTTAGAAATGGGCCAGAAATAGTCCAACTATATAAAGTCATGTTCCAGAAAAAAAAGTATGTTAACTTAAATAAGACTAAGTCAAGTTATTTATATGATAAAAGCCTGTTAAAAAACAGCTTCCCTCCACATTTACATCTTCAAAGTGTGGATACTGCAAATAATTTGAGTCATTTAGCAAATTGCCAAGGAAAGTTAAGCTACACCTTCTCCAAGGAATACAGCAAAAATGTTAATGATTAGGAAATTATTTCATTGCATGTATCACTAAGCATGCAAATAGTCAATCAACCTCAGCAGAACTATATGCACATTTACTACGATTAGCAAATGTTAAAAATTTCACATTTGCTTTGTTACTGTTTCTCCCTTGTTTTGAGACAGCACAAAAACCATGTTACCTGACAATTTGCATTCTATAGTTTTGACAGGCAGCTAAAAATACAAACAGCTGAGAACACTGGTAAGTTGACCTCACCACTGGAGTAGTACAACCCTGATGCCACCTTGTTTTAAGAGATGCACACCTGCCTCATCCTGAGCTTCAGTTTTTGTATCAGTTGCCACCAACTGCTTGGGGTCCTAGAATCAAACAAGCCTGTAAACAAGCTGCCTGACCTACTCCTCTTAAGCTCAGAAGCTTCACTTAACCATCAAAATATGGCCAATGAGACACATTGCTCCTCTGTCTACAAGAAAGCAAAGCCACTGTCTCCACACCCCACTTAAAGACCCCTTGATGTGCTATTCTCCAAAGACAGAAGAGCTTGACCTGTACTTTCCTAAGAAATTTCTAGATATTGTCAAAAACAAGTTTGGAGATGTTAGTACAGTTAGGATAAAAGTACTTTTAAATCCCACACTAGCACATTGAAACAAGCATTAGATACGCTAGCAAAAATTGTTGCATTCCTACTGAAGAATGAATTGTTCCCCACCCTCCCTTAAAATTCAACTAAAATCTTTCTTAGTACCAGAAGAAAGAAAAAAAAAACAGCCTCTAGAATAATTTCATACAATCAGAAAGGAGTTTGATTTTATACTAAAAGACCGCTTTAGACAACATGTATTCTTGAAGGTTATCTGGTAAGGAAGACATAAAATTAAAAACTCACAACAAAAACAAACACCACAAAACCAAAACATACCAACACCCCAATTTCAGTGAGTCTAAAGCCTCACTGAGCTAGGGGAGAGCTAAGTTAACAGCCCTGAACAAAAGCCTCATTTAGCAGCATAAGGCTGGCAAACTTCAGACTTCACATACTCCACAACAGATTCAGGCAGACTCATCTACTAACACAAGAACAGCTCCCATGGCACACTGAGATGGTGGTCTCTCTGTTGAGGCTACCTGTAAAACATGCCAAGTCTGACAAGCCTTTCCATCAGAGAAATGTTGATCTCACTGCAGCCATTTCTTTGGTCCAGAAAAGTTCATTATGACCATCCAATCTAATCCATAACGCACAAGCCACAGCTATCTTGCAATTTAGCTCTTGCTTTAAAAACAAAGCTGTGGTGACCAAATATCCCTCTGGGAAAGAAAAGAAAAGAATTTACCATCTTAAATTAAATTTTCAGTCCTAATGGCAAAAATCCATCCTAGCTACAAATAGTTCTTCTGCTGGTCTGTGGGTTAATCTTATCTTCACTTTGTAAATCTTCAGATTGTGGGCAAGTTACCCCATATCTTCTTTTGGGGCAGGGATTGAGCTTCTCAAGTCTATCAGCAATAAGATTTTTTCCCAGACTTATTCTCATGGCTCTCCTGAATCCACTCCTATTTTCAATGTTCTTCTTCATAGCTAGATGTAGCAATGCAAGAGTAACCACAGACACACATAAAACCAGACTCACATTTGCTTTTAGGCACAAAATCGCAGTGGAAGCTCACGTCCACATGACTACCAGTCTCTCATCTTTTCATAGTTCTAGGGCACGGTTTTAGTTTCTTCTGAAAACAAGCACAGGGATGTATATTGAAAGTGTCAGACTTACTTTGTTTACCCTGTCACAAGCAAACAGCCCAGATCCCCTCTGTTACAATGATCTATTTTTATTAACCATTCCTTGACAGAATCACAGAAAAATTTGGGGTTAGAAATAACTTTCAATAATTGAGTACTCATAAGCATTTCCAGCAGTAACTTGCTGTTCTTTTCTTTCCCTGAAGCATAAAAACATTAAAGTTGCACAGGGGAAAAAAATCACTCACAGGACCTGAAGAGCAACATCATCTTACTAGGATGAATTACTGTGCTGTGTACAGTACACCATGCACTTTGGGACTGGATGTGTGCAGAGTGTCCCCTTGTTTTTTTAAATAAGGAGATACTTGATCACATCTGATTATCCACACAGTTGTATTTAATTCACAGGTCATATGAGGCACGTCAACCAATTCTGAAAAAACAAAAACACACACACAAAAAAACAAAACCAAAAAACAAGCAACTGTTGCCAGGGTTGGCTCAACCTTTGTATTCCCTAGGAACCTGCTTTCCAAAAAGTTCCCATGCTCTCAAGGAAATGGAAACAAGCTCACAGCCACAGTGGGAGGGTGAAGAGTTTACGGAGCCAGGAATATTTTACTTACATTCATTATATGCTTGTCTTCGTTCACCCTTAACTTCTCTGGAGAGGGGAGTCTCATCAGCACAAGGCACGCTTCCAGTGGGCCACTGGCAAGCACAGGGCTGTGCACTAGGGTCATTATGTCCCCTGCTATGGCCCAGCCCCCCTCTTATTTGCAGACACTGAAGAAGGAGAAACAGATTTTAACATTTCTTAGTGACTGAGCAGAAAACAAACCAATGGCAGTTCTCCTTCAGTGGCATCAGTGTACAGGCAGAGCAGCACCCAGTAAGAGTTTTGGTGCAACTATGTCTTTCTTCTGTTGGAAGTACACCATGTAAAATTTCAAGTAAGGGATATTAAAATCCAGGTAATGAGCAAATACTCAAGGTACTGTATTTTCTGTGAGTTTATGTATTTTGGGTTTGTTTTTTTAAATCCTATGACATCCCATAAACGAGGCAAAAGACAGAGTCCTTAGCCCTCTCAAAATGAATGTTACTATCAGCTAGTTCTCACAGATAAACAGGCATTTTCAGTCCATTCATAAATGTTAGACAGACTATTATTCACCAAAAACCCATGTAGGAATAAGTTTCTCAGAACTACTGCGTTATGGAGAGCTTCTGAAATATTGGATGCCCACTTAAAGTATCTGGCACTCAGTGTCATGAAACTGACTGAATTAGGTACTGCTAAAAGGGAAACTACTCCTATTTATTGTAAAGGCTGTCTAGTACATCAAAAGCACCATGTCCCACAGCACCTGGACAGTAGTCCAGTCCTCACCAGCTCCACTGTGAGCATCAGGCTCATCAAGCCATTCTTGACCTGACATATGGTAAGACTTTCCTTTTCTGAAAGGCATTTCTGGCCAACTACTGACCAGGGAGGCCTGCATCACAACTGTTTACCTCATGGTGTGATGTAAACTCAGCTGAACTGCTCACCAAAGGCCTGGTCATGTCCTGCACCTCACCAGCCACCTTGTGCTTTCAAGAGCAGAAAAGGACATCTCATACTTGAGCTTTGTCCATATAAGTACAAATATCAAATCACGTTGGAACACTGCTTGGAAAACAGCCTGCAAAATCCACAACCAAATTTGTCACAATTATGACTTTGACACACAATGAAATTTAAAATCACATGAAATACTGGGAACTATGCTGCTAACATCAGGTTATATAATTAGAAATAGAACAAAATTTTAACTGGTTGTGCAACTTAAAGATTATTTTTCTTTAAATGTTCTCCAGGAAAAAAACGTAGAAAAATATGTAGAAGAATTTTATAACAAATTATTTCAGTTTAGAACATGTGAGGAACTCTCCCAAGTTACTCCTTCAAGATCCCACCAGAATTAGCTCAATTTCACAAGCCGTTACATTTCATTGAAATATGGTTCAGCTGAAGCTATTCCAACCAGCTCCTCGGGAAACAAGCTGATAACCTTCTATCAGTGATATGAAAGCCTCTTGTCATTAATAATATTATAGGTTTTTCCCTGAAAAAAGTTTAGATTGAGAATATCCCCTGCTTTTTCTGAAGTATTGTAGTATTCAGTACTTCTTCTGCAAATAAGCCTTTAAATAATTTTTAAATGGTGAAGCCAATGTACTTTCATAACAACTCTGATTTGGATATAAAACCTTCAGTTTGACACATACGGTGAGGAGCAAAGCATATGCTCCGTTTTAGAAATAAAACTGAGGAATGAAGTTAACGTAAAGTCAGAAGACACACACCCCCCTACACATACCTCCTCCTCTAGCTGCCTGCAGCCTGTTCCAACCCATACAAATCCCTGGCCAACACTGAGGCAGCCTCTATAGCTCTCACCCACTTGCTCAGAGCTGCTGCTGGACACCATCCAGCAGAGCTAGCTAGCGTTCTGCCAGCCTCTGCTTGCATGCCAGCTTGGGAAACGGGCTGAAGCACACTAGCCTTGCAGAACATGCACACAAATACTGCAGCAAGTGGTCAAAGAAAACTTAAGAGGTGGGGGGGCACAGAGCTGCCCGACTCCAATCAAAAACCACTATAACCTAAAAGGATTTTGGGAGGCAGACTGCAGTAGCATAGGTCATTTCAAGTTCACAGAAGTCCCAAAGGGGACAGCAGAGGAAAATACCATCACCAGGGAAACACCAGCTTGGAAAGGCGCACTTAATGCCCAGAGCTCCTCCTCTCTGCATTACTGAATGCTACAGCCCATGAATCAGTCTTAAAGATAGAGTACATCTACACCTGGTTACTGAGCATGGCACTACATCTACTCTCATGTGAGACTTGGCCATTGTCAGCTTTAAAAGTCAAACCCTTGCTAAAAAGCCTCCCCAGCCTGAGCTCTAGAGCAGGGAGGGGGCAGATCAGCGCATGCTTCATGCACACCCAAGCTCTCAAAAGGAGTACGCTACCACCCACTTCATCAGCTGCCCAGAGCTCAGTTCTTCATAGGCAAGGTGCAGACACTGAGGCAAGGGATATAGGGCTTTGCATGCCCATCAGATCTCTCTGCCTGCTCTGAAAGGGGAACAGCAGGCATACACCTGTTCCACCTTCTTTATGCTATCCCTTTCCATCCGCCTTACCTAGGAGCTGTCTGCTGCATTTCTGCAAGTAACTCCATGAAGTCAGGCCCTGACTGCTGTCTACAGAGGAACTAGCAGGCTGCACAGACCACATATGAGGTAGGGGCTGTGGAGCCCCTCTTTGCTACATGGTACCTCCCACCCACCCCCAGCTGCAAGACTGCATCCCTGGCAGCTACAGTTTCAGAGCTGCAGGAGAAGAGGCAGGTGTCTCTAAGGTGCAGCCACCTCACCCACTGAAGGCCCAGCCTCCGATAAATCGGATCCCCTTGGGCACTTGGCTGAACAGAGTTAATGACTCGGGCAACAGCAGGGAAGACAGATCCTCTCCCAGCACAGCCCTACTGAGAAAGTTGATAGAAGAAACAGAAAAATGCATTTCAAGGCATTTCAATCACTCCTATAATCAGATTTAAATCTGAATGCCTTAAAGTAGAAAATAATTGAACACAATGGGGCTACATTGGCTCTGGCTGGCAAAGGGACTGTCACTCACTAGGATTAAGCAGTTGTCTCTGTGCACCTCGCTGGGTGGTGGCACTTCATTTGGCCACTGTTCTGCTGTCAAGATCAGCTATGTAAGCAAGTAGCAGGAACTGGTTTCACCAGAAAAACCAGGCAACTCTTCTGCCTTCCCAAAGCAAAGCCAGGATACATCACAGGGAATCTCTGTGTGCTGAAAGAGCAGCAAGATATTGGGAGGCAAACCTACACAGAAAAGTATTTATTGGCAATTTCTTCCCATCTGAAAGGCAGCAAGAGGACTCAAAGCTATCTCAGAAAGGCCCTGCTAAAGCCTGGGTACCAGTGTGACTCAGGCCCCAGAGGTAGCATGAGCATAAAGTGATTTAAGTGCATTTCCTGTTTATGAGATAACACCATCTTCAGCTGATTAAACACCTGAGTCTGGACATTTACAATTAACAATAAGGCTGATAATTTCAGTTTCAGGTATAATTATTTATATAACTGCTACCAAGTACCTCTGAGTTTTGGATGAAACAGATTTGAAATTTTACTTAAAAAGGTTAAACACTAAGTTCAAGATATTTGGACACTTCATGGACAAACATCTTCCGCAGCTCTGAA
Source organism: Eurystomus gularis (assembly GCA_013400335.1). Classification (NCBI taxonomy): domain Eukaryota; kingdom Metazoa; phylum Chordata; class Aves; order Coraciiformes; family Coraciidae; genus Eurystomus; species Eurystomus gularis. The sequence goes on along the minus strand of VZZY01006305.1, from coordinate 328,561 downwards.
CTAGAAACTAAGGTGCTTTTAGCTTCTAGTAGGCAAGATACTTCAATTCCAGATTTACTCTGCATCCTCATCAATACCATCCATAGTTGGCAATAACTTCTTCGGACCTGATAGTAAAATTACGTCTATAATGTCTCTGCCAGAGACCATGTTTCACGCTGCCTCCCCAAGACACTAGATACAAGCCAAGTTCATAAGGGTCTTAAGTGCCTAGCCCCTTATTTTAGGGAAAAGCTGAATCTCTAACTACTTTCCTGACTCAAAGATGCAGCATTCAAGAGCAATATATTTTTGGTTTGTTGTATTAATTTCAGCTACTGCACAAGGATTTAACAAAAAAGTCACAAGCAAAAAAAAAAACCCCCAAAAAACCAACTCCCAACAAAAAACTGTGATACATCAAGTTCTAAAACAAACTTAATACAAATAAACCAAGTGTGTTTGTATGAATTCTGAAGTTACTATTGCGACATTGTGTAATTGATGCAAGTTTGTCACCCTCCCAGCACAAAGTTATCCTTTAGCTCAATTTGTCCACTCCCCAGATTGAGTCCTGTAACTACACTGTTCAGGTTTCAACAGCCGTAGGTGTACTAACATGATGCAATGGCAATTAAAAGCTCGGTCAAGATGATTTCCTTTTGGATAATACATTCCTTTCTGAACAGCAGTTGCATCTGACTCATATTTCTTCCTATAGCATATGTGTGAAACAATTAGCCAATGTTATTTGTTAAGAACATCTGTTCCTTCACCTGATCTTTCACTGCAATTTAAGTAATGAAAAAAAATTCAAACTGCTTGCCTTTAGATTTACTGGATCCATTTAACAAACAGGGAAAATAAAATCCAGGTTGGTTTTGGTAGGTTTTTGGTTTGTTTAGGTTTGGGGTTCTTTTTGGGGGGATGGGGTAGGATGGGGTGGCAGAGAACCTCATACAATAAAGTAACTATGAGACATTACTTCTGAACTCTTCATTAGGTGCAGCCAAGTCCCCCCAAGATTACTAAGATTACTTAATACATAAGTAGCAAATACAGAAATACAGAAGCAAAAGAATGGCATATCTCAGTTGCACTTTTCCCTTCTTCCTTTGCCAGAACTGGACTCTGGCATCACTGATCTGACTTAAGTTTAGTAACCACCCTCAAATATTGGTCAGAAAAAAAAAGTCATGAAGAAAACAAACAATCCTCTTGCTGGTAATTCCTCTTGGTGTCATTTACTTTTCACAAACACATAGAAGGATACATTGTATCAGGACTACAGTGAAAACTGGAAGGAGCATATTAAACAAACCACAACAGTAGTTACATATTTACTGAAGTGGTGACTGTAGCCCATTACATTAACTGTTTTGGTATAATTTACACTTGTCACCTCATTAAACCTGCCAGTGGCCCTACTGCACTTGAAATTACATGTAAAGTAGCACTCACCAAGCAACTGACCCCAAACTGTTTTTCCTATGAAATACCTAATTTGATCTCTTCCTTTTCTACCTTAGAAACCAAATGCAGATTTTACTCTTAGTCATTTCTACATTAAAAGCTGCTACCAGATTTGACTGAACTATTCTCAGCAAAGACAGACCATACAGAATTTTTCTAAGACTTTATATGAAAATGAAATGCAAAGGGCCAGCTGTCAGAAGACATGTACATCAGCACAAGCTGATCAGAGCTACATACACATCATGGTTCATGATCACATACATCCACTCATTCTGAGCAAGGGATGATATCTCGAGTCCTGGTGGGTAGGCACAGCAGAAAAGAGAAGCAGCTGTGAGGTCGTATGAGCAGGCTAAAGTCCTGAATTACTTTATCTGTCATTTCCCTAGGGGCTTTAGGAGGGTGCAGTAACAAATACACAAATAACCCAAGCATAGGCTTTACTGACTCCACAAGAAACTTCAGTAAAAAAGCTCTACCTAAAAACTCCACTTGCTCCGTGTACTTTCTAAAATGCTGCCAGCATCATCAAGGAATTTTGACATAACTCAATTAGTCCATAACCATCTGCTACACAGGATGACACAAAACATAACTTTCACAGTAGTCATTAGCAGAAAAGCCATATACTCTTGTCTAGAACACTTACATTTTTGCATAAGTAAGTATGTGTCCCAAATCATTTAAACCTCAACAAAAGACTTCAGATTTTGATTATTTTTTTCCTCAAGCATCTCCTGGTGAATTTTCTACTCCTAGTTGCTGCTAATGACTTAAATGTACTACTAAACAATCATATCCTGTACAGTTTTGTTTACCTGTTTCTTTCTCTCCAAAGAGTTGCAAGTAGCTCACCTGTAACAGACTTGAAAAAGACAGTGCTACACCACCGCTCCTTTGGGGAAATACTGAACAGAGCTGTAACCAAACTACAAGACTGAAAAAAAAAAGCATACTTTCACATCTCCCAGAGTTGTCTTTTACACCCTTCATTGCACAACTTAGGAACTGCTCTTTCATTAAAAAGATATCACCATTCACCCAGCTCCATGCCAATTTTCTGAATTATACTGCATTTCTAATATATTTGGGGTTTTTTTTTTTTGTTTGCTTGTTTTGGGTTTTCTGCTTCTTTTTTGTTTTGTTTTAAGTCACTGGGAGCATAAAGTAAATCACACTAATCTAAAGTATTTTCTTAAGTATTAAACTTAATCTTCAGGTTCTAGACTAATTCTTCAGATGTGTGTAATAATAATTCATATTATATAGAACTTCCCACTGCTGCAGCTGGGGAAATCTTATCTACACGGGGCACCAAATGCCAGTCCTTGTTCAGAATAGGCTGAAACTTGATGGCAGACAGATCTACCCCAGTGCTCAGTTTGGAGCTGCATTAACACCAATAAAGTTTCCCAGGGTGAAAAGAAGTGAGAAAACACTTCAGTCTAACCAGCCAGGTTCAAGGGCTAGTTAGAACTACAGTTTACTTTTTCTTACTATTTTAAAACGCTGCTTCTGTATAATCAGTGCTATTGGAGGGCTAAAAGGCACCTGTTCTAGAGATTTCAGATAGGTAAACAAACAACATACCAGTGCTACAAGTACAGCAAAAGCTATTTAGACTGAAGTTATGACTTTTCAGAAAAAGAAACAAATGTTGTAAAGGTGCTTAAGATTTTTATTCTCTCTGGAGATCTACAACATTTATCCAATTTTCATCCTCCTTAGCAGGCTGCTTCATACCAGCAAATAAAAAGGAGGCTAAAAATCCCCCTTCGATGTCACAAGCCATGATGTCTCTCCTTCATGACTCATACATTTGGATGCAGAGATGAGAAGAAAAGCTTTCCTCAGAAGTAACATACCAAGTACACAACACAGGAGATGAAGCAACTGTCAGAGGATCTTAAATACCAGCCTGCCAAACCAAAGTTACCAATTTAACAAGCCCAGTAAACCATTCCCAGAGTGAACACGAACCTTCGGAGAAGGAGCACTCAAACAACTATAGATGCAAGAAATAATTTATCTAATCCTTACTAGTCGTGGGCTCCAAAGTATGTCAGCTTTTATCTGTGCTGCAATAAGTTATCTTCCAAATCATAATGTATATCTGCATCCCTCCTGTGCAGGTTTGAGTCATACGTTTATCTTATTCTTGGCACATGTTTTCTCACATGCTCCCACAGACTAGCTCTCTCATAGAAACCAAATCCATGTTTGTAAAAATTCAAAATCCTTTTCTAAATCTTGTACAACCTCACCTGTTCTTGTATTATGAAAACGAAAGGCTTATTTTCACTTTTCACTGTATCACTTGTTTGTTTCTATTGTCATACTCCTTCACACTGATCAACTCTCTGATACTACACTGCAATCAAATTGGCTTTTTTAGAGCCTCTCTTGTTATTTTCTTTCCAACACTGCCTTGGCATTTCATTTTCAAATTCTTAAACAAGTCTCCCAGATAAAAGCAATTTTCTAGGAGATGCTTATTTGATTTCAATGCTTCCCACTTACCTTTTCATTGTAAGGGAAGGACTTACTTTTTTATTCTTTTTTTCCCCAGGCATTCTTCTTATTGTAGAAATACATGAATTTTCTTTGACTTTTCATTAACAGAAAGTAGACTCCCCAGACAGAACACCCTCACTTTTGATGCAAGGATCCTTTTTTCATTAGCTTCCTCATCCACCTTTACCTTCTTCATTACAGTAGAATAACATTTAAGACTGCCACAGGTTTCTTCTTCCAAGGATATTACATTGAATTACATGTCAGTATGAAGAGTGTAAAAAGGATAAAAAGTGAATTCAGAATCTTGAGATAGGGCTTCCAGATGTAACTTGATTTCCAAAGCATCTTTGATTTTCATCATTTCCACTTGCAGTTGCCAAAACTAAAACCATTTAATCAAAAGTAGATGCAACTTTTACAGGTTCCAGTAGAGAGGGAAAGTCCTGAGATTAAGCATGCAAGTATGCTTTTTTCTTCCTCCAGTGAGGTTATTAAAAAAAAAAAAAAATCTAACTTTGTCCACCTCCAGGGAACAGTCTTCAAAAAAACCAGCTAAAAAACCCCCCAAAAATGGAAAACCACACACAAAAAACCACCCTCACCCACCTTAAAAAAAAACAAACAGCAGTTCATAACACTGCCAGTTTAAGAATTGCTCATGGTAGTACAGAAAATTCATTATTTCTCAAAAAGTTTCAATAAAGCTAGGCAAAGTATTATTTCTTCAGAGATGGGGAAAATTAGGCATAGCAGGATTCCCTTCTTCCTTCCCTGCTACCCTTCTTTCTCCCCACTCATTGCCAGAAAAGCATCCCAGAGGCTCCCAACCCTAGCTTGCTCCTAATTACATGTGTTCACAGCACCTATTGAGCATTCATGATACCTGGCCTAGCTTCCAGAGGCATGGCACAACTGCCTACTCCCACTTAAATCCATTAAAAATTGAAGTCAAACCAGTCAGGCTCTAACATCCATGTTTGGCTTCCATCACCAGAGAAGCAAGAGTACATACTGAGAAGAAATGACTCCTTGGAGCAAACCAAAGTTGTCAGAAATGTGCAGCCCCTCAAAGCAGATAGCCCAGGCAACAAAGCAGATTCCTGGGTGCTACCACAGGCTAGTCTTGCTGTTGTAGCAATCCCTTAATTCTACTGATTTGGGAGTAGAAATGAGCATAACAAATCCACACCTGCCACAGGACACTAAGATCATCCTTTGCCAAGTGTTAGTGACATATGCTTTGCACGCTGCAACAAACTGCCTTCCGTGTTATCACTTCCACATTTACTATGACTCAGTATTTCGGGAGTTTTAATGATTTGTTTATATAGTCAGCAGCTGATCATCAACCATGCAAGTTATTAAAAGACATTTTCTGTCTAGAAGAGCAGGGAAAGATGCCAATAACATAACATTTTAATTAGATGATCTTAATTTTTGCCTTGAATTTGTGACTTCTTGCCTTTTGCTACCTTTAAGTTCAGTCTCCCCAAGGCTGAGAAAATGAGTACACAGCCTCCTACAACCAGATCAGTAAAGGTTTTTAAAACTTATCAGTGACAAATGTTACAGCTGGAACTTTACAAGCCACAGCACTAGCTTACAAGAGGCAAGTGTTTACACAAGTCCTTTGTTTTAACTGCAAGGTCATATTTGCAGAACCAGATAAACACTAACTTCAAACAAATACTGAGGTCCTGAGTATAAATCAGACAGAATGAAACCATCTAATCATACCAGACAACACCTCATACTCTTAGCAGCTGCCACCGCACTGAAGAATCCCATGCTCCTGAAGTTACAGGCACATGTTACAAGAGTAAGCAGAAAGTAGCAGTGTGAGGACACACCATACCCTGCCCCATACATGCCTAGAGCTCTGTTCAAAGAGCTTATAGAATCATTAAGGTTGGAAAAGACCTCTAATATCATCAAGTCCAACCATCAACCCAACACCACCACAACCACCAAACAATGTCCTGAAGTGCCACGTCTACATGTTTTTTGAACACCTCCAGGGATGGTGACTCCACTGCTTCCCTGGGCAGCTTCTAACCTTTGGCATGTGTCCCAAACCTAAAAATGCAAAGCTAATAGCATAGTTATGTTCTTTATATATTATCCTTCATTGACTTTTGATTGCCATGCTTATCAAGGAAAGACTGAGTCGCTAAGTGCAAGTCCAACAAACAGACCCTAAGGCCTAAACAGGTTTCTTCCTCACATAAGCTACCAACTGCATTAACAGTTGTATACCATCCATCAAGAGTTACACAACTTAATTTGCCATCCAATGAGAGTGTATCTGTCAGTTACAATGTCTGCACAGCATGATTTGCTATCGACTGAAGTACAGAGATACAGCTGGACACAGGAAGAACATCCTGGTACCATCTTTGTTGCTGTAGGAACAGTGAAGAAAACACTGAAGGATTCAAGTACTCACACTTCACAGTTACACACACAATTCTACAGACTGCTGGGATTTATTCAGCCTGTCCCATTTCCATTGGCTTCAGACTACTGTTGCTCAGTTTAAAAGTATACACGCATTCTGGGAGATGTTTATGCTAGGGCCTGAGATGCAAAAATCAACGCTCTGACTGCTAAGACATTCGCTCAGTTCGAACAGGAGGGATGAAAAGACATACAAGTTAGAGTTATAAATAAGGAGCTGGGAAATACAGTCGCCCAGGTCTGGTCGCAGCTCTGCCACAGATTCCCCATAACCTTTGCTAGTTACTTAATCTTTCAGCTGTTGAGCACAATGAACACTCCGATGACCTCATTGGGACAAGGATAGAGTAGTCCAGACGATGTTCCTGTTCAAGCTGAAGCATGCCAATTTACTGAGGCCACCTGGTGCAGAACCTGAGTCAGACTGTCAGAGCTGTGAGGAAGGGAATCTAAGTCTCTCACGAGACCAGGTAGCTACTCTGCCTGTGGCTGCACACACAAGGGTTCTCCTTCCCTATCTAACAGCAGCAGCCTATCTACTAAACTAACAGCAAAGCATGCACTTTAAGTCTACAGCCACAAATTTACCTTCTTTGATGGCACTGAAGAAATAATTTTTAAAAGATAAATTTATCAAAAACATTAAAAAAGACAGCAATTGTTATTACACCCTCCACTTTCAGTAAGGCACCTCTCTGAAGAGGAGCAAAATTAAACTCCTCCTTTCTGCCTTAATCACAAATCCCATTCTTTACACAGAACACAGGAAGTGTATTTACTCTTTTGGAAAACACATGTGTTTACTTGACAAAAACCAGACGCTAGGAAAGCGCATCAGAAAAACTACCCAACACTGAGAATCAAAGTTTAGCCCTTACTGTTAAAAAGCATCAAAAATGTCTTTCAAAGGGCAGAAAGAGACACTGGATAAGTTAATGAACCATGCAAGGAACTGGGCACAGGAGCCAGAAATCCTGTCACTAACTTGATACATAACATCAGGTAAAGTACTTCACCCCCTTTCAGTCTCAGCTTACACTTTAGTAAGCTGATAATGATAAAATTACCTACTTCACTACATGGGTGGAGAGCATTTTACTAATTCATGCCTACAAAGCAACTTGAGAAATGTGGCTATAAAGCTAGTACATATACACACGTCTATAAGTTTAAATATACACACACTTATAAATAAAATGCAAGTTATAAGAAAGATAAAACACATTACCCAAAAGCTCCAGTCAGCACTCCAGCTGTATTGAGCAGGACCCTGCATTTTCTCTGTGCACGAACTAAGAGTCTGCTCTGAATCAGCAAGTAGCTGGCTAATAAGACCATGATCCACTTCATGAACTTCCTGTGAACAAAGAAGCAAGGTATGTAACTCAACAACACAGGAGAAAGGTGAAATAAGATGGTTAATCTACTTAACAACTATATATTAAATGAAACTTTACATGCTAGTTTCACCAAGACAAGCAGCGTGGAAACACTCCCCACCAACACCCTTTTCGTTGACTTTACATTTTTTCCAAAACTATACTACATTTAATTGTTGGTTACACTTTTATTGGAGTATTTTATTTCCACAGCAGCCCCTCGACTCACACATTGAAGCTGCACAGACATTTAGAGCTGGAATAACATCAACATGAGACATCAGTGTACAACCTGCAGCACATCTATAGGATCTGTGGGACCTTTCAAAACTTGAGACAGGTCATGCAGGTGTAGCATTTACCAGAGTTCAGAAATAATACAAATACATCAAATATTTATGCTTTAGTTACACTATAAATAATATCTTTTGTTGTATATAAACACAAGCACAACACCTCAGAGGCAAGCAGTTCTACTCATTTCGCTTATTACAGAGACAGCCCCTCCTGTACCACCCTCGGTATCAACATTCTTCACTTGGGAGGTCAGTTTTACTTTATGAAGGGAACCCGAGCCACAGGAAGACACCTGTCCCAAGCCACCTAAAAAACTGGGACAAAAACCAGCCCGGGGCCCTAACCAATAACACCAGCTGTACTATTGGATCGGGCAGTGAGAGACGAAGCTGGGTTTCGAGTCCAGAGCGACCTGAACCCGAACCGATGCTGGCACACCCCCATGGCCAGGCAGAGGTGCGAAGACCCCGCCAGCGGGCCAGAGCTCCTCCGAGCCTCCCGCGGCCCAGGCCGGGGGGAAGTGGACGACACTTGAGAGAAGGCAGCGGGGTGAGGCGGAAAGCAGAGACACCCCAGGCTACGTGGCCCGAGAGCCGGGCTGCTCCCCGCCGGTCTTCCCCGCTGCAGCACGGCCCCGCTGCCGCTCCCCGCACGGCGGGCAGACCCCTAACAGCCACGGGCGCGGCGCTCCCCACCCACCATCTCGCTAGAGCTCGGCGCCTGCCTCAGTAACCCCGAAGCCGCCGCCCTCCGCA
>VZZY01006305.1:293465-318789 GCA_013400335.1 Eurystomus gularis | reverse complement strand
AGGAGAGCCCGCCTTCAGCTGCGCCCTCCTCGGCGCCCCGGGCCCGGCGCTTGCCGCCGCCCCAGGCCGCGGCCTGAGGGGCTGTCCGGGGCCGGGCTGAGGAGGGGGTGGATGGGGCGTAGTGAAGGAAGTAAAGGGTGGGGGGCTCGCCTCGGGAATCTCGCTCTGAAAGCTGCCGAGTGGCAGCGTCAAGTGCTCTCGGCCCAGGCCGTGGGCTGACGAGCTGGGCTCCGAGTTAGGCAGCAGCAAACAGCACTTGTCAGGCCGCAGCTGAGTACTCCGTTCAGTTCTGGTGGCCGCTGTGCACAACAGGTGTGGGCAGGCTGGAGAGGGCCCAGAGAAGGGGCACGAAGATGATCAAAGGACTGGGAAACTGCCACCTGAGGACGGGTGGAGAGAACTGGGTTTGTTCAGCCTTGAGAAGAGAAGGCTTAGGGGAGACCGTATCACCATGTGCCAATATTTAAAGGGTGGCTACAAAGAGGATGGAGACTCCCTTTTTACAAGGAGTCACATGGAAAAGACAAGGGGTAATGGGTAAAAGACGCTCCTGGGGAGATTCCAATTGGACACAAGGAAAATTTCTCACAATTAGGATAATCAGCTATTGGAATAATCTCCCCAGGGAAGTGGTGGACTCTCCAGCGTTGGACACTTTTAAGATTCAGCTGGACAGGGTGCTGGACCATCTTGTCGGGACCATGCTGGAGTGATGATGTCTTGCAGATTTATGCTCTCAGGTCACCACACAGGAAAAAGAAAAGCCCTGTGACCTGAAAAGAAATCAGCTGGATGCTGGCTGGCTGGCCGGCTGGCCAAGGCAAGGAGGAGTCGAGCAGCCTGGCATGGCAGAACTATTTCTTCCTGCTGTCCCTTTTCCCTCATTGCTTCCCCGGAACACATCTCTGGGCCCTGTGATATCTGCCCACTGGTACATTAGCAAAGGTGCATGATGTCCCCTCCCAGCTGTTGGCCCAGACAGGACAGCTTTAACACCACTGACTGTGAAATCTCCAAAATTTACAAGAAAATGTAAAAAAGAATGTGTGTTTTATTTAATTTTTGTTGCTTGCATTCTTGATTTGGACCTTTGAAACTCAAGCTTTTTAGGCTTTTCTCAACAATACTCAGGGGACCAGCTTAGTTTTCTTTCATCCAAGAATTGAGATTCTCTCTGAATCATATTGAGTGAAGCGAAGTGACCGTGAATCAAGTGGGGGAAGTTTCATGTTCAACTGATGGCTGCCAGCAACACTAAAACCCCTCTGTATTCCTTCAGTTAAAAGCTGGCTGACCCTGACAGTTTTGCTCAGGCGTGTCCTATTTAATGAGGATTCACCAGAGATTTACTATTACAGGAGGAAATTAACATAAACAGCATTTGCAGGAAAAATGGTAGTGTGTCCATCACAACACACTTAAAGATTTTTTTTAGAAACACACCAAATACTTAGGTTTCAATCAGACACTGTTTGGAATGCCTTTGGTCCAGGTCCATCTTCCCACGCTGACTTCTCTGACATGCAGCCACGGCCAGTACTCTAAGCCAGTAACTCGGTCCCAGTTCCTTTTGATCTGCCAGGTGCCTTTGACTGTGCTAGTTATTCCCTCCTCAAACTCTGGATTGTTTATTACTCCTCTAACTTTTTCCTTTCATAGATATTTTGGTTTTGCTCACTAATACTCTATCCATACTTCCCTCAGAAGACCCTCACAAGCTACCTTCCAGCTTTTTACTAAAGTGTTGTGTTGCTCTGCATTTGGTCCCAGTTCCCTTCACAGAATCACAGAGTGGTAGGAGTTGGAAGGGACATCTGAACATAATCTAGTCCAACCTCCCTGCTAGAGCAGGATCCTAGAGTAGATCACACAGGAACACGTCCAGATGGGTTTTAAATGTCACCAGAGATGGAGATTCCACAACCTCTCTGGGAAGCCTGCTCCAGTGCTGTTACCCTCACAGTAAAAAAGTGTTTCCTTGTGTTTAGGTTGAACCTCCTGTTTACCAGTTTGGGGCCATTGCCCCTTGTCCTGTCACTGGACACCACTGAGAAGATTCTGGCCCCATCCTCCTGACACCCATCCTTTACATATTTATAAGCATTGATCAGATCCCCCCTTCTTAATATATAGTTTACTTTGGAGTTACTCCTTCCTGGTAATCCCAGGTCTTCACTCTCTCTCAACCCGTTTCAAACAGAGAAGAAATACTTGCCTTTTAGGTTCCTTTAGCTGTACTCCCTCTGGCCTATCCTGCTTTTGCTGATGCAGATGTCACCACATCAAAGCTGGAGCAACAAGTGGTGGTCACTCAAGGAATGGGTTGTTCCTCTTGACGTTGGGTGGTGAGTGGAGTTTTGCAAGGCAGATGAGGAATTTCTTGAAACAGTTATTGTGGAGCATCCACGTGCAAAGATACAGATCACAAAACTTATTAAAAGCGTATTCAGGAAAGCCATATGATGGAAGCATGATGACAGATTTCCTCATAGTGTGTTGGTGGCTTTTTGGGGTCCTTTTCGCTTTAAAATAAGAGGAAAAGCAGGAATACTCATGCCTCTCTCAGCTGAATTGTGCTTTGTGTTTTAACAGATGTGGAATTGAGTCTTTACTGGATACTCAAGTACGATTCCATTATCTGAAGAGTGTTGAAGATAAGCAAAATCACTAGATAAAGCCAGCAGGCTTCTGGAAAGGTGTGCCACAATATCTAATCCCGTAGCTGAGGGAAAAAGAGTCAGCCAGCCAGTGAGAGTGGCATGTACTCAGTACAACAGTAGCACTGCTAGCAGGGCTGGAAGCTACAGGTGAGGGTTTGGGACTGCTGGAGGATCTCTTCCCAAAAAGCAGTGCTGTGTACATACTTTTGTGTAAACTCAGACATTCCGTTCCAGAGCACACCTGCTAGTTTGTAGATGGGCCACCCACTTCAGCAATTTTCCCCTCCACCTTGGTGGCACAGATAAGCTTTACTTCAATGGAATTTAAGTAATCATCTTTTGGTGGAAAAGGGATTATTTATGTACTAGAAAAAAATACTTTGGGAAATACATTTTACCTATAAGCACCGTGTGCATATAGCCACAAAGATAGTGAATTCCTATCTGCTTTTCATGGTGAATTATGATGATAGGAGTCCAGCTGCTCAGAAAATGAAGCTGATGCTCTTTGTCTTCTCCCTTCTACTAGGGAGGGGTTCAAGCAGAAGAGAGGTCTCCTTTTTGGTATCAGGATATTTTGTACTCAGCCCAAAGTCCTGGTTTATGCAAGGCCAAAGCAAAAAACCAGCAGATTATCGTCCCTCTGTCTCAGGGCATTTTCAGCATCTTCTCTGGGAGAGATCAGAACAGCCCCCAGGAACTCATTGTTGTTGCTTCCAATGTGGCTGCCATCCAGGCAGCAGGCAGAGCTCTGTGAGCTCAAAGCTGTGGTAACTTTAGTAAGTGTGACATTCACTGGGCAGAATGCAAGGTCCTGTTGCAATAACACACACATTTTTTTTTCCCCTTACAATTGGAGGGAGAGACGGTGAGGCCATATACTTCAGCAGCTATGAGCCAGCACATTGGGAAGCTCTATAGATCTGCAGTGTCTTCATTCCTCCTCTTCTTCCTGGTGGGTGAGTACTAAACCACTTTCCTTAATTAGAAGAAATATAGCTTATTGCTAGAGTTTGGCTTGAGAGGTTCTCTCTTTTGTTGTTTGTGGGTTTTTTTGCTCCAAAAAGCAGCTTTCCACTGAGGGCTTCATCAGGATGCAGGAAAACTTTATCTAGTGCTATGCACTGCATTAAAACATACTTTTCTTTATAGATCCATTCCTGTTTAGCTAACAGAAATGTTCAGAAAAAGTATGTTTGTCTGTCTTTTTCAAGAAGAAAGGCTGTGTATCATCATTGCTAGAAGCTTAAATTCTGTGTTGGTTCTGTAATGTGTTAGCAACCGGTTATTGTCACAAGGTAGTTATTCATATCCATTTGCAAAAGCCAACCTCAGCCCAGGGCAAAAGTCATATAAATTAAGATGAGCAGTGTGCAGTCATTGATCACTTAATCACAGACATCTGGGAGCTGGATACAGCTTGTACAGCACCCTCATGGCACCAGCTGAGTGTGAAGTTGATCTCTAAAGCCACCAAAACAATATGAAAGATGGTCTTTCCAGCATGAGAGGATTTTTATGTGGGTTGGAAATCGACCCTTATTTGCCCTTAACCTCATCTCCACCTACTGAGTGTGAACAAAGGAGAGGAGACTCAACTACAAAGGTCAAATTTTGCACTGACCTCTACCCACCATTTTGGTTCTCTGATGCTGTTGGGAGCTAGCAGAAGAAGCTTGAAGGGCTGCTCGGATTTCCTCCAGGCACCAAAGAGGAAGTCAGAGGCTCCAGGACTGAAAGAGAGTAGATTTTATTATTTTCTTTTGTCACCCCAACTCCTTCTAGCCTACCTTGCATTTTTCTAATTCACAGCCAATGACAAGGCCTTACATGGGAAAGTATCAGCCTGCAGATTATGTAAAGGGGAGGCTGATGGCTTAGGAGGTGCCCTATTAGTACTGGCAAATGTGGAGCACATTGTCACGTTACAGAGAGTCCCAGAGAGCTTTCTCCCCTCCTGGCTGAAAACTGGCCATGAACTACTGACTTCATATGACAATGACCTATTAGATCATCTAATCTTTTTTCCAGGTGAAGACAAGATCGTCCACGCTGTATTTCTTTGTACTCTGTCTAGCTCAAGTGCTTTCACCAAAAAGCCTTGCATTCCTCTCTACAGGGGCTTGAGCCCTACAGCCTGCATGACAGGGGACCTACACATCACTCTGCTAATGAAGCAATTGACTTAAATTGAGCTTTGAAGCAGAGTCAGAAGGTATTTGGCATGGTATGCTCCCACATGCCAATATGATAAGGGCATTGTCTATTTGAATATGAGCAAACTGGTATGTTCCAGCTTTGCAACCTCACAAAAGAAAAAGAAGGAAAGGAAGAATGAGGGAAAAATAGAGGCTGAAACCCCCAGACAGAGCTGGGCTGAGACAATACAGCCTACTCCTTTTGCGTTTTTGACCTTCCTAATTAGGTTTAAGTTACATGAATCGAAGAATAACATAGATGACAAGGTCAGTTATTTCATGACAGGAGGTGCAAATAAAACTCATGATGAACGGAGGCAACATCAAAGCACATTGTTCCTGCTCAGTCATGTTCTCTATGCCACTAAGTGCCTGTGTAAAAATAATAACTTTTACATCACTAAAAGGAATAAAAATTGTCATTATGTTGCAGGGAGTGTCTATGGTAAGGCTGGAATACTTGTAGTGGAGAAGAAATTCTGTGGCCGTTCCTTGAAAACAAGGTAGCACTGGCACATATTTGTTTAGCTAAAGGGGCAGTATCCAGTGGAGATCATGGGTTAATGAACAGAGATTTTAAAAAGAATACTCATCACGAAACTGCTCAAATTCACTCTAACAAGGAACCAAATATATCACATCAGAATATTTGATGCACAAACGCTGCAATATGTCAAGCTACCATCAGCTTTGCCAAGTATTTCACCTATGCTTTGTACTTATTCAGTTCAAGACCCTTCAACTTCTATGACTGCTGCATTAATATACTGCTATCTAACTGGAAAGGGAAAATCTGGACCTCAGATTCCCTGAGAACCTCCAGTGTGCTTATTGGTAAGATGAACATAAGGATAATATCTCATCCCGTATCTTTAATTAGGACTAGTCATTTTAGGGGACCGGATCCAAAATGACAATAATACTTGGGTACCTAACTCTCAGGCATCCAATTGCCATGGATCGGTGTTCCAGTTACAAGGCTGAAAGTTTCACTTTGAGATAAAAGCGCAGAGCACCCAGCATCTCTGAAAGTTTTTCACATGCTTTGTTGTTGCCTGGCTTCACAGCTAGCTTATATTTTCTGTATTTTTGCATCCATGAGTTATCTCTTATCTGATATTTAAACTGTAAGCTCTATACCCCATCCTTTTATAAGGCATCTAGAACAACAGGGCCCTGCTGTCTGACAGAAATTGTCAGTGCTATTCCCATACGAGTCATAATTAATAACATCTAAGAATACAACTGTGATTTATGTACAAGCTGGAGGAACCGTTCAACTCTCAAACCAATCATTAAGGGGTTTGGTTTTCCATTGCCTTGAGACATTTCTCCCTGAGCATTGAGAGGCTATTGTCATTGTGAAGCTTTACCAGACCCAGACAATAGCATTTCATATCCTTTGGACGGCAGTGAAAGACTTGAAACAATGGAAAATCAAGACCTTCACTGTGGAATGGTCTGCAGTTCTTGAGGAGACACCCACTAGTATGAAGGGAGAGTATTTCACTTGAAGAAAATAAAACAACAGAAGAAACTTTTCCAAAAACTGGTCTGAATTCTTTCTTGGCAACAGCTCTTGGCTTATATTTTAAAGTTTATTCTTCTTCCCTCTTTTTGAGATAGAAACTATTCCTCTCTGAGGAGTTTCTCTCCTCACTGAACCCAGGCTTGTTTCCAGAAATGAGATCCACTCACACTAGTCTTACCTCCAGGCTGTTTGATACCTATAATTAGCAGCTGAGTGAGAGAAGACAGGTTTATATCTCTACTACAGGAACGTTGTCCTTATTTTTCTAACAAAGGGTAGCAGAACAATGTGGTCCCTTCACAAAGAATAGATGTCACCCTCAGTATCAATACCATCAGAATGCTAAGGTGCCATCGCATGGGTTGCTGATAGGATCCACTGGGGGTTCAGTCTCTGGCAATGGGGATTCTTCCCAAAACTTCAAGATTCCCTATCCTGAAACTGGAAGCACATGCCAAAACTCCTAAGAAGCTCACGTTATGTTTTGGGATGCCGTCGGCTGCATTAGGATGCACAGATATTCACTGTACTTGTCAGAACAGAGCTGCCTGTGTGTAAGTGTACATGCATTTTTTTGCTTTGCTTCAAAAGCAGTTGAGGCAGGAACATCAGGCACCAAAACTTTATGGGGTGGGAAGAAAGAGATTAGTGTTCCAAGTGGAAATGTGGCTGAATGGAATCTAAATTTCACCCAAAGCCATTGGACAATGGCATTAATCTTCCTCTAGTATGGCAGTAGAAAGGAACTGAGGATCAGGGAAGACCTACCTGTAAACATGAACATAATCTAAGCAGGAACTAGGAAAAAAAAATCCCTGCCATCATAATAGTTACTACCCTCAAGTCCTAATTCCAGGAGCCATTCTTTGTGCTGGTTAGAGGTCAGGAGCAGCTGGAAGGTTTATAATTCTGTCACCCTTAACCCTCCTCTTCTTTCTCTTTCCCGGTACAGATGTTGGTGTTAGCGGTGGAAGTGCAAGCAAGGAGAATGCTGCTGTAGCTCATGTAACAGCGCAGCCTTCATTGTTGACAACACCTGAGCCATGGCACCTTTTGGTGACACAAACACCAGCCAAGGAAAAAGCCAAAGAGGGTGAAACTGTGGTCTTAAATTGCCGCTTCAACAGACCACGACGTCCTTCCCTGACTGACCTGATGGTGAAGTGGTACAAAGAAGATGAAAAGGGGCAGATGGTCCTGCTAGAAAACAATGTGACCATCTTGCCAAATAACTCCAGGGTTTTCATGAGTGGAGATTTGTCCCAGGGGGATGCCTCCCTGGTGATCCTCAATGTGACAACCAGTGACCACGGTATTTATTTCTGTGAGGTTACACTTCCAGACGGGAAGGTGGTGACAGGAGATGGCACAAAGCTCAGGATCAGGAGGGCTCTGGGTAACGTTTGGTGTTATCTACTTCTTTTCTCCCTCTCTCTCCTCCAAAGCTGGTGTACACACTTGCAGAAGGAGGGAAGTTGGCCTGTTTGGCCTCTAGCAGTTCAGGCCTGGTGTCATGGAGTGTAATTGTTCTATAGCATTTCTCATTATTTTCATTAGGCCAGCTAGTTTTGATTGGCTTGCTTCTATAAACGGCCACACAGGTATCATTATAAGGAGGGGCATTTACAGCCAAAAAAAGAAGGAATAATTTTATCACTAAAATCAAAGTCAGTGCCAAGAATGAAACAGTCAGACAAGTTCTCTTGTACTTACAGCTCTGTTTGGTAGCACCCACTTGAGTGACTGGTGTTAAGAATGCATCTTAAGGAACAGCTCCAAAGCCCTTTTATTTGACATTATTTCTCTCCAACCCACTACCTTGCATATTCATTCCTTAACTCTGGATGACAGAAATAATTTCACAATAAACATGAGGATCACATTATATAATTTCTGCTTACCTTCATTCACATTAAAATCAAAGTAGCATTAAAAGTGCCATGATATGTTTTCTTAGCCTCACAAGTAGTCACTTGGCATATTAAGGAGATAACTTGCTTTGCCTTTATCAGCTGGAAATGTCAAAGCACCTTCCCTTTTTATGTAGGCTAAACACATTCCAGTCCCAACAAATCAACACATCAGAAGGCTTATTATCTTATTATCTAATTAACAAAAAAAATAACACCTTCTGTGTCAAGAGTAAATCAGGAAATTGCCATTTCCCCCTTATTCATTACCAAATCTTCTAGCTCACCAAGATTCGCTAAGCCTTTGCCCTTTTGAGCCTGAGTTCTTCCATTACTAATTTTTATTAAACTACTCAGTTTAAACCCTGGCACTAACAAGGCACGAACACCATGTTCCCCTGCAAGGGCTTGGTCATGTGTCTGATGAGGTCTCCCGTGTGCTTGATCTCATAGTCTCAGTAGCACAGGTTACTCTTCCAGTATCTGCACCCTGGCCGGTGTAATTGTCTTCCTGTGTTCCTGAGAAGATGAAATGTATCATTTCTGCACTATGCTTGAACTAAAGGGACAAAAGAATATGAGAAATATAATTCATAAGAAGATGTTACGTGCCACTAATCCAGACTGTCCAAAAGCTTATCTAAAATTAAAAAGAGAAATCAGCCAACTTTATTAACTTGTCCATTACAGGAAGCAAACAACTTATATTTTGAAGTAAGGCACGTAATGGTTCTACAGCACCTTCACTGCTCTCTACTGATGAAATGACCCACAAATTGATTTAAACCACAGGATACCTCCTTGTATGCAGGAGAAAGGAGTGGGGGTTTTACTGTTGAGCTACAGCTGGTTTACCAGCTGTCCATCCATTCAGCTAGGTAGCACAGAGCAGTGGCTCCTCCTGGGAACCGGTGGCCCAATGCTTGGAAATCTGTGTGTGAATGCCATAGCAAAACCATCCAAATTTTCTAGTGAAGCTTAAATATAACCTCATAGACATATGTAGCGAATGCCTGATAGTACTGTAATTGTAGATAAAACTGGAAGGCTTTTAGTAGTTCTTTTATTACCTCTCCTGGGTGAGTCACACCGCAAAACAACTACCATGAACATGAGGCAGTCACTTAAAATCTGATCCCATCAGTCAGTTTCTCTCTCTCTAAAGAGTCATTCCTACTCTGCCAGACTCTGAGCTACAGAGCAGATGTTCTCCCTGCTGCATCCCATAACCCTTGTAACAGTCCATCCTACTGTGCTCACCTGAGCAACAGCTCTTCCTGAATCATCCTTCAGTCCAAACAAATAATAAAGCTAGAATGCCAACGTGCTCTTATCTCAGAGAAAATGAGAAACCCCATTTCTGCCATGCAACTGTCCCAAAGAGCAAGAAATCAAAGACAGGTCTTCAGTGGGGTTCTGCCCTCCATCTGGTGCTGTCTCCTTTGGAGATATACAGGGAAATGGATGACTTTCTCCAAATTGTCAGAGTATTTTTTTCCACTTGAAAATAAAGCATGCAGGCATGAGTCCCATTAATTCAAGCAGCAGCATCTTTTACCATCCCATAGCATCCAGCTGCTACAGGAGATGGCTAGATAGATGAGGCTGTCCTACCTCTAAATCTCCAGAAAGCATAGCAGCTTCCTACATAGGAATGAAAAAAATCAATAGCTTCTAGCACAGTACACTTCTTCCCATGCAGAAGTCCATGATTTCATGTCAGACAAGACGTCACCATAATCAATCTCATAAGTAGCTTCCTCTGCAGACACTCCAGAGGACATGCTGGCTGCATTGCATATACTTGCTTGGATGACATCTTATGTCACTCTTTCTGCCTCCTCTCCTCTTCCAGGCTTGTTTGGTATAGAAGAATCCATTGGAACAATCATTGGGGTTGTAGCAGCTGGCATCGGAGGCATAGTGGTTCTGATCATTATTTTAACCCCGCAGCTGAGGAGGTGTGTTCTCTGCATGAGACAAGGCTCTCACCAAGGTAAGGAACACAAATCAAACCCTGGAATCCCTTGCCTAGGAAGATGAACCCTGTTGCCTATTTCCAAAGGGACTTTTTTTTAACTTAAGAAGGAATTAGCCTTTTACTTACCTCTGATCAGACACAGGATCTGATTCAGGAAATAAACAGTGTAGATGAAATTCTAACAGGCCTGGGTCTATATGCCATCTCTTTTTCAAATAGTTCTTTGTTTTTGTTGGGTAGAGCTTCACACATGGGCCTAATGTGTTACCTATAAACAAAATGATAGAATCTTCTTTAATTGCCACTTTTGCCAGAGTTGTTCAATGGGATGCTTCTTAACAAAGTCCTGGGTCTCCTGCAGTTCTTAGTTTTATGCTGAAGGATGGTTCTTCTTCCCACCAACTACATACTTACATCCGTATTCTTGTAACTCTCATGTACAGAAGCCTATGATGGCATAAGTGTATGTGTGAGGTGTGGTTTGTAAAGCCCAGTAATACCTTTCATTAGATCAGCGATCAGGTTGGGAAAACTTAGACACTTTCATCACACATGAGCCAAAGAAATGACCAGAGAAGAGGCACAAGTGCCTAAAAGCTCACCTATTTTCTCCAGCTCTGTCAGTTAATTAGCGTAGACTGATACTAAAGGCTGGATTTTGAAACAAGCTTAGTTCCCATTTTGTGCCACCCAAGAGCTGATCTGTGTTTCAGACAGAGCTCAGCTGATTTTTTGCTTTCAGTGGGGAGCCGTCTGATTTGCACCTCTTCTCCTGGCACGCAAGTATCTTGCTCGGCCTGTTGAAAAAAAACCCTCCGTGAAGGGATGGAGCGGCTCTTGCCATTTACTGGAGCGCTGCCGCCATCTGACGGCCAGCGTGGCGGGGACAGGGACACGGCCAGGAGCTCTGCCTCCCTTCCCTGGGAGGGTCTTCCAGCCCTTGCTGAGAAGAGCACCCGCACACCTAGGCTGATGATGACCACGCAGCATCATCCCTTTGCAAACTCTCCGAATGAACGGAGTTCGCAACTTCTTTACTTGCCAGAAAGCCTTGGAAGAGTTTATCATGTTGTACTGACCAGTACCGCTCACTCGCTCCCTCTCCTTTCCTTCTTATTCAGCATAGCCTGAGGTGCAGCACTGCAGGGATCACTGGAAGATGCAAAGCCTACAGGTGGAACCACTTCTGATGCCCTGTAAGCCAAAAATGGAGCCCTAGATGGAATAAAAGCTTTTGTCTCCATGCATGTTGTCTTTGGCATTTTTTAATTTTTGTTAGTCTGTTTCTTTTTTCTGCAGCTTTGACAGCCACAAGAGCATATTCAGCATCCTCCTGAAGCAAAGAATAAAACAGACTTTTGTGAAGAAATCTGTATTTCTGCCAAATGCTTAGTTTGGCCACGTATCTCTGACTCCACTCTGATGAGGTACCTTGGGTCTTTCCCTTTCTTATTTTAAAGGTGGTGCTCAAAGTTTATCAGCTGTCCTCCAGAAGAGACAGAAGGAGCCTGACCTGTGCAGACCCCACAGCTCCCCAGCTGCTGATGTCTACCTGAGGAAGTTGAACGTGTTGCTTCTGGGGGTGCAACCATGGCTCCTGTCTGTCTGTGCCTCTCAGTATAGAGGCTCGTGTCCTCTTGGTTTGCTCCAGCCTACAGGCCGGTAACGAAGAGGCAAAGAAGGCTCTCTTGAACATACCTACCCCTGGCTGAAAGACTGGGGTTTTGTTTTACTCTTGCCAGAAGGAAGTGTAGTGTTTCAATATAAGCATCTAATACCCGTAAAAAAAAGTGTGATGAAAGATTTGCTTGACATGACTAATGTTCTCCATAGCCCACGTTTTCTGACATGACAGTAATTGATTCCCAGGTGGTCAGTGGCCAGACAATGTGCCAGTACAGGAGAGCATCTCCTGTATGTATAGGAGAGCAGCAGACCAGCTCTGAAGCATAGGTAGCAGGCAAGGTATATGTTCTTTTTGAAAAGTGTGGGTGTGCCTACTGGTAAGTAGAAGTCAGAAATCCTTGCAACAGCAATAGCCCATTGTGACTCTGCTTACCTTTGAACACGCCTCAGAAGTGCCCCTGGTGCTGTGAGGCAGGAACATGAGGGATAAGATAGTCGGCTGTATAAACTAAGGAAAACACACACACCCCCTGCAAGAAAGGATGAAGCCCTGCCCTGGGCCAGACTCTGCTTTTCCTTGTGGTATGAAGCAGAGCGCCTCTGAGCACAAAAAAGGAATAAGGAGACATCCTCCCTCTTTGATGTCCCTTCTACTCCTGCAGGCCCAGGAAAATAAAGTGAGTCCCTCTACTTCCAGACTGTCACACTCGGATCTTCGAAAGCCAGTGTATCTTTTCACAGAGATGGTTTGGTTTTTTTTTTTCACAAGCCAGTCCAGCAGGAGACTTTACATATTTTCCAGATCATGTGCAAATGCGTGGGAGCTGAAGGCCAGGCAATGTGAAAGGACAAAAAAGCCATTTGGTGATGGGTAATATGTTCCCACCGCACTGCAGAACAAACCCTCTGTTTCTGCAAAGGGTGCAATCAGAGAAGGATCTTATCCGTACTTCAGCACGTATGTTACTTTGTCTCTCCTCTCTATAAACCCTGACCTGATAGAAATTCTCTTACACCATTGTTAGCTCTGGTAAAAGAGGTAAGATTTTATTCCAGCACCTTCAGATTCAAAGGGTTAGAAGAAAGGTCCAATAAAAGACTATTCTGGGCCCCCATATCTGAAATGGCAGGTGGGATGAGTCTGTCCACATAAAAAGTCTGGCCAGAGGATGAAGTGTGGGTTGTACGGGGCTGCTCCCCAACACTTGGCTGCTTCTTGGTCACACAGGCACACCATTTTTTCACACCGATCTGTCAGGTTATCTGTGAAAGAAAATGTGAGCAGAGGATGAGAAATTCTGCATTGGACAAAGGCAAGGAAAAGTTTTAGGACGAGAAATTTCCTAAGAAAGCAATTCTTAGGGAAAAGAGGCTGTGGGAGCAGGAAGAGAGAAGGACCAACATGTCATGTTTGTGCGTGGATCTGACCCTCCTCTCTCTCGTCTCTGCCAGCAGGTCTGACCTGTGACCAAGAGCATCAGAAAGTAGCAGCTACACCTAGATTGGCAATCTGCCCAGCACAGAGCGCTCCCCACTTCCAGGGCCATGTGAACAATGGGGGTTTAGTTCAGTGGCTGAAAAAGAAAATTATTTTAGCTTAGCCTGAGCTAAAAATATTTAATTTTCCTTCAGTCAGTCAACTTCCGTTTTAAGTCCTCTCTCTGCACATCAGACCAATTTCAAAAGAAAAAAGTGCTGCTCTGAAAGGAAGATCTCCTGGAGGGACAGCTGGAAGCTTGAGGGCACGGATGCACCCATGGGGCATCCTTCACTAGTGCTCCGTGTGTTGCTCTTACATCTCTCTGATCATGGCACAAGAGCCAAGGAACTCCGCAGCAGGGTCAAGTACCTGATTTTTATGAGGCAGCAGCTATTGAAGCTGGTAAAAATCATACATATGGAACTGTTTATAATGCAATTATATGACTACATGACTAGGTAAGGACCATAAGGAACATCAAAGCAACTAGCTTAGGTGGCTACATTGGAAATGACTGATTTTGGGTTAATGAATCCCATCCCACCTCTAGGTGGCTTACATGCAGTCATTGGGCTAATATTATTTCAAAGCACAATGCTTTGTTTATTTGAGTCTGCTGCTATAGATTATCTAACACCCACCAAAACCTGCACCACTAGGCAAAGTTTAAAGTGTGATTTCATGCCAGTGCACACGGGCTGTGCTCCAAAATCAACTGCAAAGAGTACAGGAATCTTTCCAGATTTCACTGGACTTTGCTGGGTCAACCCTGGATCTGATAAATAGGAAGAGCTTAAGAGAGCTTAAGAATTTCTTAAGCTTTTCTGAGAGAATCACAAGTTGACAGGTAAAAAGTGTTTCAAGGGTCCCCACCAATGAGGACTCAGCACTAAGTCTGTGTTTTTCTTAGCAACCAGTCTTGCCTGATTTTCTCCTTGCCCTCTCCTCCTTGAGCTCTTCCTATGCCATGCCAACCACGACCAGTCTCATGTCAGTACAGGAGTCTGGCTTGGCAGTCATTTGTTAGAGCAGAATTATTTTCTTGACCAGCTTCTACAACTTACAGCCTTTTCTATATTCCAGATATTTATTGAATGGAATTTGCCTACATGTGACAGCATATCTGGACTGAAGTTCATGGTTTTGCCAATTTTTTTTATTCCACAAACAAAACTGCCTAACAGCAGCAAAAGGAGAAGTCCCACATAAAATGAGTTTCTATTTAATTTACCTGAAAATGTCTGTGTTTATGATACAGTGACAGGCAACAGGTATTTATTTCCTCTTGCATAGAAAGGACAATGCAAGCAGTTCTGCTTCTAATGTTTCTGGACATTACCACCCTAGGCCCAGCAAGCCTGCCTGGAAATTCAATTTCTCGCTCCCTTTGTTTGAACAGGATCAGACGCTAGACCTTCACACCTGGGTAAAACCTGCTGTGCTGTAGCCTGGGGTAGGAAATTTGCCTTCAGAACACATTTCTATTGTTCTTCCCCAAGGGCCATGTCAGAGGAAGTGAAGCCCGCTGAGGGCTTGTGGAGAACAGTTGATGGATGCTTCTCAGGCGTTGCCTGGGGATCAGTTAAGGAGTTAATGGCATTTGTTTAACCAAGGCTTGTTAGCCAGGTTGGAGCAACTGCAGCCCAGCGTACTCTTACAGGACATACTTCACATGTCTCATGGACTTGATGATATATCTCACATCCGCAACTAGGATTGTTCCTTCATTCAGAAAAGAGCAACTGGAGGTGTGCTGTGCCCCATCCTGTGGCAGATTTTCTGCTGCTGGAGAGGCTGAGGATTGCACCAGTAGAATATGGTCTTCTGATAAGGCAGAAGTAGTCTGTTAATGTTCAAGCAAGTAGCATTGATGGTATGGGGACAAGTTTTACTCTCACATGTTTCTTTTCAAACTTCAAAGTGTTCTACAATAGATCTTACCATCAGGGACTTTCTGGAGACTTAGAAATAGAAGTGGCAAATTCTAAGACTCAAGTCATCTGGTGTGTGTCAAAACAAACCACTGACAGGTTGTGACTGTGCAATTCAAGCCCTTCTTGACTGGGCACCAGCTGTAGAGCTGAGCGCAGCCTACACTCACTGTGTGCCTGCAGCACTTGAGAGCATTCTACTCTGCAAGTTTCAAAATCCCTGCTAGAGCTCTCGGACGTTAGGCTGGAGTCCCACAAGAGGCAAAGATGGAGTCTGGCATGTTTAACCTCTCTTACAGACACACGTCATAGCATAGCTCTGCTTTACCAGCACAGAAAGGTAAGTAAAGCAATGAGCCCGCCCACTGGAGGGAGGGCCAAAACTGCCACAGGAAGACCAGCCCTGCAGAAGTGGTCACAGGCAGACCATTGCACAGCTTTGGGAAGGCATCAGTAAGGACCAGGTGTGCTTAATGTGGGTGGACAGAGAGCCTCCAGAGAGGCATCTACATCCTTGCCAAACTGAGAGGGCTTGTTGGCTCCATGGCCCCTACTCCTGCTCTCAGGAGGACTCAGGTTACCAGCCTTCCTCCCAGCTCCAGCTGGGGACTTTTGGCAAGCCTAGTGATCCAGGTAAGGAATGGGAAGAGAGCTCAGAGGAGAACAGACATTGCCCAAAGCAGCTTTAAAACCATCTGAGCATACAGAGACCTATCCCTGAAGCCCACAAAGCTCTGAGATCAGCCTATGTGCCTGCAGAGGAGGGAGCAAAATGAACCCAACGTGAGCAATAATTTTCTTACCGCACTGCACGGTGTTCTGCTCACATGCCCACTGGTACCTCTGTGCCTTGGGGCTGCAGCCTTCCTTCTCTGCCTTGTCATAGCAGCAGTCGTGCCTGTGGCAGCACCTGGGAGAGAATAAAAGGTAAAATGTTTGGGCATCCTCCTGCATCCTTCATGTTTTGCTCAGAGGTGTTTGCACATTCTCCAGGAGTGCCACACTCACACACGGCTCACAACAGCAGCGTTTGTCCCAGCCTGTCAGCAAATCATCTGTTGATGAACCAAGTGCCCTGGCATCTCTGTGAAAGTTCACATGGCTCAGGAGCTCATTAACACCATCTTTGCTCCCATGACCACTGTGCTTCTCCCTTCGAGCTTGTGCCCTCAGAAAGTCAGGTGTGGTCAATACATGGTAATCTTGCCGAAACATTCCTTTGAGGTGCACGATCATGGGTCACCAGTTTGGGCTTAGACCCATCCCAGAATTTGGAGTTGGGATGTTTTTTGCCTTCCTCAGCATCACCAAGCAGCTTCATCTCTTCAGTTCACTTGGACCTGCCATGTGCTTTTTGGCCCATCCAGTTTCTGAGAGCTGACTACAAACTCATCAGCCTCACTGGTGGGATTCCTACCAGTTAACTTCAGATCTATAAATGCAAACATCTCCATTTAAGGCATTGATCTATACTGCCTTTATGCATGCCTGGGACACAGTTCATATTATCATGCTGCAGAGATCTAAGGTACATGGAAGGCATTGCATTTGAAAGTGCAATTGCTTTTCATTGACCGTAGAGGGTGCTGAAGGTGACTAGCTCAATGAGATAATTCCCACTATGAACTACTTCAGAACTTATAGAAAACTTAACCCCATTTGAATTTCATTCTGGTAGCTTAGTGACTCAAAATACTCTAAGAAAAGACTCAGCACTTTGAGGCGTTCTCTGCCAGATAACAAAGGTTGTTTAAGCAAGGATGCGAGGTCAGTGTCTGGAGCCAGAGAGGAGTGAGCTCCTGCATTTCCAGAACCTGTCTCTGCAAGACCCCTGGGACTTTACAGAGAAACTGCTCCACTAATTGGGAAGCATTGAGACAGGCTGATCTTAGGGGGAAGTGAAGAGCAGACAGTTTTTAGAGAAGCACTTGAGTCCTAGATGTGAATGTCTTCACAACATGGATAAGCTGGGCAAAAGGGAGCACGGCTGTGCTGGCTGCCCGAATCCAGTTGAAGAGCTTGATCCTTATCTTCAAGATGAGGCCAGTGTACCTGAAAAGCCAATAAAAGTCTGCAACACACACTGGGATCCCACCATTATATCTCTCTGGAGAAGTGGAAAAGCCCTGCAAGACAGATAAAGGTCCCTTGTGCAGGAAATGAGGCTTCTCTGGAGACTCTTTGAGAGTTGCCACTACTTCACCCAAGAGCTCAAAAACATCACAAACTTCATTACCCTCTGCTGCAGGAGGATTTTGCCCTTCTAGAAATTTGTTTATGGATACACAGGCTGCTGGGCTGTATGCGGTGACAAAGCTCAGGAAAAAAAAAATTAAGTGCAAAGAAGAAGATCCACAACTGATACAAATTCTAATAAAATGACTGGAACTAGATTAGGTGAATCACGTCAAAGAGACAACAGAATCAGACCAGTCAGATCAAATTCAGCCTGTAACCCCTGTGATTACACACAGGTTGAATTTAGTCCAGTGTACTTTCCCTGCTGAGCTCCCAGTTTAGTAGCTGAAGTAGCAATTTCATCCCACAGATGAGTCTGCAAACTAAATACCTCTTTTTTCTCAGCTTGCAAAGAGGAAACCTGTGTGATGATTCCGACCTGACTACACATAGCATTGTGAAACCTGGAAATGTAAGTTAGCAGTAACAGACTAGTATCTCCCACTGCGCCAGCTCCTCACAGGATTTCAGAATGGGACTAAGCCCTATGGGATAAATGTATCTAGAAGTTTTCCCATGAGGAGTTACAGCAATTGCTGTAATTGAGAAGACCTTATTCAGCTCATGGAGCTGGTTCTGTTGGACATGATGGCAGTAGCAGGCTGTGTGTCAGATCTTTGTTGGTCCAGTAACACCTCCCTCCTGGGCTAGTCCTGAAGACGTTAGAAGTAAAAGGCCAAAGGAGAGAAGAATTCATAGCCTTGTGGAAAGTGTGAAAGTCTCAGCTTTCTCCAACGTATGAGTCCCTATGCAATGTGCCATATGATATGACTGGGATGGACTATGGCACAGAGCTACAAGTGGGACATGTGTCACCTGGAGAAGATGCTGTAGCCCAGGGCACCCTGAAGCTGCAGCATAGCCTCATCCATCCTCCAGAAGATAGACGGCAGAGCAGGCACCCATCATAAGTGTCTTCTATGTGGGGGACAGAGCACAAGAGGCCACAGTGGAGAGCTAGAAATCAGGCTGAGCTGAGGTGGAGTGCCAGCTGTAGAAACTATAGTTTGTGAGGTCTGAAGAGTGAATTGGTAGTCAAATGAGTACAGTTGGTGTCAGTGATGGAGGACTGTCACGAGGAGGAACACAAAGGTAGATGGACAAAGGGAAGAGTTAGGAACCTATGGGCCAAGGTAATGAAATTGCTCTTCATGGAGAGCCAGAGGGAATGAACAGAAAAGGAGGTGGGAGAAAAGTGAGAAAACATCTTGGAGCAGCCAAAAGATTGTCTGTGGATCAGTCAAAGATGACCAAAAGAGCACTAGAGAGGTGTGCTAGCTAGCTGTGAGAACTTGCTGCTCCTTAGCTGGCTTGGCAAAATCCAGAGGATTGCATAAATTCTGCTGCCACGTGCACCACCACCTCCTCCTAATGACACCCATAACTGCAGAAAGTGACAAAGCTTACACCAATACAAAGCAAGAAGCTTTTCGCTCATATTTTACAAACTTCTCTTTCAGATGCACTGAAAGAACTGCTGGGGAATGAAGACTGAGGAAACCGATCATTGTCCTTTGTCACCTTCAGATGGTCCCTTCCTGTCTGGGAATGCCCCTTCCTGCACCTGGGTCAGAGCATGGTGTTAAGCTTGTAATAACCTGCTAACGCTCGATTAGACCAATGCAACAGAGTCAGCCAACACTATGGCAGAGCACTGGTCAATAGGTATGGAAAACAAGTACAACCAGTAATGAACCTATTCATCACACCTGGGCTATGAGACAGCCCTAATGGCTACAGACAGCTCTGGCTGGCCCACAAGGCTCCGCTGGCCAGACACCTGTGTTAAGCAAATGCTGTTAAGGTAAGAATTTGTCACATTGTGTTTGTCAGATTAACAGCACAGTCACCACTGTGTGTCCTTTTGTTTTGCTCTAACTCAGCAGCTAAGGGGAAATCTTACTCTTTCCCATGAACTGGCCAGGACTTAGATGAGCCATATGGGGCACCCTGCCTTTGATGGCATTCAGTGTTTTCAGGGAGATGCTGAGCACCTTCCAGTCCTGCTTTACAAAATGGGTTCTGCAGCAATCCAGAGGAACAGAAAGAGGAAGGAGAAACAAATCTATTGACTTTGTGGAAGAGATGCCATTATGTCTTGAAGTGATGGGCTTGTGAGAATGGAACAAAAGAGAAAAGGTAATTACTGACAATGCCACATCAAAGTCAGCGTGTGGAATAAACCTTATAAAAGGATTACCTACTCAATGGCGGGTTTTTTTATTTCCATAAAGAAGAGGTGCTTAGAAGCACTCTACCCCTGTCTAGACAAATTGACTGAGTTGCTCACAAGAAAATTACTCCTTTTGTAAGGATTCTCCGTAACAAACCTGGAAGTGTCAAGGGAGTGAGCAATTTCAAACAGCGATCGTCAGTCAAGGCCAGTAGTTTTGCCACTCTGCTTCTTTCTTTTTTAGAATGGCCAATATGGAAAATAATGTGGTCAGTTCAATGGGCATGGGGTACTCAACCACACTGATTCTTTCAGTAGTTGTCAGTAACCGACATCAGAAGATTCCTCTAGCAAACATAAAACAGGAAATGTCAGGGCTAAGTCTAGTGGGGTATTGCTGATTCTTTGTAGCTAAGAATGTAACTAAAAGTCCCCCCCCCCCTTTTTTTTTTTTACAGCCAAGCATTGCAGCTGAAGAATAATAATGCACTCAACAGATCAAGCCTCCTTTTTAGCAACTATTTTGTATTTTGAGGCATTTACAGTTACAGAGTCTCATTTTGTGTCGTTAGGATGAAATCCACATCCCATGGATATCAAATGACAGCAGAAACGCCAACTGATGAATTCATGGTCATACTTTAGTCTCCCTGCCTGTTTTATGGAGGTGCTGACTACTCACATCTCTCAGAGCTACCTGAATTGGGGGGTCACTCAACCTCTGTGGAAAACAGCTTTTAGGTAACTCTGCTCAGCCCTTCAGTAAAAGAAATACACCAGATT
The DNA here is from genome assembly GCA_013400335.1 of Eurystomus gularis. Taxonomy (NCBI): domain Eukaryota; kingdom Metazoa; phylum Chordata; class Aves; order Coraciiformes; family Coraciidae; genus Eurystomus; species Eurystomus gularis. The sequence continues at coordinate 298,278 of VZZY01006305.1, read as the reverse complement.
AGTGAAGTTGTGTTTTACTTTAAAGGCCTGACTATGAGAGTTGGTTAAAAAAAAAAACAAACACATTTACAGATGCTGCTGTAGATGGTGACAAGCAGGTTAAGAGATACTACTGAAAATGAAAATAAATCTCTACACCTGAAAGCTATGACACTTTGTAAGCAGTTCCTTAATATTTCATAGAGTCATAGGATGGTTTAGGTTGGAAGGGACCTCAAAGATCATCCAGTTTCAACCCCCCTGCCATGCCCCCATCCAACCTGGCCTTGAACACCTCCAGGGATGGAGCATCCACAGCCTCTCTGGGCAACCTGTTCCAGTGTATCACCACCCTCAGAGTGAAGAATTTCCTTCTAATTTCCAATCTACCCTCTTCCAGTTTGAGCCCATTACCCCTTGTCCTATCACTACAAGCCTTTGTAAAAAGTTCATTCCCAGCCTTCTTGTAGGCCCCCTTCAGATACTGGAAGGCTGTAACAAGGTCTCCCCAGAGCCTTCTCTTCTCTAGGCTGAAGAAGTCCAATTCTCTCAGCCTGTCTTCACAGGAGAGGTGTTCCAGCCCTCTAATCATCTTTGTAGCTCTCCTCTGGACCCTCTCCAACAGGTCCATGCCCTTCTTGTATTGGGTGCTCTAGAGCTGGATTTGTAAGTCCCGTATTGACTGTTTTGTAGATTAAATGTTTCATAGATCAAACCAGGGATGTGAAGAGAGGGCTTTGGGAGTGAAACGTCTCGCTGCATTAATGAAGACATCTCCACTAGTTTCAAGGCACACCTGCTCTTTTATGCCAACAGAGGAGCTGGCCTTTAACCTTGGCATCTCTTTTTTTCTTTGTCCTGCAATTCAGCCAAGTTTGGTTTTGTAGCAGTGTGAAATGACTCCCCACAGGTGGGCATTCTGGAAAGCTCGGTTTCCCTCCCAGTGAGCTGCACACCACTTTCACCCTGCTAGAAGCAGAGCTTGCTAATTGGTAACACCCGGCCTGTTAACTCTAGGTAAACAGATAGACTTGTCTGCTCCGTCTTTGAGGTTTTGAACCAGACAAGATTGCAAACAGGCTGAGAGCACAAAAGAGTCCACCATGCTTGAGATGTGTATGTATGCTAATTGCGAAGTACAAGAAAGAAACCTTTGATTGCAGCACCTCCTAGACTCATTGCTTTTAGCCTCAGGAAAACCAAGCACAGCATCTTCCTCACTAGCAATGAAAAGGGGAAATCACACCATGCTCTGCTCTGTCGCTGTTCTTCTTTGGTTCAGTGTGAACTAACAGGCAATGAAGGCAATGGGTTTGACCACTCTTTGCAATGATCTGGATTTCTTCCAGAGACTAAACAGTGATATTCCCATTGCTGCCATTTTTAGGACCTGGGTGAAATAACGCCCCAAGCACCTTGGTCATCCCCCTTTTTTTCAGGCAGGACTTGCTCTCTATAAATAAACATGCGGCCATTTCAAGAAATCATATCCTGGTTTCTCCTTTGCACTCCACCACACATAGTAAAAGGTTCCCAAGACCTTTGGTCTCATCCAGAAGGTGGTTAAATCCTCATTCAAACCCCAACTGATATGCGGGTCCTCACTCACAATTCTGCAGTGTTGTTCATACATACTAAGTTCCCTCTCTACAAGGCAGCAACGATTCTGGGGGTCACAGTAGTATAAACAGGGAAGAGTGGGGAGATCTGCACTGCTTCTGGACACATAGTTGAGGTTCTTCTTACCAGTCTGTTTTATCTTTAGGCCAGCCTTGTCCTCCCAGTCCACAGTAGCATCCGTAGCCAATATATGCCAAGGGAGACCGTCCCGTGCCACACGATATAGCTCCTGCCAATTCGATGATTCCTCGGGTGTGCAGCGAATGGGATTTTCCCAGAGCACCTTTCCAAGCTGCAAAGACAGGACATGGCTACACACAAGGATTAAATTGTCCTGAACCTGACTTTCTCAAAGTCCTTAAAGGGGGACTTTTTTGGTGTTGACTGGTTGAGTGGGTGCAGCCTTGATAATTTAATTAGCCAGGACGTTCAGTCTGCAAAGGGGACTCTGCAGGGGCCTTACCTGAGGCCTGGGATAACCAGGAAGTGGATGCAGAAATACCTAAAGAGGCAGAGGGAGCTCAAGTCAAGCAACACTGAACTAGCTCTGGTGCACTAGCACGCGATTGCAGCTATATGGCACCTAGGAGCAGTGTGTCTGGTTTTGCACATGATGGAGCCTGAGCTGAGCTTTGCAGAGCCTGTGCCAGCACCATGCAGAACCAGCTGGGCTTCACTGCACCCCAGAGCTCCCAAGCCTGGGAAAGTTTACTAGGTACACTGTGGTCCCAAGTGGGACATCAAGCAGGAGAGGACAAGAACACAACCAGACTTAACCTGGGCTCTACGGAAAAAAACTGTGGTTTCTATGTCGCCCAAGGTGTTGTATATTATCCAAGTTTCCCCTGCTATTCAGGATATTTTAACCTATTCTCCAGAAGGCAAAAAGTTAACAGTACTATTGATTTGTGTAGATGAATAGCTGCAAGTTCCTGAGCCTGTAAGGTATGCTTTGCCAAGGCCAGAGTGCCTACGGCAGCCAAGAGGTACGTATATTGGCTTTGTTTTGGGCGTTTGGAAGTGCTGGCAACACTTATATCCGCTATGTCAGCTGAAGTGTGCAGATGGCCCCCAAAACCGGTTTGGAGTTTTCTGAGTTACAAGTCTTTCTAACAGTGTTGTGATTTCACATGTTAATTTGCAAGCTTTTTAGAAACCACAGACTTCACTTTACAGCAACTGTTACAGAAACCAAGGGTACTCCGCCCCGATACCCAAACCACTGTGATGCTCAGCTGCAAACGTTGATGCTTACCTTGTTAATAACAGCAACAGACAGGAGTATTACTTGCTTAGGTTTACTGTGAAGGACCAAGTGCACTTCACGCTGCTCTATCGAGCACGGCAAAGCTACTCACCAATAGCATCCAATCCCTCAGACCAACTGCCTAACCCACCCTCTCGTCCCACTTGTGCACAGCCGTTCTGAGAAGAAAAGCCTATCAAAATGGAGGGACTCTGCAGCACACTTGTATGGAGAAGAAGGTGACGCCTGGGAACTGGGAACCTGCCACCAACGTTGCTTTCCACTTGCCCCTGGCTATTGCAGCACGCTTGACCTCTTCAAAGTGCTATGCAAACATGGGCTAATTAATCCCCTAAACCACCCGAGGACTCAATACTATTATTAAAACAGTTACTTTCCTTTTAAAACCTAGCCTCTAATCCCCTTGCTTGGGCCTCTCCCTGCATCTCCTGGGCTGGCTCGCCCTCCTAGCCTGATTCAACCCCAGCGAGGACAAGGAGGGTCTCTTCTCACGAAGGAGAAGGCAGGGCTTTGCTCCCTCTCTGCAGCCCAAGCCCCAGCAGGAGTGAGCCCTACCCTCCACCATCTTTGCCCCAGGAAAGGGTGCCTTGGGCTGTCCCAGCATGGTGTTTCGCACAGCCTCCTTATGCTTCCTAGGGCATTCCTCAGGGATTAAATGCACATTCCTGAAAAAGTAACCACAGTGCTCACCTAAACACTACTTGAGTGTTCAGGTTTCGTACTGAAAACACATTAGACAGCACTTATTTGGAACTAAAGAGACGACCTATTTCCCTTGTCTAAACAGCGGGGCTCCGGAGTTAGAAGGGAGCTCAGCTCTCAGGCACCCCAGGGGAAATCACAAGCAGTGAGCTGCTCTGGGTTGGGGGTTAAAAAGCATGTTTTTTTTCAACCTGTTGCAGTTTGCAGACCCTGAAAATGTTCCAATGGTGACAAAAAATTCTTTGTAGGCATTCAGGCCTCCTAATGAGCAGCTTGCTTTTTTTTTAAGCTGTCTTCCGCTGACCCCTTAAGCCTGGGGTCCTGGACTTGGTCTGCTGGCCGCTGGCTGAAAACAGCCGAGGCTGGTGTTAGGTAACTGCACCTCACCCAGAAGAGGAAAGGCCATTCTTCTTCTGGGGATATCTCTGAGGATCAAGGAACTGTAATTACAGTGCAGAGCTGCTGGCAAAAGTGGAGAGAAAGCCCCAAAGGGAATTGAGTCCAAAAGACTCAATTAGTGTGCTTAGGGCTGCGTGCTCTGCAAGAGCTTGAAATAACGCGGGCATCCAGGCAGCCTCTGGTGTTTCTGTTTTGCTCTCTGAGAGCTGGCTGGGTTTTGAGCCAACAGTGGGTCGCTGCGCCTGCAAGTACGTTTCAGTATTCAGGTGCATGGTTAATAACTTGACCAAGAACTGAAACTGCTTTTTCTACACTGGGCAGCCAAGCCAACGCAGTCTAGAAAAAGCCCGAGTCTCCACAGCAGCCTGCATTTAGCCACATCTCCTGTTAGGAGCACGTCCGATCCTTAGTTATACCACTGATGGGGCACATCACCAGAGAACATACCTGTAAGGAGGCGAGTGGAGCTGGATCCAACAACTTACACTTTCTGTTCCCTGCTTAAACGAGCAGACTTTGCTGTAGATTTGAGGCAGGGTTTGGAGTTTTATTTTAAAACTGTACTCCCAGTATAATCTCGGACCTGCCAGCTTAGCATCATGTTGCCTCTGTGGGTAGGGGCTTTATGTTCGCAGACGTTTATGGCTTTTTTTTTTTCTTTCAACAGGCTTTTAAAGAACTGCTTTAAATTCAGCTGAATGTAAATTATTAAGTTATTCTAAATTCAGCTGAAACGGCTTACTCCAGGGCCGCTAGTCTAAGGAGAGGGTATTTCCACGAAGGAACGCAGACGCCAACAACCTCGCAAGCAGAACCCTACTCAGAGAAGGAAGCGGCCCCGCGCTT
>VZZY01006305.1:264369-293200 GCA_013400335.1 Eurystomus gularis | reverse complement strand
CTCTGTTTGCCCAGCATCGCCCTCGGGAGGGAGGGGCTGCGGGAAGGGCTGTCGGCGGTGGCCGCTGGGCCGGGCCCCGTCGTTGAGCGCGTTGCCGACGGACCCCGGCTGAGCTCGGAGGGGCTGCGGAGGAGGGTGGGCTGCGGGCGGGCTTGCGGCGGGGCCCGGCGAGGGGTTCCTCTCTTTATAGAGCGCTCTTTGCCAGGGTAACTCGCTGGGGTTTGTTGTTTTGGTTTGGTTTTTTCTTTTTTAAATTGTGTTATTTTTAAGACTGATTATTTTTCGCGGTTAAAAAAAGAAAGAGACGAAAACGTGTAAAAATCCGACAGAAAGAAGACTGTTCGGTGCGAGTAGCTAACTATAGACTGGCCGAGGGAGCTAATTCTGGGACTCTCCTGAGGGAGAGACGCCCGCTCAGCCTGTTGCTGCACCTGACCCGGACCCATGGTTTTCTGGAAGCCGCGTCAGTATGTGGGTTCCCAGTGGCTGGGGACAGTCTCCCCTGGCCAGCCGTGCTCTGGTCACACCAGGCAGCTGGTTTGGCAGGGTGGCCTCTCCGTCACTCAGCCTCCGCTTGCACTAGGCAATGTGAGCATGAGGGGTGGCCACGGCTGTTTTGTCTTTGGGGTTGAAACAGCTTCACCCAGCCCTCCAGGGCTTTGAACCTCCTGCCTTGCTTGGTACAGCAGCCATCCGCCTTGCTGGGGTCTAAGCATCCGCCCTTTCCCTGGTGCGGCCATGATGGGCAAGGCTGGCCGCTCTGCTGGGAGAGGTAGGGGATGGGGAGAAGGCTGCTTGCCTATTCCACTGCATGGCCCAAGACTATCTCAGCAGCACCCCTTGCTCAAGTTCCCCAAGGTAGAGCCATGCCTCCCTTCTTAAGGGCATGGGTTTAGGTGCCTGCTAAATGTTGGTACTTGAATCAAAGGTCAGCAGCAAGTCATTTATGGGCTGCTTTCTGCTGAGACCAGCCCCACCACAGCAGCTGGCATTCTTTGCCAAGCAAGTTTTCAAGACACAGTATATATCAGCTGCCTTTGATACAGGGCAAACAAGACGCCAGAGCTGGGTAAATCTCATGACAACTGTGAGCCCGAAATCCCCTGGCCGTCATTGCCCCCATATGATGGGCTGTGTGCTGGCAGCAGGGCAAGGAGGACGGCGAGGCAAGCACAGCACTCACCTTGCAGCTGCCCTGTGCCCCAGCTCCTCTGCAACGTTGAAGGGGTCCCAGAGGAGCTGCCCAGCTTACACCTCCTCCCTCGGAAACTCCCGTCAATAATTATATATTTACCCATGTAATAATGCCAAATCCTATGTATGTGAGCGGTTGCTGGCAAATATTTAACCTTTAGAGCATAAGTTTGCAGAAGGAGGATGCTGGAGGGTGGATGTGCTCTATTTGAGGGCTCTGTGGATGCAGGGCCTCAAAATGGGAAGCGCAAAGAAGGCATTGGGTTTTGAAGCACCCTGTGGGGCCTGGCTGAACAAGGCGCCCTGTTGGAGCAAGCTCCATCCCTGACAAATAACTGGTGTGCCCCGTTCTTAAGTGGGGACCAAAAGGACTTGTGGATGCAAAGGTACCAAAGGGACCTGCATCACCTCTGCAGGTGCTCTACAGGATTCACAGGGTCCCCAAGCCCAGGGGTGCCTTTGAGTGCCCGGAGTGTCTGCACTGTGACTTGGATTAGTCACAATCATCTGGGTTTGAAAACTTACATGTAATCTTGTTCATTCAAAGCCTCCCTGAATTACAAACCTGATCAAAAATGGCATTATAAATTTTCAGACCACAGTTTAATTCTATTCTTTCCTTTCACACAGCCCCCTGTTCCCCAAATAATCGACGAGCTTTCTGTCCCTAGTTCAGCAATAAATACAAAAAAACCATGGGCTGCTTTGATAGCCCAACGTATCTGCAATGTTGGAAGAAGACTTCTGCAGGGTATTAGGGGGGACGCTCAACTTCCAACTTAGGAAGCAGAATTAATGCATGATTCCTTGTGATGGTTTCACACTGCTGACTGGTCAAGTTTGTTATTTATCTGTGGAAGTGCTGATTCCTGTTGTCTAAATTAATCAGCATATTTATGAAATAGTATTAAGTGCTAATCGTGGTCTTACTACGTTATGGCAGGTGCGCTGGGATCATGAAGGCATTTTTATTACTGTTTAGGGAAACAAAACGAATTCCCTGATCTCACTCCTTCAAGTGCGTTTTGCATGTTACCTTCCTGAGCTCCACTTCTCACTAGTAGCAAGGGGAAGCACTCAAGGATGCTGGATGTCATCTCAGCAACCTGAGATGCAGACGACTGGCTCTCCAAAACTGCATAAACTCACTTTGAGCCTTGGGTCACTTGCGTGGGGCCTACTGTTGGAAGGCTATTTCTTCATGATTAAGTAGCTCTGTTGCCAACAGGTTTCCATGATTTGCACCACCAAAACAGCTGGCCCTCAGAGGCCGTACTGCCTCATGCTCTTGGGCTTCTTGTTATTGAAAGATACTATTAGGGAAAAGTCTTCAGCTGAAGGGGAGGGGAATTTATATGATCTACACAGGTTTTAATGACATTTACTCAATAAGGTTCAAGAAGTCACAGAATCATAGAATCACAGAATGGTAGGAGTTGGAAGGCACCTCTGGAGACCAACTAGTCCAACCCACTTGCCAAAGCAGGTTCACTTAGGGCAGGTTACACAGGAATGCATCCAGGCAGTTTTTGAAAGTCTCCAGAGAAGGAGACTCCACAACCTCTCTGGGCAGCCTGTTCTAGTGCTCCATCATCCTCACAGTATAGAAGTTTTTCCTCATGTTGAGATGGAACTTCCTGTGTTCCAGTTTGGGCCTGTTGCTCCTCATCTTGTCACTGAGCACCACTGAAAAGAGACAGGCCCCATCCTCTTGACACCCTCCCTTCAGATATTTATAAACACTGGTAAGATCCCCTCTCAGCCTTCTCCAGGCTAAACAGCCCCAGGGCTCTCAGCCTTTCCTCTTAAGAGAGATGTTCAAGTCCCTTAACCATCTGCATAGCCCTCCGCTGGACATTCTCCAGTAGTTCCCTGTCTCTCTTGAACTGGGGAGCCCAGAAATGGACACAGTACTCTAGATGTGACCTCACCAGGGCAAAGTAGATGGGGAGGAGACCCTCCCTTGACTTGCTGGTTGTAGTCTTCTTAATGCACCCTAGACCTTCTTGGCCACAAGGGCAAATTGCTGTCTCATGTTTAACTTACTGTCCATCAGGATGCCAAGGTCCTTCTCCATGGAGCTGCTTTCCAGTAGGTCAACTCCTAACCTGCACTGGTGTATGCAGTTATTCCTCCTCTGGTGCAGGACTCTGCACTTGCTCTTGTTGAACTTCATTAGGTTCCTTTCCACTCAAGTCTCCAGTCTACCCAGGTTTTGCTGAACGACAGCATAGCCTTCTAGTGTGTCAGCTTCTCCTCATCAGAAGTTGTAGAAGCCAGGCTGTCCTTCGTCCCATAGAGGATGTTCTTCTTCAAATAAAATACCCATCCATCTCTGTGGATGTCACCACCAACCACAAGAAGAGGTCTCTGCTCAGTACCAGGAGATTCAATGATGCTTTTGCTGCCCGGGCCAAGGACTTTTCCCATGAGGGGCAGAGGAAGCTTTCCTGCAATACTATGGGCATTAGAGGTTCCCGAAAGGAATTGGCACCCCCCCCAAGACTGGTTTATAGGATGACTGGGAGGCCTGCAGGCCTCACAATGATGACTAAAGAGAGTCGAGGATACAGAATGGCAGTTTGGGTAGTGGGTGTTGGAAGAGAATATCAGTTCTAAAGGGAAACAAACTCCACATTACCTGTTCAAAAGAGAAAACCACCCATACTAAGACTGCCACATGATTTATGGTGACATAACCAGTTACATAAGCAATAGAGTTAATATAACAATGTATTATGTAAACAGTATTATATAATATCTTCTTGCATGGAAGGTCTGTCCGTGCTTTAATGATAATAAAGCCTAGTCAAGCTTTGATGAGGAAAGACATCATTATTATTATTTCATTATTATTATTTTTGTTTTATAACTCAGCCCCAAAAGAAAAGGTTTTTTTAAGTGAGTCTTGGTTTGAGGGTGTCCAATATGTATCTCCCTGAGCTTCACTGCTGCTGTGCCCTGGGTCTCATCTTGATGGTGGCATTTCTGAATAATGACTGTGGAGGACCTTCCCCTCAGAAGTCATTTCTACATGAAATGTGCCCCTTCTGCACACTTGTTTGAAATCCTCCCAAGAAGGAGTGGACCTCATGGTCTATACATATAATGCTGCTGGAAGGAAGGCAGGCAGACCTGACGTAAGTCCTGTGTTTGGCATAAAGGAAATGACGGACAGTTGAAGCAGGGGGGTGATGCGACATGCCAAGAGAGCAGTAGCTTCTTCCTTATTAGTATTGCTGGAGGTGGGGCAAATATATTGTGGGCTATGTGCTAGGGAAGAGCTACACTACCTCGGCAGGTTCTTTTCCCTTCTCATGGACACCTCCAGCCCTCATGAGGATCTGTTACCCCTCAAGCTCTACTCATAATAATGAAACCCAGAGCTGCATGCCTTAACATATCCCTTCCTCAAGGCAGGAAGGGAAAAGGGATACAACCTGTAGAAGGAAGATGGAGTGTAGGTGTCCCCTCATTGTCATGCTGCTCTCTCATTAGGTGGAGAGAGATTATGAGGGAGTGCACTCATGGGGGGTGGGAGCTGGCCCAGCTGCCACCTTCTCTAGTCACTGAAAATGTCAAGGCTTTTCTGACGTTAAGAGTCTTATTATCCCAAGTGTTAGTGACACTAGCTGTTATGCTCTTCAGCAGGATTCATTTTCTAGTCTGGTCTGCCTGTAACTCCCCTTTTGCTGTCATTCTGCCAGACAGGCTTGCTTGGGAACAGAGAGGCTCTTGCCCTTCAGAAACCACTGGGCTTTGGTGGACATCACATAACCTAGTGCATCTGTCAGGGCAACTGGGTCATGGCTCCAAAAAGGTTTTCAAGACTGTAATGTGCCTTGGCCACATGTAGCCAGGATATCAGAAATGCAGAATGCCCTGGCAATGGGGACCCACCTGAGGGCATTGCTGTCGGTACAAGCCAGGGTGAAGAGCACCTTCTTGGAGCTAAGTTGAGCACTGCCTGTAGTAATGCAAAGGGATGGGTGAAAACAGGCATCAGCTGAGCACCCTTAGAGAGCTGGCTTTTGTTTTGGAGCCTGGTGACATTTCCCACTTCAAAGAGAGGGTATGTTACCAGAATTAGAGTACACATAAAACAGGAACAGGCTGAAGAAAGGTGTCATCTTTAAATACTGACATCACCTCAGACTGCTTAGTTTATGAGATCCACCAAGACGCTGGGCTGCTTCGTGCGCTAGGAGGCCCAGGGAATACACACATGGAGAAGAACATACACTCTGATATCCAAGGCAAGTTCCTGAAATGCCTCTGAGTTCCCTGAAAAGGAATGGCTAACATAAATGTCTGTGTCCGTTTAACAGGAACCCCTGTCAGAGACAAAGCTGGAGGACCCATGATACCTGTTCATACCAATGACACCAAGATTCATGATACGCATGGAGATGCTGAAGCCCATTAAAATACTTGTTTCAATATGTCAGTGTGTCAAAGTCCATTGTTAAATTCATAGGCAGTCCTCAACAGAGGAAAATTATGTTTTTCTTTTCTGGTTGTAAAGAAAATGTAAACAGAGGTGTGTTGATAGCTCCTCCTGTGAGACAAAGGAAGCGATGACCTGGGTGTGGAAGGCATAATACAGATCAGGAGTACGTACAATTCTTATTCCACTTTGCAAGTACATTTCAACCCTGACAACTCTAGACCACTATCCTCACTCAGCTCTGCCAGTATATTCCAGTGCTGCCTAGCCATGTAGTCTGCTGTGTACCGAGTCACCTCCTCCGAATGCTGTCTGCTTTAGCTTCTCATTTCCCCATTGTTCAGGCTTCATTTTCCTTTTCTTCAATTGCTAAAAGTTTTCTTGCTTCTGCATGTGCCATCTCACACCTCTCTCCTTCCACCTCTTGTCCCAACCTACCACTTTCAGCTACGACATCATAAATAGCTTGAAGACTCGTGATGGTACTGTCTCAAGTCTCAGGTACCAACAGAGACAGAAAAGTGCTTTTGTATTTAAGAACTCCATTCATAACAGTCCTGTCTAGATCATGGAGCGCTTGGGAGCTCTGAATCTTCCACTTCTAAGAGGACAGGCAATTAGAGACTTCCTGAAGAAAGAGGATTTGTGTTACACTACCTCCACTCCATTATCCAGATTGCTTTATTAGCGTGCAGCTGGTGTGCAGACAAGTGTCTTTTACATTTGATAGCTGAGTGTATAAAGACAGAGCTAATAATGGGCTAAATTTCAGGTGGTGTTGCAACTCCTACAAGAAATGCGAAATCAAGCTAGGATGATTCACGATCTGCTTTCCTGTAGCCCTGTTGAAGGCTGGCTATGAGCTCAAGGTTACTGCTGTCAATTTATTAGAAGGGGCAGGGCACTGGAGAACAAGGGTTTAGCTGCGGTCTTTTCTTGACATCAAGTGCTGGATAGGGCAAGTTTTTAAGTGTTCCTGGAAACCCTCTGCTGTTTGTCAGACCAGGGTTTTGTTAACCTACACAGAGAGATACGATTAAGCTTTTGACATCAAGTGCTGGATACTGGCAAAACGTTCTTTACTATTTCCCCAATTACAATCTGAATTATCAAGTCCAAATTCAAATACCATAACTTACACACTTAATATCCTTCCACGGGCCCTTCAAAACCTCTCTCCTATATATGCATACACTCCGGCGCCAGCGCTCATATTTGCCACTGCTACTTTGTTTTTGTTTCACGACTCATCACCTCTTCACTGCTGTGGAAACTGTTGTCTTCTGGGTTTCATACTTGGTATATTAAAAGGTTGGGGGAAAAAAAAAAAAAAGAAAAGGAAAAAACATTGGGACACTGAAAAGAGCTCCACCTTTCAGGAGGAATTGAGAAGACAACTCTGCAATTTGTTCTGCTGGGAAGGCAATGCTCTGAGCTGGCGGTTGTGGTCACCTAGTCGGTTTGTGTTTCTTTCCTGTCTGACCAGCCCCCAGCTGAGGACATGCTGCATGTGGCACATCTCATCTTCAGGCTTTGTGCTTGTAGTGGGTAAATTACCACATTTGCAGTCCCAGTGCCAGTCCTTCTCTCCCTTACATGACAAGGATTTATCTGATCAAAGCCTGTACCTCTGTGCCTGAAGACAGGTTAGGTGAGGGCTGGAGGCTGCTGTGCTCTGAGTGCTGAATGGCTCAGTGCCTCCTGCAGCCAACAGCCTGCAAGCCACAGTGAGGAACTGCCGACCTGGGAAGCTCCCAGTCCCATTGAGATCTCGTCAATTCCCAGTAAAACTGCCTCTTCTATGTTCAGCAAATAATCCTGATGAGGCATTTTGATAGTCTTTTGCTTACACACATAGGAAAATTTCAACCTTTACCTGGTTCTCCTGCCTGTTTCTCACATCGGTGCTAGTACTGACAGTACGCTTGAGATGACACTGAAGGACATAGCACAATTATAATTTTAAGTGCTAATTTATCATTAGAATGTTGTTGGTTGTGCCGTGGTGGAATGAGAATGCCTTATCCCTTCATGGGAACACTTGGGAGTTCACCCAGCACTACAGTAAGAATGCTTGTGAACATTGCCAACAAGAATGCTTGCATAGTTAGCAGGAGAAAGATCTGCAGTGATAAAGAAGTGGGTAAATTCATGTAGGGTCTTTGGCCTTCTAAGCTGGGCAGCAAAGAGTAGGTCAACTCTGTACAGCCCTAGTTGAAATGGCCGCATCCAAACTCAATGCGTTTTCCCACAATTAAGCCCCTTACCCTTCCCACTTTGCTCCATTGTACATTAGGAAGTTGTATATTTTCATTGCCTCTTTTTGCATCTTGTTCCTGTGCATACAGCCCACTGGACATCAAGTCTCTGATCCCTGTCACAGATAAGTGCACAGTAAGCAGCATCCATCTCTGCCTGAAGACTTTTCTCGTTCTAAACAGCTCTGATGTGTGTTGGAATCAGCTCCTGAACTCTCTGACATGATTTTTGAACGTTTCAGTATCCTGTATTTTCAGCGTATAAGTGATGCTATATTGGACACTCAATCCATTGTGATATTATGGGACACATGAGAAGATGAGGCTTCTTTTTCTCCAGTCAGAAGAGCAAGTGTGAACACTGGTAAAGCTCATGCCCCTTCTTTAAATACTCACAGTTTCTTCCCGGCTTCTGCCTGGAAATTAGCTCACAGGTGGCTCGATTGATACTTACTCCTACTTCTACTGTACTGAGGACATAGATTTGTTTGGTCCTCAAATCCTCCTGTTGGACAAGCAGCATATTACAATATGACAAGAACTACAGCCATGTAGGGTTTCTGTGATTATTTTTCCAGACTCTGGTGATGATCTGGTCTGCTATGTGTGATGCTGCACTTATTTCTCAAACATTTTAGTTTTTGTTTGTTGGCTCCTTCTAGGAGACAAAAGAATCAGTCAACCAGTTGTTCTCACATTCACACAAACTTCCATGGTAGATGACATTCTAATCTAACAGCTACTGTGCCATGAGGGTTCATATATTCCCCAGGAGAATTCTCAACCCCTCTGTCCCGTTACTAGTGTTCTTAGCATGGTAAGGGAGCACTCCATCCAAATTGCTGATTCATTTTTGGCACCAGATTGTAAGAATATAATGGCTTTTCCCCAGATAAGATCGTATTTCCTTTGTTGCATTCCTCCAGCATTCAACTCTTTAGGGTGTGTTTTATTTAAATTGTTTGGGCCTAGGCAAACATGCATCTTGACCAAGTTTTCTAGCACTATCAGACCTAGTTACCTGGCTTTATGTATTTCAGGACAAAGATTCCATTTGCTTATTTTCTTCCATTAATTTAGAAACAGAAATTATGGCTTTTTTTTCTTCAGTAAGTATTCCGTAAAGCTCTACTGGACTGAGTGACACAGGCAGTCTACATTTTGGTGTAGCTTACCCAGAATATGTTACTTGTTTTCTTTCCAAAACATTATTTTTTTTTTGCAGCTTTGCTACAGAAAAGCCCAAATCCCATGCATGCTCTTCCAGTAGCACTTGTTTTATTCGTAGATCTACTGAGGGCACCATTTGCCACTTGTTTAGTAAGTTTAACTGTAAATACATACATCCATCATTCAAAACATATTTCTCAGTAACCTCTGTATTTCCTGATATTTTAACCTTTATACTTTGCCTTGGTATTGCAGTTTGGCTTTTCCTGGTGGAGTGATAGTTAGGCCACTGTCTAGTTTAAATTTGGCTTGGCAAGTTTGCTGTCCTCTCTTGCACAGCGCTGAGCATGTCTTCACACACTCAATCACTGCCAAATTGCATGTTTGGTGCTTTGTTTCCTGTTTGTACAGGGAGCATTTTTTTACGAGACTGCTACTGAATTAATTTTTGCTTATCTGCACTAATTTAATGCCAGATATGACCAAAATCTTCTTTTCTAAGTCACTGCTTCCTTTCTTTAAAAAAAAGTTTTTATTGACTTTTCTTCTCTGCATACCTTTTCTGGCTACAGTTACTGTATCTGGCTAGTAAAAGAACACTCCTGAATTTGCATTTCCTACTGCCTACATGTGGGACTGGGGAGAGAGCATCAAGCCTGGGTTTTTGCCCCCATTGCTGCATTTATTTTTCCTTGTGCTATTGCTCAAGTATCTTGTACTATCATACAGAGCTTTAACTGGAAGCCTGATATCGCCAGGCTAATGGCAGGGCGCTTTGTGAAAAAAGTAAGGACTGGAAACGTTCAACTGGCTGGCACTTTCCCTTCGCAGGTACTTTCATAAGTTGTTATACGATAAAGTCTCAGACAAGGTAAATTTGTCAATGTCAATGCACTATGACAATCTACAAAGCAACATAATTATAGAGATTAAATATGTTGGTGCTGTGATCTCTCCGGAGACATTTCTCTTACTTAGAATGATGTACTAAGGTTTTCTTTGCCTCAAAACCAAACAAAAACTTGTAACAAAACAAACCCTATAAGCTGAAAACCACAACATGGTTTCAAAATGAATTCCCCGAACTATTGACTCTAGATGAGCAACAAAGTCCTGAAGTTTCTCCTTATTTTTCTGTAATACTTAGATCAAGATTTTGAAGCAAAATTAACATCTAACACTAAAAGCTTATATTTTTCTTTAAAGCCCTTAGCTGTGGGATCTGGTCATTCCAGAGTTGAACTCAGAGGATTTCCTTGTAACTTTTGAATATGAGAGCTACTACATCAGTTTCATATACCCACAGAGCACATAAAGTGCAGTGTAGCATTGACATGCTAGACACTTTCTTAAGATTTGATTATTTATATTTATATTTCCTTCCTTGCATGCATCCAGCATTCAACTCTTCAGGGTGTGTTTTATTTAAATTGGACCCAGCTCTTCTCTCTCTGGGCTTAACTGCTCATGATTTTAATGTTATCTTCTTGTTCGTTAAATTTCATCGCTATGAGATTTGTGTAGCATCCAATCGCATGAGCTGGAAAGTGTTTAAAGAACTCATCTGCGAGAAGGCAGTTGCAAGTTAGAAAGAAACTTACTGAAAAAATAAAAAGACAGAGAAAAATTGGAGCTCAGGAATGAAGGACCCATAGTAAGACACAATCTATTGTGTCTAGGGCAGAATCTATTGTTAGAAGAACAGTATGATGAAAACCAAATATTTCCTATATGAAAGATAATTAATTCTGTCTTAGAAATCAGTAACAAGGAAGAAATATTGCTCAACTAACCTCGTTTTCAGAGGTAAATTTCAAATATGTTTTTGAGGAACCAGATGAGTACTTCTGTGTGAACAAGATCAAGAAGAATATTATCTCAGAACAGAGATTAATATATCACTAATGTGATGCTGTCTTCTTTCCTGCAAGGCCAGAAGGAATATCAGTTTTATTATTTGCGGGTCAGACTTATTTTCCAAACCTTGCTTTTGTCAAGTTTTCTGTCATTCCTCATTTCTGATGCTTTCCTTTGATCACTTTTATTTCACCCTGACTCAGCGTAATAAACATCAAAAAGAAGTCTCACTGCATATCAAATATCTGCCTTTATTATCCTATTTATGACAGGTTTTAAATGTAGCTCCATTTGAACTAATTCATCAATGTCTAAAAGACGGCAGTTCTGGGCTACAAATAACATGTGTGGTCTCATTTTGCCCCTACAAGGAAATGCCATAAATGGGACAGGAATCTGATGTGAGCTGTATCATGAAGAGTGTATCAGTGCTTCTTTGTTAGACCAAGTGAAGCCTTTCTTAAAATGCCGCACCAAGGTTTGAAACAGTTACACACATGTGACTGTGAATTTTACAGACCAGACCTGTGTGGCATCACTCCGGTGCCTGCCGGATTTCAAGGTTAGTCTTTTGTTTGTTCTAAAACCAGGAGGAGCAATTCCCAATGCATTTCATTCATCCCTTGCAAAATCACCTAAAGAAGTCCCAACATGTAATACCTCTCATTCATTCTATAACAGTAACGTCAGTGATTTAAAACAGAAGGGTAAGATGACCATGAACTGTAATCTAGACAAAGTACTATTGCACCTAGTAAGACCTCAGATGGCGATGCTTCCTTCAGTGGAGGCACTAGGAGAGTCCCTGTCCTCTGTGAGACCTCTTTACAGGAAACTCAGAATCACTATTTCAGCAACTCCAGCTTGAACTGGCCAATAGATTCTGAAGTTATAAAGGGGAAGGAAGGACAATGATCATAAATATGACAGAGACATCATAGTTTCCTCAGGCTTGTCTGACTGAGAAATTAGATTAAATAAACCCCAAACTAAATACACCTCAAACAAATACAATAAACAAACATTTTAGGAAAATCTCTGTACGTGACTTTTTGGAATACATCTTCAGCCAGTATCTCAGGTAAAATAAGTAACTGGATCTTCACCAAATTTCACAACACTCATTTGAGGGTCCATGTTCAAATTACCTTTTTTGGTATTTGTGTTTCTTAAATAATTCCATGACAGAATAAGTGAAGAAAGTCCTTCAGAAATGGTCTCTTGGTAACATTCAGTAGATGAGCCCTGGTGTAGGCGAAATTTTGTCCTGAAGATGGCTTGGATGAGGAATAGAACTGTAGGGCTGAAGGGACTCATCTAGCTTAGGATCAAATATGTCTAGACCAATTTTTTTTTTCTTTTTCTGTCCATTAGCTTAGTTCTCCTTTACTAAAAACTAAGGTGGTTACCTCCTGTCCTATCACCAGTGGATGTGGAGAACTACTATCCATTTTCCGTAACACTTTTTACAAAAGGAACTGATACTTGCCCCACCCAAATAGTCCTTCCTTCTACATAATGGTTCCATTGCTCCCTATCTTGCAGGTTATGGTTTCTAAACATTCTAGAGGTGCTGTTCACTCCTCTCAGGATACCCCCAACTATCTACAGCTTCAACACACAACATCAGCTAAGGCTGAACACAGCCAAGTGAAGAAGAACAAATATTTTCTGCACCTTTTATGCATATCCCAAGTTACTATACCTAGAATAGGAAACCCACAGAAAATATTACCTTTGTCTAAAATTCACCTTCCTGAATCTTCATTATCAGTGACTTTCTTTGTTCCTTTATTTCTTGCTGCTTCAATTAAACCTCAGAATTTTCTGTGGGGTCAGGGAGTGTTAAATCAGTGATATCTATGTTGAAAATCTTCCTTTTCGGTGAGAAGACAAAGGTGACTCCCACAGTTTCTAGAAACATTATCAGTTAATCTAAAAATTACTGGCAATAAAGGAAAAACCTGAGCTGAATATATGATACAGCGTCTGAAAAATGGGGAAAAATATTCCCCACAAATCGTTTTTACCTGTAGATCAGAATCTTTGCATTGTGCATGATGGCACCACAGGGATTTTCTTTACTGCTCCATCAGTTGATCTGTTTCTTTACCATCTTGTTGAACAATGCCCAAATATGAAGATGCTATCAGCTCCCTACTGGCATCTCCTGAGGTGAAGATGACCCAGGGCAGGGAGTGTAACAGAAGCAGCCAGCTGGCAGGAACAAGAGCTCCTTTAGCCCAGACTGTACTAAGTAAATCTTTTACTGCAAATTAAAGTCTTATTTCTCATTCTGTAAACACTGGATGCAGAGAATTTAAACTGTAAGCTGAGCACCTGGCAGAGCAGAGCCAAGAGCATCCAGGCCACGTTAAGAAGGCTGCCAGTGCTTTCAAGGCATTCATGGCCATAGTTGCATGCCCTAACAAATATCCCTGTGCCTAGCACTTCCAATCAGCTGGCTTTAGGCTTCCAGACGCACCCTTCTGGGTGCGTAACTGGGATGTGGACAGACTTAAGGTCCTCTGGGTATGGCCCAATATGCTACTGTAGTGATTAAGCTAGTTTATTTGTTGTAAAAGAGGCTATGAAAGTGAGAGAATGGAGAGGGAAGAATCAGTGCAGGAGCTGGGAGAAGGAAGCAAGGAGACACAGAAGGGGAATAGCAAATCTACCACCTGGATGATGACATTCCTGTCAGCTCACAAAGGTGGCTGGAGGTAAAACACACCTGCCTGCTCCAGAACAGGTTTGACTTCCTCTCCCCATAATGCTACAGGCTCCCTTGTGCTCCCTGGAGAGGACAGCCATGGCTGCTACAGCCTCTTCTTCAACCCTAGGCCTGCAGGGGAAATCACTGAGTGTTGTGCAGCATCTCCCCCACACGGCTGATACAGTTGTCCAAGTGCTGTTCCTAGGCAGGTCTGCAGTGGCCCAAGCAGAATGGTGAAGCTGCTTCAGAACGTGACCCACTGCTCATTTCCCACTGCAGCTCACACCCCGCTTACCAGCTCCTCCTGCCTCACCTCCCAGGTCAGCACTGGGAGAGGGGGGCGACTCTGCCAGCAGCCTCCTCCTACTGACATCCTTCCAGACGTCCTCATCATCGTGGACAGTTAATCACTTTCCAGAACTCAAAGACCTTTAGCGAACCTAAGCAGTTCTAGCACTGGGCAGAGGCTGTGGTTTTAGACCACTGCTGCTGTTGTGTTGGGTAGAAGTAAACATCAAAATGCAAACCAAAACCAGCTAGTTAAATGGGCCACTTGACTGCAAGACAAAAGGGGTTTGTTTGCGAAAGAAACTACTGCCAACAGCCCCAGAAAGCTCTCAGAAAGCAGAGCTTACTTCTGGTGAATTTGAACCCCACCCCTTTCTCAATCAAAGCAATTTAATGAGGGTTGGAGAAATTACTTGAGTGAAGTCACTGGAATCACAAGATCACCCACACAAATAGTTTGTTTAAACTAGGGAATCAGCAGTGGTAAGGGAGCGTGGTCCAGTGCAGGGCTGAGACCCGGAAGGATCTGGAAAGGCTGTGGAACCAGTTCTCCAGTGTCTGCTACCAGTATCATCCATAGGCAGCAAGGCTATGGCAGTGCTGAGGCATTACAGAAAATCAGCACCTGCTTTGCACGGCTCCTCCAGCACACTCCTGGTCTCACCCACCGCTTCAACATGCACCAGTCTGGCAGTTAACTGGTGGATTCCATCAACAATTAAACCAACATTAGTGTAAACATATTGGATGGTCAGCTTTGACACTTCACATATGCTGGTCACAGGCAAGTCCTCTGATAACGAGAGAGGTTTCTCAGTGAATTTACACAGAAACCATTTAACATGAAAAGGTATTGCCATGGTCACTTAGGCAACAGCATCAGCTACCAGGCTCTGCAGACAAATCTCCCAAAGAATCAAATTAGCTAAAGGTACAAGCTACACCTGGCCTCAGAGGGAGGCATAATTCAGTAATTCAGTGCAGTACCAACCAGGTATCTTAGCCCAAGAGCAGGGGTCCTCAAACTTTTTAAACAGGGGGCCGGTTCACTGTCCCTCAGACACTGTCAGGGGCCGGACTATAGTTTGGAAAAAAATGAACGAATTCTTATGCACACTGCACATATTTTGTTTGTAGTAGTGCACAAAAAACAGGAAAAAGAATGCCGTATCCGGCCCGCGGGCCGTAGCTTGAGGACCCCTGCCCAAGAGCATACTCACAGCACATCCCTGGACGCTGCTGGGAGGGACTCTAATCACACTCACCCGACAAAGTGCAAAGGACACCCAACACTAACACTTACAGCAAACACAAGTCTCCACCACAGAGCTTATGGGCAGGGAAACATGATGGGGCACCAGCAGAGCGCTGCACTCCCTCCACTGGGAAGGATCTGCCTTGGTTCCTTCGAGCGGACAGCTAACCAACCATGGTTCTTCCACAAAGAGACCATGTGCTGCTTCTTCACAGGGCTCTTCCATCTTACTAACAACAGGGGCATTGTAGTGTAACTCTTTTATAATGAGGATGATAGAAGATGAAGTTACAACAGGGAATGGTCCTCAACCACGGCTCAATCAAGCTAATATGTGGCAAAACATATTCATATGCACTCAGCTGTGGAAGCTGAATGGAAAAAGGACTGATTGTAAAGGACCAGGCACATGGTAGGTCATAACATGGGACAGAACGAGTCCTTGCTAACAAAGTGCTCTGGAAACAGTTCTTCATTATTTACTACATTGAAAGACTATTAAAGATGTTTTGATCGACCTTATTTTAAACAGGTAATCCAAATATTTAAAAAATATGTATGTCTGATATTGAGAACAAGCCCAAATTACAGATGTCCATTAACAAGTTACATATGCACAGGCTTCCTCTTCTGAGATAGGGATAACAAAATACAATAGTAGATAATCTTCACAAACATCAGTCTAAAAGAGATAATATTTTAAAAACACTTAATGTAAGAGACATTAAAAAAGAGGCAGATGAAGGACTTGCGAAAGCTGGAAAAAGAAATAAGGCTATTAAAAAAAAAATCACTAACCTTTTTTTTAAGGAGGGTTCTGATCAATTAATAATTTTCATTAAACAAAAGGTTCTAGTTCTCTTGAAAATTTTCAGTCTTCACTTCGGAAAAGCCAAGGCTAGAGAGATGCTTGGATCCTCTGCAAAAATCAATTGTCATCTTCACACTCGTCTGCACACAGAAAGCATGGAGCACAGAGGCATCTGACACTCATTGCTCTAACCTGATCAATAAAGAAAACACTGTCCCCGTGGTTATTTTTAAAAGTGGTAATTTTAGAAGGGAGGAGGAAAGGGGGGAGTGGAATACGTTATCGCTGACAGGTTTTTTTCAACGGTCATCGGTTCATACACAGGTTTGGCACGTGTCAGTAGGCAGACGGGGGCTTGTTAAGTGTAGTTTTGCATATGGCTATTATTGCTATACGCAGTCTTCCAGCTGTAGAGTACTCACTCTTCCACTGTCATGTATCTGAACTGAAACTTGAACAATGGCTGCACTTTGCACTTGGTAATTTTGAAAGCTGTCACATAAAAATATAGGGCAAGAATACTATTCTACAGCAATAGAAGTTAGTAGTAAGCACGCAAACTTTTGATCTTTTCCTATTAGAAACCAGGTTATGAAGAAGCTCTACTGCACAAAACTCGAGCTATTCCTGAGGAAATGAAAAAAAAACAAACCAAAAAAGCAGCTTCAAGATGTTATCCTCTCTCTGCTGGTACTTCAAGCAGGAAATACACACAGCTAGAGGTGGACAATCAGCTTGAGATATAATGATGCCAAGCTGCTGACATTTCAGAATTTCTCTTTAAATAGCAGGTGCTGGCTGAGTACACGCAATGTCAGTGAGCACGAAAGAGCTTTTCAGGAGTCACAGAGTCACACAGAGTGGTAGGGGTTGGAAGGGACACCTCTGGAGATCATCTAGTTCAACCCCCCCTGCTAGAGCAGGATTCTAGAGTAGATCACTGCAAGAGAGAGACTGCGAGCTGGTGCATAACTTGGTGCCAACCGTAAGTGACAACAGAAAAAAAAAGTGCAACAAACAAATAAAAACCCAAGCACCTTTCTCAAAACACACTTCAGAGCATTTCAGATGAGGGGAGAGGAGGCATTCATCATCACCGTAGCAAAAAAACTGCAACAGACCTTCCATGAGGAAAGGACCACCTGGCCAGCACACAATCCAGAAGGAAAACTAGATCACCACACAGTTTCTAGTACAACAGATTTAGA
Source organism: Eurystomus gularis (assembly GCA_013400335.1). Classification (NCBI taxonomy): domain Eukaryota; kingdom Metazoa; phylum Chordata; class Aves; order Coraciiformes; family Coraciidae; genus Eurystomus; species Eurystomus gularis. The sequence continues at coordinate 275,996 of VZZY01006305.1, read as the reverse complement.
AGAGCCTCTTGGGTCCCCCAAGACTCTATCACTTGCCCCCACAACATACCATTCCTTTCCTAAGTAGCAAACTGTCCCCTTTACACAACGAAGCCATTTTTTGTGTCTGCTCTATATTGTTTTTTTATTATAGTAAGAAAATGGGATTGACTATTCTCCTGTTTTCAGTGATCTCACCTCTAATACCAGTGGGAGCCATTTTACAGCCACAGTAATTAAACCTCTCTTTGCAGCTTCACTGACCAGCCCCTTCTCAGGGTTGTTTGGAGCAGGGGGGAGAAGACAGGGAAAAGAGCACTTTGTGGAAAATTAAGAAGCTGCTACTTATTGCTCTGTGCAGCTTTCTGCTACTCAAGGTTTGACAGTGTCGGCAGCAAAACAAGCCCAAGACTGTGAAGAAGAAATATTGTCATAGAGGCATGATTGAAGGACAAATGCCACTTGCCCACCTCAGATTTGGGGGACAGAACCTTTATGGGCTTCTCATAAGCATGAGAGTTCATCCACTTGCTTATGCCACTGCTGTGAGAGCGCTGTGCATGGGCAGGAAGGTGGTGGTGGTGGAGCTGCAGCTGCCCTCTGCTGTGCTGGCCACACAGCACCACACGGGGAGTTCATGCTGGAGTCCTGGGATCATGCTCCCACCCAGCGTCAAGCATCCTTGACAGGATTCCCTCTGACAGGATTCCTCTTTCTCCTTTTTTCTTTGCCTTCTCTTCACTTTCACTGGCCCATACAACAGTGTAAGAGATGCACGCCTCAAGCGCTAGTGCCTGAGCAATAGGCCCTGAATTGAAGCTGACATATGGATGAAACTCACAAGCAGGTGAAAGGATTAAAGCTGGCCAGATGCCTCCTACTGTAGTTAAGGGCAAGACTGGGTTGGCCTCTGTGTTTGCCATCAACAAGAACTCTTAGCTCTGCTGCTGGCTGCAACCCAGTAGGTGTTGAGTGGTGGGAACACATGCCATACCAGACCTTGATATAAGGGATGGCCCCTCTGAGAGCCATCCAGGAGGGGAGGCCAGGCCATGCATACCCCTAGGAGTAGTGTGAAGGTTGTGGTCCATCCATATGTCAGGGGACCAAGTGAAGTGCTAGGGCCTGAGCAATAGGCCCTGAATTAAAGTTGACATATGGATGAATCTCACAATCAGATAGTATGGCTGAAACCAGCAGAGGACTTCTCTCTGCTGGGAAATTAGCTGTGGGAACAGACACAGAGCTATCCTGAGAGACAGACCAAAGGAGATGGAGGTGCCTCCTCCTCTTTGGGTTTCTTCCCAGGCTTGGCCGACCTTGGACGGAACCCAATAAGGAGGAAAAATAGCAGGTGTCCCACTTTTGAAGTTATTTTTGAGGATTGCCTACGCAAGCTGAATTGTTTATCCAACAGTACTAAAGCTGGCCTTGCTTGTAGCGAATTTGGGAAAAGCTGACCTGCAGGTGGACACAGCACGCAGGGTTTTCCCCCATTACCGGAGAGGCCCCCGCCAACTGCTCGCTGCAACCCAGATTCCCCAGCAACAGCGGGACAGAACGAGTAATACTGGGGTATTACTGGGGTAATACTGGTAATGGATTTGATTGGAGTGTGCCGCAGTTTAGCCATGTACCTCCGTGGAATGTACCACATACTGCTGGGGCACCTCTTGGGTATGGTTTGTGCATGGCTGTGGTGATATTTGGGGTAGGGTTGGTCTCCCCCTTGATTGTTGAGGTGATCGGCTGGTTTCTTTTCCCTTCTGTTATTGAGTTTGTAGTTAAGTTCGCTTTTCCTTTTGTTATACCACCTGCGGTGAGTGGGTTTATCTCTTCTGTTACTGGCCATGTAAGATAATTTCTGCGCCCTATGGGGACAGATAATAAAAATCTATATCTGCTTATGCATCTGCCTCCTGGTGATGGTGGCGTTCTTTATGCTGGGCTGGGTAACTGGCAAAACAGTGCCATTTCCCTTGTGCACACAGACACGCAAAGACATCCCTTTTTTCCCATCTCTTTTGATCTCACTGTCTCATCCCTGTCTCCAACACTGAATCAGTATCAGCAAACATCTTGCACAGTTAAAATACTGAGGAACACAAATCTGCTCTTGATCTCAGCACTTTCTTCAAAGTTGAAGCAGCTCTTCACTTTTTTGAGCAAGGGTGTCTGCATTTGCATATATATGACCACAAACATTGATGCAGACCTCATACTTCTCTTGAATGCAGCCAACCTCTGACTGTGGCACGAGGAACTGCCGGTGTGAAGGGCCTGTACCACACACTCTAGGTCAAGATCTGTCCCATTATCTGTTGGTGTGCTACATCATCTCTTTTATAGAATTACTCCATCCTCAGGGTCTACTCTGCTTTTCTGTCATCCAATGCCATTTAGTGGACCCAAGCCAGCAGTCCAAGAACTCTTCTTGCTCCCTTCACCCCTTGAGCAAAGCACAGTTACAAAGCAAGGTAGCTACATGCAGATCCATCACCCCAGACAACGGAGAGGGCCAGCCCTCTTTCTGTATGTTTTCAAGAAAGGACTGACAGCTGAGAGCGCCTCTAACATTCCCTTTTCCTCTCCACAACAATCGTCTTTTGGAAGCAGGAATGTTAGCATTTGAAAACTGAGGTTGACACTTCAGAAAAACAGGTGTCTGACAGAAGAGGAGAGGGTACACGCACAGGATTCCCACCGCTCAGTTTAAAATCAAACTATACGATTATTCTGCCAGCTCCTAAAAAAATACCAACCAAGCTGTACTAGATAAAATAACCACCAGTGTTTCCTCTTGAAGTGCAGAATAGTACCTGCCAGTCCTTTTGACCCAAGCTGAGGCTTGCATGCCCTAGTATTTCTCACAAATGAGGCGGGAGACAAGCTGAACAGTTAGGCCTTATCTACCTAAGTCAGAGATAACTAGTGACTCTGAAAAAGCCCTCTATCAATATGCATCAGCAGCACGGATTTTCATTTACTCTTAGATACTGCACAGAAGTACCACAAACCCTCTCATGGGATTAGAACTGGCCTAGACGTTGTAGAGAGGGGAAAAAGCTGTTTTAGGAAGAAAGGTGAAAAATCACTCAACAGCAACAGAAACAGGATTACCTTGAACTGCCCACCACTGCTTTTTCAGCGATCCTGGTTATCAACATCACCCTTGTTTGATTTTGTAAAGGCTCCAATGATGATAATAAAATGAGAAGTAGGTTGATCTCTATCACACACATGATAAAATAAACGGTAGTAGCATATGCCCCGATCTTCAGAGAACTGGTGACTAGGGCTGTGCTGACCCAGCACACACAGCATGGGTAGAAGCACCTACTGAAAAAAAACCAAAACCCACACAACACAAAATTAAAGAAAAAACAGCCTTGAGATAAAGATGCCTATTAGCGTGTCATTCTCATCAACAGTATCTCACAGAATCCTTGCCATCACAGACTTAATCATTTTGTCAGGATTTATTTCTTCTAAGACATAATTCTTCTCACTAAACATGGAGTAAGGAAGTAAGGGGAATTAAGGCCCGGAACAGTTTTCTGGATAAGACATGCTACCCAGTCTGTCCAGAGTTGCAGTCATCTCTAAGAAATATATGTAGAAATTGTGACTAAATGGAAACTGTAAGATGTTGCGCCCCCCAGAGCTGAGCAGGTGAATATTTAAAGTCGGCAGGAGCCCAAGAATTAAAAAAAAATAAATTCTAACCTAATGTCTTTGTTTCTGGTGACATTTCCCTGAAAACAGAGAACAATCTAGGCATTGGCTTTTCTTTCCCCATGTGAAATTCACTTCAGACCATTCCCTCACCCTCCCATCATACTCATGCAACACTGAAAATTTCTAAGCTTTTTTTTTATTTCATTTAAACAATAGGTTTGGGGCAAGATGGGAAGAAGAGCAGCACCTTTTAAAAAAACCCTGTTGTGTGCTATATAGGATAAATAGGTGAGCTTTAAAAAAAGTTAAGTTTATATATGTACATATACACACATACACTAAACCAAATTAAAACCAAAAAACTTGTGAGGGTTGTTTTCAACATGAGAGAGGAAAGCCTTATTTTACAGCAAGCAAAAGCACCACAAGTTAAGATTAGAGCGCACAATCACATGTAGTGCAGATACCAAACTAGCCTGGGTCCTGGAAGCAGTGTAGCTAGAGTAGCACAAAGCTCCTCGTGGGCCAACTTCTCCCACTCCTTGGCAAACATGAGCGCAGAGCCTGCGTTTGGGATGGTGGGCTGTGCAGGCACTCCCACAGCCGGCTGCTCTGCCTGCACCAGTTTTGGCAGAAGCTACAAAAAGTAGCAAAGTGGTGAGAATAAGAGACCCAAAGCTAAGCTACAGGACCGACTTAGCTACAGTATTTCCATAACAGAGGTTTCTGAGCTTCCCCCATGTCTCTTGGGTGCTCTCTGTAGGTACTACCTGCTCGGGTCACGCAGCAGACAGCTCCTGATTACTTATTATTTGTGCAGTGAGGTCACCATTCTTGCCTACCGACATCTTTACTTTTCCTATCTCTCTTTCACCCTTCAATACCACTCTTATTTCCTCCAGGCTGACAAGGTAATAAAATTAGGAAGGGGCATGTACACCTAACCAATGGAGTAGCCAACCAAATGAAGCTTAAAAAATAATATTTCTTAAAAAAAAATAGTTAAAAACTCATTCAAGTTCTGCAGACTTCTGTCAGAGTTTGGTCATTTAGCCCAGAGGTCTTTGTCTTCAGGGCCTCCAGGCTAAACTGTCTCAACTGGCAAGAAGCATGCAGTGCAAGGTAAAATTCTAACTAAAAGAAAAAAGTAGTTAAGGGTTGGGGGCAGAAGAGGCTCTAACACAGAAACCCAGTACTTCGGTAGCAGCACTTATGCTACCCGGTACGCTTTCAAGAGCGTGAATTCCTTTCTGTTGGTGCGAGCTGCCCAGATGAAAAGGGCGGCTGCCATAAACTGCAAAGGTGCCGAGACACATGCTAGGCAGAAGGACCAGCCGAATTCACCCCTCACATCGTCAGGCAGGGGCAGCTTCTTATGGAGCAGCTCAATCCCAGCTACGTAGCAGCCAACCAGGCCCAGTGTACAAAGCCCTGGGAAAGGAAGCAGCAAAGCACAATTAAGCTCACCATTGAGGCCAATACGAGCTTCTGGAGGAGGAAGGGAAAGTGGTGGATGGCAGTAGACCTACCTGCTAGGAAATGGAGGACTCCGGTGGCGATGGCAGGGTAAAGGCTGCGACAGGCACAAGCACAGAGCCCAATCAGAGCGCCAAAGCACATGAGTCCAAGGCTGACAAAAGGCAGGAGAAACTGCAATCGCCAGAGATCTGCATGTGAAAGAAACACAAGTTTGTTGGTGCTAGAAAATTATCTTCTCTCACCATCTTATATTCCCTTCTGCCCACGCGGCTTCTGCTTCATCACACACTCTACAGTCATACCTAAAAAGGACTAAAGGCTCCTCTTGAAGTAGGAAGAACTTCATTCTTTAATTGCCAAGTTCCTGTACTGCAGTAATGGGAAAAACCTGTGCTAACACATCTAAGTTTTCCTTTTAAATTTTGACCTACTGCCTGTGCTACTGTAAACAGAAGAGTATCTGTACCTTGCTCTGCATTTCTTTCCTCACTTGTGACTGTACTTGAGCAACAGGTTTTTTTCATCCTACTTTTTGCCTGTCAGAAGTGAAAGACACTTACAAGTTCGATTCAAATCTGTGCCACTATTGTGATTTCCAGGCTCTATGTACTTTTCCATAAACTGATCAGAGAGGGAAAAACTGATGCAGTTTGTAGTCATATCGGTTTCTGGAGGAAAAAAAAAAAGAAAAAATATACCATTAGGTGTCATCCTCCCATCTCCCCCCTTTAATTCCTCCTCTGCCAACCATTTAAGCTGGGAAGCTCCTCAGAGAAAAAAAACTAGAGAAAAAATATTTCAGAGAAAAAATTACTTCTCACAACAGATCTGCAGGATGCCTTATTATAATGTAGTTACTACAATGAGGAACAGCATTCAAACTTGCAGAACCCTTAAGCTTACCTGGGTTATCCACAGAGAACTTGCCCATGCTTGACAGACTGGGAAAGAAATGTGGCACATGATGTTCAACTATGTTGTTCCATATTCTTGTAGTAAGAGTCCCTAAACTAAGCTGTGTCTATCTCCATGTGCAGAATGTAGTATTGTACTAAACGCTTCATTCAAAATAGGGATGGAAAGGACTATTTAAAGATCAGAAAGTATTTGCTTCTTTACACTAAACTTCTCCCCTTTTATGCCTCAGTTAGATTTTTGCTTTAGGAATACTATTGAGCAGAGCTGGTTTAAGTGTCTTCCAAAAAAAGTATTTTCATTAGGAAAAAAAAGAAAAAAAGTAATGTTTTCTTTCTCCAGAAAAAGTCTTTGAAAGTATGTTTTCAAAATGACGGGCTTCACACACACAAGTATCCAAAATCTACATGAAGTGATTAAAATAATTTCTCACCACAGCTTTTTTAGCCCCTGACCATTGTGAAAAAGAATACCAATATTTCATTCTATAACCAGCACTACAGTACAAGGAGTCCAAAACGTGCTGATGCAACAGTTGGATGTACGTGACATGCGAGCAAAAGGAATGACAAGCTAAAAGGAGTGGGCGCCTCCTTAATAAAGTAGCATCTTTATTCCATTGCTGGATCACAAGACCTCTCCCAAAAAGAGTGACTGGGCAGAGCAACTGTAACTGCATCCCCACTTGAACTGCAGATGCAAAAGAAAAATCAAGTTACAGCAGATTAAATTTAGATCAAGTATCATGTCTCTAATTCAGAGTCTGTAGCACTGACAGCCACAGACCATTTTGCCTTTCACTTCTTTAAAAATTTAGATTGTCTTTATTAATACAACCAACCACATAAGCTATAAGTAAGCCTTCTGAAGGAACAAAGTGGCATGAATATGATCTGAGAAAGTTAGCACATACTACCCCAGGCAAGCTAGGGAAGTGTTAGTTGCTCCAGAGATACCTGGTGGGCTGTACCAGTGAGAATTTTTGGGTACAGTGATACACCTCCGCCACAATCCGACTGTGCCGTTGCACCGGAAGAGCGCATCTGTGTAGGTCTTCTCATCTGCCTCTTCGCTGACAAATTCCTCCCAGATGCTCCTACCAGCTTCACTAACATTCTCAGCTGGGGACAAGGTGTGGTATTCATACCAAAAGTCGGTGCCAATGGAAGCTGCCATATAGATGGTGGAGATGAGGCTGAGAACACAAGCAATTACTAGCGCCGTAGCAAAACGGTTATCCATCATTGTGCCCTTGCTGCTGTAAGGAAAGAGAGGGCCAAGTGAGTAACTCCTCTGACAGTACATGCAAAGTTATCCTAGCAGTGTTAAACTTGTGACATCATTCCTCTTATGCAACGTCCCCTCAGGATACGCATGTATTCCTTTTCTAACATGCTGGAACCAAAGGAACACTGAGCAAGTACACAGTACTAGCCTGCAAGTTCAAGGCATGGGTATCACCCTTCTTCCAGCCACACTGTGCTAGCTGCTCTCTCCGAGACAGCAACTGACAGAGCAACAGCATTTCTGTCCCTAGAGCAGATGGCTCACTGCCATTTGTGATCCTGGTTGTAGGGAACCACAGAGAATCCATCCACAGCACCAGGCAGAAGACTTATCTTTCCTTAAGAGATTACCAAGGGTAGAAGTTATTTTTAGCCTGCCACCCCATACGGCTTTCACAGCTTGTGTTTACAGCAAAGATAAGAACCACAAGCATGACAAAAAACCTCTTCCAGACTGTTCACAAAGGGCAGCCATGCCGAGGTGTCAGAACGCCTTGAGGGAAGCAGAGAAATGTATCTAGGCACTAGAGACAGAACATGAAGGAAGCACTGAAAGACAAATTTGGACATTATGAGAAATGCTGCAATAATGTCACAATATATACAGTGGTATTTCTGAAGAACTAAAAAAATGCAGGGGGGGAGAGGGGGGGCCCTATTCCATGGGAACAAGATGCCAAGAGCTTCCAAAACTGAAAGGCCTACAGGCACTGCCATGAGGACTTTGCTCTGGCTCCCTGTATTAGGGGTCATTTATGCCCTCCTTTGCAGGGTCATGCTCACAAATAGCGTAAATTCAGGGTCAAAGGAAGCATGGGAAAATACAGATACCACACATGCTTATGCTTACGACAATACTGTGACTTTAATGAGCAATTGATTGCTAATATATGGAATGTTTTGTGGATAGTGCAATACGTCAGGGGACTCTCAAATGCCTGTTGTTCTCATGCGTTTTCTGTGCTTGATTAAATTTATGGATTATGATGAGTCAGGCTGGATGCACTTGCCAAAAAACAAACACAAAAAAAATTCAATTCAAGTTCACTCAGCAGCTAGAGCTAGTCTGGCAACACCAGCTACTATCTAATCAGCTCTTGTCTATTGCTTGTTCTACCTCCCTTCTCCCACATACTTTGATCAAAATATTTTGGTCTAGTTTCTTTGCAACTGCATTAACCGCAACTGGAAACACCAAGTGCCTTAAAACACAACATTCACAAGATAGAACAGGAGTGCTCAAGTCAGACCTGCCAGTAAGAAATTCTGAACTATGACACAAGGTGTGAACTAAAGCAGGGAGTCTCAAAGGCACCGACACTTGCCGCTAACAATGCCATCCTTCTTTCTTTCCTCTCCCATCTGCTCCTCTATTTGGTTGAAACTGGCCAACAGAGTTGGGGAGAAGAAATTACATGTACCCATATAATTCCCTATGCTTAATTTCCATATTAAATGAGGCACACTCTCTGCAATATCCATCCTTGAACTGCAACCTTAGCAACAAACAAGAACAGAACTAATTTTTGGTGAACTGACAAGCAGCATCCATTTAAAATACTGCAAAGTTTGCAGACCACAAAGGTACTTAAATAATAATCCACAAGCTGTGAACTTTAATAAGCTAGGACAAATACTGAGAGGGAGGAAACATCACATCTAGGCTTATTTATCTAGAAGACTTAGAATCTAGTCCAGAATTGAGAGCAAATTCTCAGGGCAGTGTTTATTTCTTGATCACGTGCTTCTATTCTCCTTCAATATCCTACCATCTAGCTCAAGGTACACAGGACATTGATGAGCAGAGAGTAGGGAGAGAGCAAGCTGCTGAATTGATCTGACCTCACTATTCATCCCCACTGAGATCACTGAGGAATCCCTGCCCCTTCACAAACTTTTTGCAAAGCAAAGAGGGCAAGTGGCATCTCCAGGGCCAAAACCGTGTTGCCTGACTCCTGCCCAACTGAGCTCAGAGCTGAGCAAATCCTCTGGGAACTCACTCTCAGGGCAAGCAGCAGAACAGGCTCATGAGCAGGCTGGTCTGGATTTTCCACTATATTGCAGTCACATTCACTGCAAGAGGAACCCTCTGCAACAGACAACTCTCTTTGGAAGGAGGAATAAGAACCTACAAGCTCCATGCTCAGAGTCGTGTCTGGCGAAAAAGAATGAAAGTAGGACATTATTGGGCCACTGCCTGATAATGGTTTGCTGCCATTGCCTTTTAATATAAATGCTTAGAATAATAAAAGTCCTATCAATTTTGTACCTAACATACAGAAAGAGAAGAACTGTCTCAAACAAAAGAGATCTTACTTTTGAGATACAACATCCCTGCTGCTAGGTGCAGAACACTGGTGCTGGAAATATCCCTATCAGAGCTTCATTAAAATGCAACCACACACTTCTGGCCAGCCTTATGTGCAACTGGCATACAGTGGACTTTAGGTAGAGTTGATGTCTGCTGGCAATCAAGAGCCACAAACACAAACAAAATGAACGGTTAAACACCAAATAGTAAATAGAAACTGCTGTCCACTTGGTAAAAGGGACATGGCTATCTGCGGATGTTCAATCCTTGTAAAGCACAGATCCAGGGATAGGTAGAAAGCAGCTGAGGTGGCTACCGTCCCTAAAATCTAGTGGATGGCTTTGTGTGGCACCTGTCCCAGGAAGAACATACATGGATTTTTCTGTATGGACAAGACAGTGATGGAGCAAGAGCATGCTCCCAATTCTTTATAATAAAGGTCCTCAAAGCTTCCACCTAACACTTCAACTACTTACAGAAAAGGTAAGAACTCTACAACACTTTAGGCAAATTTTAAACTAGAAGTGCATCCAGTCAGATTACCCTGCCCATTTACTGCATATATCTGATGCATCTTCATTTACAGTAGGCACACCCCCACTTAAATGAGGTGTCCTTTGCTCTGTTAAAGAACCACCCTTCCAACCCCAGGCAGAACTCAATAGAAGTAGTAGCACAGCCAGTAAGAAATAGTTACCAGAGAAGACCATAGAGAAAGACACTGCATGTTTACGAGACTATGCCACGCTTTGCAAAAGGTTCTATGCAGAACAGTATGCAGGATGTGCCTTAGAATAAGCTTACTTAACACAAAATAACATTACTACTACCAAAGATGACATTGATTATTAATAACAAATGGAAAAGCTTTGCCTTTATAGGCTGTCAGCAAGAACCATCATTGTTTTTACAAAAGGTTTGTTCATATGGCATTGCCAGCTCGTTTTATTCTAACAGTAGAAGCTATTTCAAACAAGTTATGGTTGCAACTAAGCTATGCAATGAATTTAAGACAACACAAGGCAGCAATAAACAGGCACTCAAGCAGAAGTGCTTTACATATAAGTGCTTTATATTAAACATATAACATTATACATTTTTGGAAGAAGTGAAACATTAAAAAATTTCAAAGCACTAGCTCGTGAAAGAGAAGGCAAAGGCCAAACCAGCAGCAATATTCAAAGGATCAACCAGATGCACAGATTTCATAGAAGTGGAAGAAAACCAAAAGGCAAGTCAGTAGTGTTGAAAAGAAAAAACACAGAACAGCACAAAAGCAAGTACTCTGGCAAAAAAATCAACAGTTAAGACTGGAGAATGGATACGTGCTTTAAGAAGTTACTGCACCATGGCAGAAGGGAATACAAAAATACGCCTACTTCTATCTTGTTGAAGCGATCGCTCCCTTCAGCCAACAGTGGGCTGCCACATTTAAGAAACCCCTTTTACTCGACATCACAAAAGAGGAAAGCTGTGTCTGCTGGCATTTTCTCAGAAAGCATGCTTGCAATCTGATTGCTCACTGGGAAAGCAGAACAGCCAGAAGGCCTAGAAGAAGATACAAATTCGGGGAGGGCTGGCAACACTACCGAAAAGGATCTTCCTCTTAATACGCAGGGCAATGGATGGTTAGGAAAGAATGCTACCGAACACTTTTTTTACCTTCAGAGGTCCTCAGCGTCTCTCAGGACACGCAGCTCCAACGATTCCAGGTCACAGCGTTGTCTGTGTCTTGCGGCAAGCGGAGAGCATGAAATGCCAACTTCCTATCTGCCCTAACTGTTCCATTCATTCATTGCCTCCAACAGCAGGCAGCTCACCAAAAGTGATCTAGAAGCAGAAAGCAAACGAAATAGTTCGAGATCATCATTTCACTTCGAACTTATTTCACAGAAATCTCCCAGTGTCACTCCTAAAGAAAAAAAAAAAAAAACCAACACTGAAAAGGGGAAAAAAATTTACTTCAAAAGCCGGACGAA
>VZZY01006305.1:248373-264036 GCA_013400335.1 Eurystomus gularis | reverse complement strand
CTCCGCCGGGCGATGGAGCTGCGGCTCCTCCCAGGCGGCTGGCCCTCGCCCTTCGGCGCCCACGGGCTCCCGCAGCGCCCGCCGCCGGGCAACTCGCTTCCCGTCCGCCCCTCGGCCACCCGTGTGTCCCCTGGGCACCCCAGAGCGGGGCCCCGCCGCTGACACAGGCCCGGTTCAGCTCCAACCGCGGCCGCTCACCCCGACACCTCGCACAGCCCCGTCTGGCACCGGCTGGCACCGAAACTGCACACCTGCGAGATGTGGGCGCATGGGAGGGACCTGGAGTCACGGTCCCAGCGCGCCGCGCTGGCTGTGACAGCCGCGTGTTTTCACAGAAACACAAAAAACCGCTTTGCAAACTCTAGTTTCTGTGATTGCAATTACTTGGTCTCCCCCTGCGGCCCTAAGGCTCACGTTTCTTTCTTTTTTGCTTGCCTGTTTGTTAAAATAGCGACACAATATCCTGGCCGAATGACTTGGGGATACATCAAGTAATTTAAAAAAAATATTTAGTGCAAATCACAAAAATCAGCAACACTGGCCCTGCCAGCCCAAACTGGACATTTCCTCCCACCCCTGGTACCCACACCCATGGCAATTTTAAGAGGACTCTAGAAGTGGTTAACAACTCCCCTGGCTGAGACGCCACCACGCCCAGTTTTCATGGAATCACAGAATTTCACTGAATCAGTTTTGATTTTACCAACCTCCAGACTACCCAACAAATACTCAGAAAAAACAGTCCGAGGTTTTCACGTTTCTGTGAACTTCTAAGGAATAATCCTGACCGACTCCTCCCCCAGAGCAGAGAGGAAGCATTTTTGCAGCGAGGTGAGAAGCGAGGATGCCAAAGGTGAAAGCAGTGATAGAAGAAACCTCTCTGACTTGGTGTGACAAAATACAGTTGTTTTTTTTTTTTATTTTGAAAAACAATTAGAAATTATATTCAATGAAGAAACTCCACCTTTCCAGACCATGGAACCACCTCACCAACACCTCATAATGTAACTGCCTGCAAGCTGCTATGTTGGGGTCTGACTGGGATTTATGCTAGACTCTCTAAAATACTTAATATATTTATCGATGGCATTGAAGAAAGCAGAGTATCACTGATAAACTTCACAGATGACACCAAGCCTGAGGGAAGGGTAAATAATGACGCAGAGAGGGCACTAGTACAGGGTGACCTGATCATCTGGAAGCTGGGGGCAAGCAAACATGCACTTCCATGAGGTCATCAATGTGCTCACTCATTTAAGAGCAAAGAGTAGAAGCTACACTTACCTGACATGCATCTTAAGAAGAGCGACTGAGGGAACTGGGGCTCTTTAGTCTGGAGGAGACTGAGAGGAGACCTTATTGCTCTCTACAACTACCTAAAAGGAGGTTGTAGCGAGGCTGCGATTGGTCTCTTCTCCCAAATTGCTAATGATAGAACGAGAGGAAATGGCCTCAAGTTGCATCAGGGGAGGCTTAGATTACATATTAGGAAGAGATTATTTACTGAGAGAGTGGTTGGCCACTAGAACAGACTGCCCAGGGAGGTGGTGGAGTCATCGTCCCTGGAGGTGTTTAAAAATGAGTAGATGTAGCACTTGAGGCTATGGTCTAGTGGCTAGAGAGATGTTAGGATGAAGGTTGGACTTGATGATCCTGGTGGTCCTTTCCAACCATAATAATGATTCTATGACATAAAACTTCATCCTGGGAAGCCCAAAATTAAAATGACAAACAGGTCACGGTGGATTAAAAACTGCCAAGATGGTGCTGTGGTCAAAAAAACCCCAACTTCCCTGCAACCTCAGCCTTATAAACAGAGACATCACAAGGAGAAAGGAGTTGTATCACATCTAGAGTTGCTGCCAGCTGCTGAAATAGTGTGTCTAGTTTTGACATATTGATGAAGTAGATAGAAACCTGAAAAGGGACAAGAAGATCACTGAGGAGTTAGAAAAACTTTCTCAGTGAAACAGATCACAGAAGGTCCGTGAATTCAATTTAGTGAAGCAAGCACCATGGAGCTCCAAGATCATAAAATACATGCCATGGCAACAGGGAACAAAAGAAATCACTAATAGTTTTTTCAGTATTCCTGGCAAAACTATCAAAAGTTGAAGCTAGAAAATGTTGAAACAAAAGAAACCAAACCCAAACCTTTGTATTGTAAGCCATGAGGTAAGCAGAACTGGAACAGTTTACTGTCAGTCACAATGAAGTATCTAACACTGGCAAGTCTGTAGGTTTTTTTCCTAAAAGTTCTAATCTCGTAAAAATTACAGTTCTGGAAAATTTTGCAGCCACTGCTACTTCCATTACTGAATTAGAATACAGTGGCCTCTTCTTCTTCATAATCTGTCCTGATCAGTATGATGTGTGCAGCTGCTTGAAAACAGCCAGAGAGAAGAGATGTGTTTGCATTTTATTTATTGAACTTCAAATACTCTACAGATTTCACCTGGAGATTTATTTTCAATACCCCTCCGTATAATAAAAGTGACCCAATAAAAATGTTACAAATGAACGCAGAGTCATTCATTGCCAACACATACCTTTTTTTCATTTTCTCTTCTTGTCACACCTCCTCAGCGTGCCTCAGCAGAACCACTGGATCATTTGGGAGGGTTTTCAAAGCCGAAGTTTGCTGCACTGTGCAGAAACTGTGGCAGGTTGCACATGAAAGCACAAAGGGAAAAATGCCAATGGCTACAGCTGAAACATTGTTCCTGCTTTTTGCAGAACTGGAGTTTCTTCGATAGCAGATCTGGATCATGTGCATTAGTTTGTACCTCTAACAGAAGTTCTCAGGCACTGACACAGAGTTTTGCTGCAAACAAAACAAACAAACCCCAAGTTATCTTGCAAAAAATTTGTGTCATAGAAAATTTGTGTCATTTCAGCTCTCAGAGCCTAAGGAAATAAGTAAACATTTGCAGGAGACGGTACCATCTATATTACATGAGGTTGATACAGGAGGAGAAATTGAAAAAACCTTCATATATCACATTTGCTTCAGAAGTTATTGATTCAGACCTGAAAAAGGAGTTTAAAAGTCTATCCATTTTCTCCAGCGCTACTGGTTAATTTACTACAAGATATTGCCTCTCCCAACTAACACTCCCTCTGTAACAATAAAAAGGGCAGTTTTGTGTTTTAGGCACCATCCATGAGCATTCACGTAGCCAGAATGAGCATAAAATCCCATGGATTCCCCTCAGACCTCTTCATAGTGTCTCCTTGGTTTTATTTCTGCCTTCTGTGTTTTACTACCTATGGCACAGAACACGGCAGGCTGAGAGAACCCTACCCCAATTATAATTTTCACAGAGAGAAGACCTTCTAGATGTGCTTCTTCCAAATATGATGAAGAACACAGGTTCACTTTAATGACACTCACTTGTCCCTAAGTCAGTGGCTTCCAAACCTTTTTATCATGTAGCCCGTCAGTAAAAACTTTTTGAGCATGTGACCTTATTATATGTATTTTTTAAAATTATATATGTGTACTACTGTACTACTGTACATATATACTATATATAATACATATAATTTACATATACATATATGTACAATATAAAACATACACAAAAAATATAAATTAAAAAAGGATGAGATAAAGAGGAAATAATCGCTATTTTAAAAATAATTATTTTATTGAGTAAACAAAAAAATATTTTCTTCCTGCACCACACCTGGTAGGCCACTGCTCTTGGTATGAAACTATTTCAACCCATCTCGATGCATTGTCTCAGTGCCCACAATTTTACCTGACTCAGTTTTACCCTCTCCTCTTTGTTTAGGGGTGAAACTTCTGTTGGTTTGCATTCATCTGGTTACCTCTGAGCCTGCCTTCACTGAGGTTATAGCATAGTAGGGCAGTTTCAGCCAACTTGGTGGGGTTTGTTGTTTGTTGGTTTGGTTTTTTTTTAATTGGGTCTGCAAATCTCTATTCCTTACAGTTTTTTTTGAAGCACAATCATTTAGAAACTACTACACTTTCACAGCCAAATGAACCTCTGTCCTTCTCAGCATTTATCATCATTAATAATTTACAGATATGTAGCTCACTTTATCTAGATGCCTGCACTCACATAAAAGCACATGTACAAGCTGGAATAAAACCACATTTAAACTATTAGTAAAATAATGTAAAAAAATAAATCGGAAAAAAACCCAAACCCATACCTTGCTACCAGAAATGCTTCAACTGCAAAATGTTGAAGGGAGAGCGTGTGCAACAAACTAAATCAACAACCCTGCATACTTCCTGTGCAGATCGTTCTGCTGTGCAGCTCTTTTACTGATTTTGCTGCAAAGTTAGAAGGCTACCCCAATACAGGTATCACAAGCGTTATGCAGCTGTGAACAAAGACAAGAAATCTTTCCTCTTTTTTCCTTGCTACTGTTGGAAATACCTCAATATTTCCTCTGAGAAAGATGTAAGGAACAGTACAGACACTGACACAACAAACTTCACAGATGCGTTTGAGAAAGGCAGGACCATAGGAGGAAAATACGCTCTGAAGGAGAACTGGCCAAAGGGATGGCCGTGATTGTAGCACCTGCCATGAGCATGTGGTTACAAAAGCTTTAGGTTCGGCCTCAGGTTCAAAACTACTCAGCACCCAGCAGCAGCATTTTTTCAGAGCTGCGTCAAGGGCTGGACAAGACATGTATCCCAAATGGAAGAACATCGACCCAAGCCAATCCGATACCTGTTGCTTCAGCAGAAAATTTTGTTCAGGAAGAGGGTTTACACATATCTGGGCTCTGGGAAGAGTAAAGCGCTGTGGAAATCTAGGAAAGGGCTGAGGAGACGGTGGAAGCTGTCCTCCTGGTGACAAAACATCTTACCACATCTCTTGGATCTTCGCACATCACATGCTGAGCTTTCTGGGATACCTATGCAGGAATTGTATGAGGGGAATTTCCGTGTGCTGAGTATTTCTGAGAGCTTGGCTCTACCTTGGGGAAATGAGCTCTAGGAAGAGCAAGACCCGACACATTGCCCTAGGTGAATCAGTACCACATAAAAAACCCACAAGGCTTACAGGCTACCGGCAGATATGCCTGTTGCTGCTTCACTCAGATCATTACAGAGTCCCTTATTATTCATGAAAGTGATTCGTATTATCTGTGCAAATCTGCTGTCCAGATAAGGAAGTGTTACAACTGTAACATGGCAACACACAGCAACAGCCACAAGTCTATACAGAGCATTCAAGAAATACAGAACAAATTCAAGAGAACAGGGTTGATCCCTGTTGGAAAAGGTTTACTAGCTAATTTTTAATTTTAGTAGTAACGCTAACCTACAGAGACACAACAAAGTGAGGAACCACCAAACAAGAATAAATGGTCATATGCTTACCTTTATGATTCCATTAAGCTTTATAAAAAGTTACTTACTTTTTTCATCTGCTCTGGGATGGGGAGAGGGAGGGAGTGAATTTCAAGGAGTATGCAGTAGTGTGAGATGGAGGGAGTGAAGTTTGTGCCCGATTTCTGAAGCCTGCAAATGCTTGTAAGCTGTTAGGATCTAAGTGCAAAGTAAAATAACATGTAGGTCCATGTTTGCAAGAGAAGCAGAACTATTATACCACAGACCATAGGGTTCAGCTGATCTTCTACTCTAGTACTGACCGAAAGAGAGTACCTCTATGTCCCTGTGCTTCTTGGAAGAAAAAAACACATTCCTTGAAGCAGGAATGAGCAAAGATGACACAAAAATCAGCCCAACACTGAATCCATAAAAAAAATTTCTGTAAACTGTAAGATACTTCAGCATTTTTACACAACTATTAGCTGAAAAGTAGGTATATCTTTTGTAATATTCAGATAGCAAGATTATTTTTGGCCAGTGCTTCCTTACAGGTTCACACTTCTAATTGTGGCATACAAATTGGTAATCTAAAGCAAGGGTTTTTTATACACCCTGATCTTTTTTCAGAGTTTGTGATGACTGAATTACACTCAATGACATAATTAAATCTTTACATATTCCATGAAAAATAGCCAGCTACAGTCCACTAGTGCCCTACTGATAGGAAAGCAGTTGTATATAACTAGCTCCTTATTAGACATCAACGTATCTACCAAAGAGAGAGTGCCCACCTAAATATCCCTTGATCCAGCAGCCAGTCATTTAACAGCCGCTGGCTGCTTTTCCAGGTGCCTGGAAGTCTACCAGGTACCTGCTGCACAGGAGTATATAACCTGAGCACTGGCGCAGCAGATCTGATCGTATCCAGAGGGACTAAGCTGCCATCCATGCAATTTGGAGTTGCTCTTTGCCAGTGATCAGCCTGGGGCTTGGGTACACTCTGGTAAGCAATTTGCTCGAAGCTTTAAGAATTCTGAAGATGTGCTTGGCTGTGAACAGGCAGGTGGGAGGGAGGGGAAAGAGAAAATGAATTTATCTGCAGAAGAGAGGAAGGATGATGAAGACCAGTAGTAGAAGTTTCAAATTAGCATGCACTGACCAAGCTATAATGAATTCAGTAGTTTAAAAAATGAGAATTTTTTTTAAATTTATGTGACACTGAAAGGGCTGTCTCTAAGGCAAGCCACAGCTGGAGTGATATTGATACTGTGAATGAAAGATGAAGGAAACCAGAGCTGTTTAAGAGAAGCGAGCACTGTACCTAACAGCAGCTCAAGAGCCATGTGGGCTGTGCCGTCAGAAGGACAAGGAGCAAACCACCCCTTTGGAGCCCAGGACTGTGGCTGATAAAGAAGCCTGTGTGGGGATGGGAACCTCAGGTCAAGTTTCAGATTGCAGAAGAATATATGACACACTGAAAAACTGTTCTCTAAGTTTCTGATACATTCATAAAGCTGGGTGTGGGGAGGGGAACTGTAAGAGCTGAAGGGCAGGAGGGCGGCACCGGCATAGCAGCGGAGAACCTGGGACTGATCTAGAACAGTCTAGAATTGCAGGGCAGAATGGAGATGGTAGTTTTACATGTTTTCGCCTAAATATTTTCGTATGAGAGGATTACTCACAACAGGAAAAAGTAAAAACCTCCAAGCCTCTGAAAAGTTGAACTGGCCCTGAAAAGCAATTTATACAAAATGTTTTGAATAAAGATAAAGAATGTGGCACCTGAATTCACTGTTCTCTGACTTCTGAGCTGGTACAATCTTGAACCTCAGCAAACTAGCAATATCCTGCCCTAAAAAAGTTCAGAATCTTGAAAACTACCTTCCCTCCCCCCAAATAAAAGCAAACCTCAAACCTGGTTTGCTTATACAGGCAAATGCAAAATGAAGATAAAATCAGCAAACCTAAAGGTACTTTAAAAAAAAGTGTTTATTCTGAAGACAGTGTTTTGACTAATCAGAGACTCTTGTCGCTTGTCTGTTGCCTATGCGATTGGCTAAAAGTATATAGATTACCCCCACAACCACTTTTCTCCTCCTCCCTCCTCTCACTCCTCCCCTCTCACTTGCTAACATGTTTTTAAAGATCTTGAAGGGAAGGGTAGGGGGAGTTCAGAGCCTTCCCCAGAGCAGGGATGAGGACAGCTTGGCCAGAAATGGAGCTAACCCAGCTTTCGCCTGTGACTACAGTCACTTCCAACTATGACTACTACTACGACGACAACTGCCAGTATCAGCATCTGCAACACATGTCTACTGTCCTCCCTATCCTGTACACTGCTGTGTTTCTGGTGGGCATTGTCGGCAACTCCATCCTGATAGTAGCCTTGGTCTTCAAGCGACGGGTCCAGAGGCTGATTGATGTCTTTATCATCAACCTTGCTGCATCTGACTTCATCTTCCTCATCACGCTGCCGTTCTGGGTGGACAAGGAGGCGTCAGACGGGAGCTGGAGGGTAGGATCTTTCCTCTGTAAAGCTAGTTCCTATGTCATCTCGGTCAACATGTACTGCAGCATCCTCCTCCTCACTTGTATGAGTGCTGACCGGTACCTTGCTATCATGCATCCCTCTATTGCTAGACGGGTCAGAACAAGATCCTACTCCAGTGGACTATGCATCTGTGTCTGGTTATTATCCTGCTGCTTAGGGATGCCAACCCTTTTGTCCAGAGAACTGAAGAAGCAATATGGAAAGACTTACTGCACTGACAAAGCCATGACAGAATCCAAACAGATTGCATCACTAATACTTTTAATCCTGGCCTTCTTCTTCCCACTGCTGAGTATCTTAACCTTTTACTGCTCCATCACCAGGAGACTCTGTGTGCATTATCAGAGAGCTGGGAAACATGATAAGAAACTGAGAAAATCCATTAAGATTGTCTTCATTGCAGTGGCAGCTTTTGTTATCTCCTGGGTTCCCTTCAATCTTTTCAAGCTTATGGCTATCCTTTTGGGACTCCTGAAGCAGCCCGACTGTTTTCCTGACACGGTTGCCCAGCTGGGCATGAAGGTGAGCAGCCCTTTTGCTTTTGCCAACAGCTGTGCCAACCCTTTCATCTACTATTGCTTTGACAACTATATCCGCAGAGCCATGCTCCGGTGCCTGTGCCCACAGGTGAAAATCAGCAGCAGCAGCAGCAACTCTGATACTCTGGACACTCGCCTGAGCCACTCCTTATCCAATTTTGTTGCTGGGGAGTATGCTGCTAGGAAGCGGAAGCGCTCTGTGTCCCTCTGACTGGGAGCTAGGACAGCTGAGGAAGGAACTTTTCTCTCCAAAGACGACAGGAAAAGAATAAAGCAAGAGAAGCTGAAAAAAAGAAATGAGTGACAGAGACAGAGGTTCAAGCATAATGCAGCTGGAGCTTGGGGTGGGAGGAACGCTGCTTCCCTTTAAATGCAGATAAATGGAATAGGAAACCTTAACCACAGAACTACAGGTCACAGTGATTGCTGTGTCACTGCATGGTACAAATCTGAAACAACTGCACTGAGAAATATCCACAAACGCTTACACTGGAAGCCCAGTACAAACTACAGACTACAGAAAAGGATCATGTGATTCAGTCAAAGGTGCTCCAAAGCAAGCTTCAAACTTAAAGGTAATTGGTTTTTATTCCACGCAGAGCAAGAAAAAAACCACAACAGAAGTGTTTTTCTTTGGTTCCTAGCTTATCCACAAATACGCTGCAGTCTCCTCAAACTAACCTGATCAATTCCGGGTTTTTGGAGGTTTTCTGAAATTGTAAATCCAATGTCTTAATGGATTTGTGTGTTACCAGTTCTCGTAACTTCAGTCTTGTGCATTTTTCATGAAGTCTCAGCTTCTTGGTTATGGCATTAAATCTTGGTTTTAATCACAAAAATTAAAGTAAGTTTCTAGCCCTTGTGATTTCAGAAAAAAATGATAACCTTAAGGCAGAGAAACCCAAAGACAAAAGAAATCCTGCATTGAACCTTTTTCCTAAAGGGAAAAAAAAATCCACTAGTGCTTTTTAAGACTCGCGGGGGGATCTGACACAATTTCTGACTGCGTCGGTTGTCCTATAATGGCACATGACAGTGTGCCATTCAGTCCTGGTCTGCTTCGTTTAGCTGCAACCCGTTCATGCAGACATGTGCAGCAGGGCTTTCTTCCACCGTAGTCACAGTGAAATGCAAATGTGCCTGAAAAGCAGAGTCGGCTAGAGTTTCACAAACATTTGAGTGACTCTCCATGCTGCTTCTTGTGAGAAACCTTGCACGCAGCAATGCTCACAGAAAAGGAATTCAAAAGGACCGATGTGTTTGTTCATTTACAGAGTTGAACTCTGTAAATGGCTCGTTCCTATCCAGCAATCTTTGGGAAATGCAGATGTCTTGCATTTACTATGATGTGAGAAGACATCACTCGCTCAACTCGCATCAAGTCTGACAGCAAATGGGGCAGGGAAACAGAAAACTCCGTATTTTTAACAGCTGTAGTACTTCCTAGATTTACAAGGTGAACAAACATGGAGCAAAGAGTTAAGCAGCTTAACAGAAAACTGGTACTGGACTTTAACAAAGCTGACTACATCTATTTTATTATATCTTTCATAGCCTTCTAAATGCCAATGATAGATAGAAATGTTTGCCTAACATAAAGAAACCAGGATGCAATGTTTTGAAGTGCACAGTTAAAATAACAGTTAAACTTCCAACAGCACTGGTGGGATACCTTGGCTGTGTTGCAGTATCTCATATTCTGTCGTCTCTCTTGTTAAATGTTTAGCTTAATATAATACTCCTTGTCATAAATATAATAAATCAGTATCACAAAGCATCCAGGATGTATAATGTGACTAAGTCAAAGGCTGTTAGAAACTTTCCTTTTATATTTCCTTATTTTTAAAGATTTTTATCTCTCTCTTTTGCACTTAGCCTTTGAAGCTTTTGAACTAGCTTTCACGAAACCCACAAAGGTGTTGGCTAGAAGCAGAAGTTATCACTAAGCGGTAAAACAAAATACATGGAAACAAATCTTGAACCGCAATAAGTAAAAGACTTTTAATGGTACTTAGAGCCCTGTAAGATAAAGCAAATTCAACTCTGCCAACAAAAAAAAAGTCAGCAAATACACATCTTTGGGTCTACTTTTTAGGAAGTAAAATAAGCCGGTAACAACTTGCAAGCAATCTGCTACATACAGCAAACCCCATGTAATTTTACTGGGCAGCAGTTTTTCAAGTTAAGTGTTATGAGTTTTGTTCTGTGTTCCCTTCTCTCAACTTAGCTAGGGAAGGAATAAGCTGGATCCAATACTCTAACTGACCACAGGGACTCGGAGAAAAGTCTCTCATGAACAAAAAGATTTGCAGTAGTGCCTGGATTACTTTGATCACCAGAGAAGAGAGAGACTTTTACATTTCATTGAACACTTTTTTTCTAGGCAATCATATGCAGAAGATTACTCCGAGAATAACAA
This sequence comes from Eurystomus gularis, assembly GCA_013400335.1. Taxonomy (NCBI): domain Eukaryota; kingdom Metazoa; phylum Chordata; class Aves; order Coraciiformes; family Coraciidae; genus Eurystomus; species Eurystomus gularis. The sequence continues at coordinate 253,207 of VZZY01006305.1, read as the reverse complement.
TGAGGCATTTTACAAATCTGTGAAAAGTTGCTTTTATTCTAATTAGGGAGTGGTTCAGCTAAAATGAGTGACTGTCTCCTTAAGAAGAGGACACAGTGAGTTTTAGGGTGAATGGTTACACCCTTGCAGACCTGCTAAAAGGCTATACCAGCTAATATAATTTATGAGACACGAGAGAAATGGGCAAAGCCCGAAGACCTGACTGTGGTCTGTACAGCAGGGGAAAAAATGTGTAAACTGAACAACAAAGAGGTATCCCTCTGATCTAAGTGCAGCGCGAGTACAGTCACTATATAGCTTTTCTTTTCACATCTGTGCATTTTCTAAATATCTGTACATGGGGATGACTATTTTGGGTGTTACAAATAAATCCTGGTATTTGCACTTTTTATTGAACCTTGCAGTTATGCTGTTTAATGTCAGAAGATAAATGAAAACACACCTCACCCAAGGGCAGTGCAAACCTAGAAACCAAGGCACAGATGTCTTGCCCAACTCACCCACCAGTTCCCTACTGTACCCACAGGCTAACAGAGCAAGCCCTCATCTGAACAGGTGGAGAGCTGGCACAGGGTCCTTGGAGGCAAAAATGTCTTTCAGCAATTGCTGGTCACGCTTTCTGGCACACAGCAACATACTGGGATACGTGCCTGGCTACAAGAGAGGCATCACAGAGACACACGTAGCTTTTTGCTCTCTCTCCCTGCACTGCATGCTTTTTTTTTTTTCATCCCCATTACCTCTTCTCAAAGCTTTTGCTTTTCTTCCTCCAAATGACAGACTTTTCCCCCCACACCTAAAGGTCAAACTCCTTTTTCAGGCTTACAAATGCATGAAGAGCATCAACTGCGCTTTCAGACCTTCCCGTGTTTGAAAATCGGAACAGTGTCAGTTCCAATTTTAATCTTACTTGCAATGACCCTCAAAAACTGTCTCAATAGTCTCCTCTTAATGTCTTATCCTCCCTCTACCTTTACTAGTACACAACAGGAGATTTATTTTTTAATTCAAAAAGAAGCCTGAGACTTGCATTTCAACTAACCTATGACTTTTACTGCAGAAAAAAAAATCACATCTTGTTTTAAAGCAGGTTTTCTTAGTTAAGTCAGACTCATTCATTATTTCCTTGAGCCCCACCCAAAGCAGAACAGTATTTTTGGAATATAATCAATCTACAAGACTTTAAACAATTTTAAGTTAGGGCTGCAACCTTTTTTTTTTTTTTTTTAATACTTCAAAATACCATATCAAATTGGAACACTGACCAAGGAAATCTACCAAAATCTCCTTACACTGCCTAAAGCGTCAGTACTGGCATATGGAAAAAAACAAGTAAACTTGCAAAATATTGCCATGAAGAGAATCACATATAAATGCCACAGCAAATGCTTCACATGAGCAAAAAAAAAAGTACACAAGAGGCAACTAATTCAACTACACAAAACTCTCTGGATTCTTTCAGGCTTTCATCCAAAAGACTGTACGCTATGAAGGCGCTTATATTATTCTTGTAAACTGCAGATCTATTTGACATTTTCATGACAGTGTAAATATTTTTTTCAATTATTTCTTTCAAAGAAAAGGCAATCTATGCTTGAAGAAACGAACTTCTGGAATTTTCACTATTCCATGTTAATATTCATTATTTGTTTGCTAGCACTAATACAGTTTAGGATGATAACAAAATTATTGTAAATATTTAACCTGATAGTCTTGACTAATGTAACCGGATGCCTATTTTATCTGTGTTAAAAGAACTTAATGACTGTAAAGTGGTTCTCTATGTGAAATGGAAATGGTGCAATTCTAATATGACACCTGTCAAAGATCTTGGTAAGTAATTTGAATGGGTTTTTTTCCCCCATTTTTATTATCTAAAAAAAACCCAACAGTATGACTGCAACTAAGAAATATGGTTTCTTTTTTTTGTAATCAAACGTCTCCTTTCATTGTCACGAAAAGGTAGAAAAGCATTACTAGAAAATGTCAGCACATCTGGATGGAAACATTTATCTGCCCATCCCACAAACCTTTTCATGATTTCAGAGATGCTTTTGTGCTGCCTTGGAACGAAATCAAGGACTTTTGAGGCTTTTCATGAAAACAACTACACCACCAGCACCACCCCTAACAATCTAGAGGTTGGTGCACTTTCCTGAGATGTGCACTATCAAAGCCAAAGTGCCTCTATTTCTTAATATAAACCAGGGCCTGGTTAGATGCATCTCTTGGTCTCCATTTTGGCTTCAGTGAATCAGTATTTTTCAGAAATAAAGTATTTCATCTCAACAGAACAAAAAATTGTACCCTGATGCTTACTTAAATGGGCAAATAATTTTTGCAATGTTCATTTCAGCACCAGATGTGCTAACACAGACAACTGTACTCCTGCTAAGTGGTCTTCAAGTTGCAGAGGGCTGAGGAGAAATTCTGTCACAGGGGGAATAGCTTCAGATCCAAAATGAGGCCCCACCTAACTGTACGACAAGTGGTGTGGTTGCTGCACTGGACTGACCCTCCACACGTACTGCAATAAGGTTGGCTATTAGAAGCCAAGAGGGAAACTTCCACTGACTAAGGTGCTTCAAGATTTCATCTGCAGCTTCTTGTCCTGGGTCTGTCAAGCTGGTGGGACAAAAAGCCCCCCACAGCATGTCTGTGCCTCAGGTTTTGAATAAGCTGAATGACAATAAAAACATTTTCTGACTTTGCAAACTTGTTGCAACAATACATTTGTTGACTGCTGCGCAGGGGAACGGTAAGATTGTTGACAAAAGAAGGTTTTTTTCAGGTGTTTTGTAAGGCATGCAGTACAAAGAGATGTCAGCTCATGGGTGGGGACACTTACGTGCACTTTTAGCAGTTACTACTGGAATACTAATTTGTTATCACTGTACGATCAGTTATATTTATGAGGTCAACAGGGACTTGTAGGTAGATGTGCAAGCTGTGAGCACAAATTATTACATGTCTCAAGATTTCTAACTGAAAAACAATTCCAGTTCTTCTCTTGTTTAAAAGGCTTCACCCAGTTAAGAAGTGGATTTGATGGCAAGGGAAGAACTGGAAGCAGTGACCACAAATGGCCTAAAGACAATCCTGCAATAGGAAATCCATCCACTCAGGCTGTTTACCAAGTATGTCAGCATTCTGAATGTCATTAGAGAAAGGGGAGATGAGTTCATGAGCAGGAACAAAGAAGGAGCTACCTAAATTCATAACTGACAGAAACATGCACTGACAATGCATTAAATGGGCTAAGAAGTAATTATGATGCTACTGCATGTCACACACAAAGACATTCAGACCCTAGAAAACAGAAAAATTTCATCAAGTATTTTAATACTATAAGACAAAGCCTGAAATTAGTGCACTCTGTGTTTCGGTAACAACCCAAGCACCTGCCCAGTTTGTAGGTGCAGGTGTTCAGTATCCTGCTGGAGTCTTGCTGCAAGTGACAGGAGATGCTGAAGTACTCTGCTCTCAGTAAAAGCCAGAGGGAGTTTGGCCCCAAACGTCTAGGCAGCTAAGATCAGAGTTCATAACAAAGTAAAAGAATGCAAAATATGGGAACTGAGAAAGCAAGTGGATTGGAAACCAACAGCCCTCAAGAAGAACGGCAGTCTTCCACATGTCATTCAGTAAAAACGATCTACCAAAGACCAGGCTGCTTGGGTTGATACTTATTTTTAAATATGAATTGAATTGTAGGTTTTATTTTCTCATTTTGCCTCTCCTGTATTTTTGCAACAGATTACAGCAGCTTTGGAAATAGAGGCCACATGTTATGGTTTGAGAGCACGCAGTATCAATCATCTAAATAATGCATTGTGACCAAAATGCATATTTTCAAACTTCAAAACAGTTTCCTTATTAGTAAGGGAGCGCATTCTTAGTCAGAAGCTCCCACTAATTCTAGTTAGAGTACAAGCTTTCTCTGCTGTCCACTTTTAACATTTTCTAGAGCAGGTGGGATTTTAGAAGAGGCATCTCAATAATGTCTCAGAAGACAGCAATGTTTTTCTTGAAATTTGGAGTGCATTGTGCTGCTTTGGGGACTACAGTAAGTCACAAGGGAGGTAAGGTAAGAATCTGTGTTCAAAGAAAATGCTTCCCACAAAGTGATTACTAAATTCAGAGGCTTTCCTTTGTAAATGCCTCGCTTCAGATCCTTTGCAAATTACTGATTTCCAGAAAGGGCTCAGTACTCACTTTCTAAACAGCAAAAATAAAAATACATTCATTAAATTAATATTAGGAAATAAGGGGATGCATCCAAAAGTCACTAGTCAATTCTAGAAAAAACCCACCTCTGTCTCTTACTGTGCAACAGAGATTCCAGAATCTGATGCTCTCTTTCTTTCTAAACCAATAAAATCAGTCAATATGAATATAATAGAAGAGCTGTTTCCCAAAGGATGCCCTTTCTTTTACCCTCAATTTGAGGCAAAGAAAATCAGACTGCAAAACTGTGTGGCACTCTGCTCAGAGAACAAAACTTGGTCAAGTGGTTTTTAAATCAAGCCAAATTTTCAGTCTAGCTTTAAAACTGGTACACAAAAAACCCAGAGGCAGACTTAAAATGCAAAGAGCTGCTTTTCCACGAGGGATTACCACAGATAAATAGATGCACAGCAAATATTTGCCCTATATAGTACCATGCAGCTGACCACTCACGTGACCTCCCTCTATGCACTGCCTAAACACCTGCATGACCACAGCACCCATTTCCCCTGTCACCGACTCCTTGCCCTCCCTCCTCTGGGAACCCCAGAAGCACCTACCCATGCCTCACAGCAACACATTCAAACCATTATGAAAACAATTTAGGAAA
>VZZY01006305.1:213791-242319 GCA_013400335.1 Eurystomus gularis | reverse complement strand
CGCGGGGCTGGCCGCGGCCGACCGCAGCCCTCAGCTGCCGCGGGGCCTCACCTGGAGCCACCTGCGTTTTCTGAGTGCCGGTTTTCGCTACTGACATCGCACGCACACAGCCCCCGTTTGTAACTTGGTTGTTTAATTCTAACATTTGAAAAAGCTTCTTTGCCAAAACTCTGTGGGAAGCGCGGAGCCAGCTGAAAGAAGGCTGTATCAGCTCTGCGCCTCGCTGGGCGTCCGCCATCTTTGCTCCGCTCCCTCACGGCTGCGGCTGCAGCGCTCTGTCCCTGCCCCGTATGCTACCATCAGCAGAGGACAAAAAAGAAAGTACCTTTACATGGAAGTGTGTGTGTGTGGTGTCTGTGCAGGGGAAATCACCACACGGCTCTTCCAAGTGTGACTACCAACCCTAAATTTCAAATATTGTGTAGGACTTTCCCAGTCCTCCTCATCTCTCTTGGGAAGGGGCAAACACCTTGCGTTGAGGTCTCTGCTACTGAAGGACTTGCGCTGTTTGTCGACAAGGAGAGCTGTCACTGCTCACAGCAGCGCAGAGCTTGAGGTGTTCATTAGCATTAATTGGTGATTTTTCCAAGTAAGAGGTGAGGGGAACTGGCAAGCATAAAAGCCAAGCAGTTCTGTGCCATCAAACACTGAACCACTGAAAATAGTGTATTCACCATCATAAATACTTTTTGAGAAAGGTTATTTTTGCAGAAATCAGGAACACATGAGGTGTTAATTCATCCAGCTGAGAAAAAATAGAAAACTGACATTTCTTAAGATTTCATTTCAGTGGGCTCAGCTGAACTAGTTACACCACAAGCTTTCCCAAAGCTGCTGAGTGAGTGATAATTACTCAGAAAGTTCCTGTGACATGAATCTCACTGAAATGAATACTTCACTTACGCAGCATCTCCAAGAATCTTGAAGCACTCAGTGAACTCTCATATACCTTGGGAAGTGATTTCCATCCCTATTTTACATAGAAATTACAGATTAAGCTGTTTATTCCTACTGCAAAGCGGGGAGTAGATGCGAAATATTTTAACTCTGAGAGTAAAACGTATGGCCCCCTCATACCTGTCCCATGAATTTTCCCCAGGATCCTTCGGATAAAATGCTTTTTTTGTTTTTTTTTATACCTGATGTCAGCCTGAATGCTGTCTGAGCTGCTAGTTTCTGCCTTTAAGGAACTCATCAATGGGTGCTGCCAGTAACCTAAGGGTCAGAAGTGGCAGGGGGAGGTTGTCTACTTTGCTCTTCATAGGTTGCCCTGTATTATAGATTGTATAGCAGATTAACCTTCTGGGAAGTTTTCTGTTTACTCCTTTTACAGCATAAAAATGCATAGATAACTACATGGTCGGGAGATGCGGTACTAACAAATACAGAGATCTATGGGCTGATTCAGTTTTGCCTCTATACTAAAATCAGTCAGATATCAAACAGCTAATCAGCATGTGGCTGGCTTGGATTTTCTAGAGGTCATGCTGCAGAAGAACAAAAGGGCTATAATTAAGTGCATTTAATAAAACAACCAAACTTTTTAAAGTTTTAGCATGGAATTCATAGCAAGTAGTGCTCTGCTCCAGCTGTGCAGTGATGCAATACAGAAATGCTGCTGGGTTGCATTGAGTAAGTCACACAACAGGCTTGAAACACAACGTAAGTGCCCTATACTTTCCAAACCTTTTTCCTAGCCTTTTTGGCAGTGCGTACAAATAGATTGAAAAGGCTAAAGCAATGATTTCTAGGACACAAAACTCTTACGGGCACATTCAGGCTCTTTCATATGACTCATGACTATCACTCTTTGAGAAATACTTTTGAAGTGCCAAAAGAACAAGCTTTATCCTGAGAAAACTCGGAATGCTGAATTCTTCCCTGGGGCAAGCGGGGATTTAAACTGCAGGGCTTCTATACGGGTTCTATTTGGGAAAAAAGTGAGAAAGACTGAGCAGACACATGCAAAACAAGCAGGTAGGAAATCATCTCTGTAGCAGAAAGAGCTGAAGTTTCTGGCTTTTTCATGTGGTAAATGCTCTTACCAGCCCAAACTGCGCTTTTCTAAACCCTCTAAGTGCTGGTGCATTTACAGAATACATATACATGTGCACATCCAGGCGTGACCATGGAAGCTCAGACAGTCTAAGCAGAACAGGCAGCAATAAAGAAATCTGCAAAAGAGCTCTGCAGAAGTAGTAAAGCAGCTGGAGATGGAAGAACTTGATGCTCTGTATAGGGATGCTGATTTCATTCTGATTGTGCATGGTACCAAGTGGCTGCTGAGACATAGGAAATGGTTAAGTGCAAGTTTATATTGGTAGCTGATGCAATCGATAATTACAAAACCAATCCAAAACAACAAAATAACCAACCCCAAAACACAGGGAACTAATTTATCCTGTATTATCGATAGCCTACCAAAGGGCTCCAACAGGACAACAGCTACACATTCAAGTTTGTGCTGAAGCAAACTCTTCTCAGTAGCAAAGATCTTGGGAGAATTAAGTACTGCTGTCAGTAAGGGTAAAGCTGAAGCAGAACAAAGTTTTAGGTTTAGGACCCCAATGAGGGGAAAGTAAATGGAGATGCACCTTAAAAGACTGTAGCGTTTCTTTGCAGTTATTGGGCAAATCTCCTTTTGCCAGCTGTAGTGATGCTCTCCCTCCTAAGCAGTAGCTCTGCCCATGTGCACGTGACTCCTGCATCTCAGGCTAGCAGGGTTTTGTTTTAGCCTCTGCCGCAGTCTGCCGTTATGATTTCAGACAAATTGCCTACTTTTTTTCGGCTTGCTTAATGACAAAGTAGATGGATTGCTTTACCCAGTGTGGGCATATGAGATGAGGCAGTTACATGGGGCTGACAAGGACCTGCCAGGTCTTCACAGACGGTCCTAGGTGTAGGTGCTCCTCTAAAAACTGCTCACCCTTCATCTTGAAGATAGTGAAAAATTTTCCCCTTGTTTCTCCTTTGGAAAGGCTATTTAGTAGACTCACTGGTTGGCTGATGAGACGTGTTTTCAACGACCTGTTCTGATTGACGGTCAGTTCAGTTCACTGGCAGTTGTTTTCCCAAGTGATCTGAAATCTTCAGACACTTGATACAGGTACACCTACTTACTTCTTACCTTACCAAAGAGCACAATCAGTAGGACTTACGTTTCATGGTCTTTCCTGATGTGAGGTTACGGTTGCCATGGTGGGGCTAGCCTGAAAGATGGTCAGGTAGTGCCCCCTCCACCCAAGAAGAACCTGAGCTTAGTTAAGTGCCTGAATGGTTGGGGTTGGTTAGCATTGCCTGCAACAACTTCTTGTGAATCATAGCTACATTCTCAGCAGAATGGGATACCAAGGTGGATGTGATTTTTGTAGCAGTCAATACAAACAGGAAACTTAAGGAAGTGTAACAACCAACATTTTGTTTTATTAGAGGAGTAATGGCCAAGCCAGTCAGGAGCAATTAATTTTCAGGATTTGGCTACAGAAGAGCTCTGCAATCTCATTGCCTTCCCCCTGCCCAGCTGCATTTTGTTTTGTTTTGTGGGGGAAGATTTCAGAAGATGCCTTCCATCTGTCGGTCTTTGAAGCTGGATTCCCTCTCGTGGCATTAAGAGGAACATCGATTCTGTCTTATTGACTGATCTTGGTCCATAGTAGGGGCAGGAGGAGAGAGGACACTGCGGGGTGTTACCAACTCACATCAGGAAAACGCTGACTTGTCTTCATCTGGCTAGTAGCCTAGGACTTTTGTGTACCACAGGCTCTTTATTTTTTCCATCAGCTGTTCAGCCAGTATACTGAGTTTAGTTGTTTCTCTGATGAGGAAGTTCCTGCAGGAGATGACAGCATATGAGGTAAGATGCACAAATATGTGAGGGTAATCTCCATCTGCTGTAGTCATCACACTGCCTGTCACTGAGAGTGCAAAGCTCCTCAACAGTCTTAGAGGGGCTTTCCGCAGAGGACAGGAGTAGGCGGTGTGTGTTTGCCATGAGTAACATGAAACTGTATCTCTGGGGCCATCATGCTTTTCCTTTTGAGAGGAAACTGAATAATATGTATTTGTGTCAAGTGACAACAGTGTTTCCTGGCACCTCCAGTGCTCAGCCCCTCACAGACGGCACCACAGCACCCCTCAACGGAGAGCTGATCACCCACCAGCCGTGGCTCCCCTCCTCACTACCCATGTATAAAGAGCAGTACCTGCTATCCCTGAGCATCGTCGTGTTCAAGGTGCATCCTTGTGAAGAGCTTCCACTCATGTGAAACCATATAGTCCCACCTCACCTTCTGGCACCCCGCTCCCATTGTAGTCACATCAGGCTTTTGTTGCCTTCCCGTTGGGTCTCCCCATATAGATATTTGATTAATCTGTTTTCTCTCTCACTCCTCCCTCTCCCTTTTCACCCATGACTATTGCAGCATTAGCACAGAGGATCTTTCCATACCTGGTTGCAACAACTACTGGAGTCTGGGCAGTATCCACCAAGAACTGACCAACTTTAGGGGACACCTTGTTCACAGTTTCATAGATGTAAGCTGCAATTGCATCAGGGATGACCAACCAGTCACGACGGTCTTTCTCAAAGATGGACTTTGAGTGCACTTCTGAGAAAGAGGAGGCAAATAACCATGAGGCTTTTCCAGCCACTTGTGTCTCTGATATCCTCCCCAGGCATAGTGGGAAGAGACTTGAAATTCTGAGATTCAGAGCCTCCCTCAGAATTCACTCTAGCAGTGTCCAGCATCACCTCATCACTCATTTTTAGGCATCTAGGTCATAGACCTTACATGACAATACCTGAAAGGGGCCTATAAGAAGGCAGGGGAAGATCTGTTCACAAGGGTTTGCAGCAACAGGACGAGGGGTAATGGTTTTAAGCTGGAAAAGGGTAGATTTAGGTTGGACATTAGGAAAAAGTTCTTTAAAATGAGGGTGGCTGATCACTGGAACAGGTTGCCCAGAGAGGTGGTGGAGGCCCCATCCCTGGAGACATTCAAGGTCAGGCTTGATGGGGCTCTGAGCAACCTGACCTAGGTAGAGATGTTCCTGCTTATTGTAGGGGGTTTGGACTAGATGGCCTTTAGAGGTCCCTTCCAACCCAGTACATTCTATGATTCTGTTTGCACCAGGTATGGACAATTTTCATGCCAGGCCCTTGGCAACTTGTTTAATGCAGCCAAGCATGACGTATTCATGATCTTCAACTGTGTTATTTGGCTTCAGTTCTGCTTTACAGATGGGTTAGACTTCTCTAAGGCAAGTGAGAACCTGTAGAGCTGAGCCTTGTCTCAGGCAGACAGAAAAGCTTTTCAGACTTACCGGGGAGAGTGGTGCCAAGGAGAAGAATCAGAGCTAAAACCAGTGCCCTGGACTGCAGCATGGTTTGCAGTACCAGCTCTGCTCTCTACACCAAGAAACCTGCTGGAATCAGCATACAAAGTTTTGTTTGTTTTCAGAGAAATAAAACATGGCAGTTAAACACCAGATTTTTTCAGCAAACCTAACCAATAAATGAAGAAGAGAACAGGGAAGATCAAGGTGCGTTTCCTCTGAAGATGTGAGGAAAAGACAGTGTAAAAATGGAAGTGTCCTTTTATTTGTATAATCACAGATATCCACAATAAATTATAGCTTTCAGAGCTCCAAGAAATATGTGACAGTTAAAGCTACTCATTTTATACGAGAGCTAAAATTCCTTGTTTCAGCACACAAGCAAACCACTAAAAGTGGCAGAGGTCAGAATAAGTTTGCTCCACACAGAAGTACAACTGTAAAGTTCATAATGTGAGAATTTTAAAATTTTATGTAATTCTTTTTGGTAAAATGCTCTAAAGAACATTGTGCTAGTGAGCGCATCACATAAAATCAACATCTTAAGGACTTGGTGATCTGAGTATTTCATTCCAGTTGAGGAATGACCCCACTACCCAAGTAGGTTCTCTTGTCTTCTCCACACTGGAAGCAGATAGTAGCCCAGGCAGAACAAGTTCTCAAAAAGGACTAAGTGCAAACTTTAGCTTCATCCAACCTCCTTTATTTTGTCTAATAAAAAAGTCAGAATTGGAGGATATATTGAAAATTTGGTATGTGGTACAATGAAATGATGACATTACATCTAAACAAGCTTTTCAAACACACTTCACTTAAAAAGGTGTTTAGAAGTTAAAATTGATTTATGCCCTGAATTAGAGGGCTGCATCACTCAGAGCAATGTGGAGAAAACATCTCAGTGTTAGGAGCTGCAACGACAAAGAAAAAAGGCTGCAAGTCTATTACATGTGAATGCTTTGCCAAATCCCATGCCAGGTAGCTACAAGTCAATGCTCATCCCACAGTAAGGAATTTTCCATCCGTTTTTATTTTCTTCTCTACAGATTCACTGCAAAAGCTACCACTCCATTCACTAGACATTTGCTGGCCAGCAGCAGTTGCTCCATTGACAACCCTTCCTTGATTTTTAATCCTAGACCCAGTTTCTCCCTCTGTAGACACTAAATTTGCTTCCCAAGAGCATAAAGATGTGGTCTTACCAGCTTTAGAGCCTGTAGTCCCTGCAGTGAAGGCAGCTGAGAAAAGGTCATGTATCTTCTGGCACTGAAATTCTGCAATCCCTGCCATAGGCTTGACCCTCCTATGAGTGTCTTACGGAGCATACATCGCTCAGCTCCAATCCAAGTCACCTCAAGCATTCCCGTCCTCCTCCATTTCAGCCATATTCCTGGCCATGGAGTGTGAGAACAGCTCACACTTTGGCTTGCAGCAAGAAATGGGGCAAAATAGAATACTATCTCCACTCACTTCTTGATGTCCTAGGTACACCAGTCACAAAATCCATACCACCCGGAATATAAAGTTCAGCTCTTACCTGTCCGGCTTTCTCTTTCTCAGGCTGAAGCTGAGGTAGATGCCCATCTGAGACACTGGCATTTATGCAGAGCTAATATAGCGATAGCAAGGGGTCAAAGGTCCTTCTTTGTTTCCCCATTTGCTCTTTTGCAAGCACATCCAGCTTAGTGGGACAGGCAAGAAGCTGTGGAGGACTCTGGACCTGTTGAGATGTGGTAATGGAGGGTCAGTCTGACCTGAGCCTAAGAGACACGGAAAGCAGCTCCTAGGTCACTGAGTCCCCTACTTTTGCAGACAACCATGTCATAGAGGCCCCTTTCATAAGTTGACCAAATTCTACATTAACAGTAGATAGAGCTGGGCTGAATTTTGCTCCCACCGTTCCCGTGTGAAGGCCTGTCCTGTAACCTCACTGCTCTGACAGCTGGAACTTACTTGTGGCCGTTACACCCATTGGTATTTTACCCTCCATTTCCAACCAATGCATTAACCAAATGGTGCGTAGGGGTAAGTGTGCACCCCTCTCATGTTTATTCTTTCTTCATGCTCAAGTTTTTGGCACAGGCTGACAAGATGGGCATACATCTGAGCCAGCTGCCAAAACTTCCCTAGGGGACACATCAAGCTCTGGGGACCCCAGTCCAAGAAAGGCCTGTTAGAGCAGGTCCAGAGTACCACAAAAAATGATCAAAGGGCTGGAACACCTCTCCTGTGAAGAAAGGCTGATGGAGTTGGGGTTGTTTAGCCTGGAGAGGAGAATCACAGAATGGTAGGGGTTGAAAGAGACCTCTGGAGATCATCTAGTCTCCAGGGAGATTTTACTGCAGCCTTTCAATACTTACAGGGATCTTTTAAGAAAGACAAAGACTTTTTACCAAGACCTGTAGTAACAGGACAAGGGGAAACATTTTTAAACTGAAAGAGGGTTGGTTTCGATTGTATATAAGGAAGAATTCCTTACGATGAGGATGGTGAGACACTGGATCTGCTTGCCCAGAGAACTTGTGGACACCCTATCATTGGAATTGTTCAAGGTCAAGATGGATGGGGCTTTGAGCAACCTGATCTAGAGAAAGACGTCCTAGACCAAGGTAGGGGCAGGGTGGATGAGATGATCTTTAAAGGCCCCTTCCAACCCAACCCATGCTATGAGTCCATGATAACTTTTCCCCAGGCTCCCTGGGGACCTGGTCCCAGTCAGAAGTGGCTGCATTGCCACCGTAGGGCATGTTTTCCTATAGCTCAATTTCCAAGTGTCTGTTGGGTCTTCAGTTAGACCAACCATCTGTATTTGTCACCTGCATCCACTGAGCAGCAGGGGGAAGAGACAGAAAGGCTGCAACACTGAGCTACAAAGGTCATTAGCTAAGAGGAATGGGGAGGACATGGTGCATAAATTAAACCTACTGTGTGAGACCCAGCAGGCCTCTGTTCTTATGTCAGGCACTTATCTATGAGGTGACTGTCACATGTGGAAAGTGTGAAAAGCTCAACCAGCATCTTTGTTTATCAGCCAAACACAATTTCTAGATCTTTCCTTCTGATAGAGCTCAAGGTACTGTACTGTCTTGTTTCACAGACCTGGCAGCCAAGCCAGTGATTGCTAATGAGTTGCATCATTAAAGAGGGCTGCTAATGGTTTCCCAGATATTTTTCCACTCTCTTGGTATTTATTAAAATTATCTTCTTTCTTAGGAAAAAAAAAAAGTAAAGAAGTCTCCCAAAATAAGAACAACAACAAATCCCCCATACAAGCAAACTATTTTGCATTTTTGTTCAAAAAATAACAACAAAAAATGTTATTAGCATATGACAAGGTTAGTTCCAGAAGTAAGAACAGAGAATTTTCAGTTCCACTTCTGGTGCAAACAATAAAAAGCAATTTATGGTCTAGGAAGAACACACCAAAGCAACTGGTTGAAAGTTTAATAACAAATTTGACAGTCATTGAAGAGAATCTACACATTTACCATCTGCTTTTACAGCTGGAATAATATTCAGAAGACCAGCACAAGGCACATTATAGGCATCAAACTTAGCAGAAATAGCAACGAGCGGTCATTACTTGTGGGGCTTTAATATAACCTCAAGTGTCCTCTCTCTCCTACGTCAGGCCGACAAATGGAACGCTCTAACCATATTAAGTGGTGTTCTAAACTGATGTGCTTCTGGAGGTAGTAACACAGAGGGGATTCAGCTACCCTAGAGAGTAACACATACCGCTGAAGAGCTTTGCATTTTGGTTGTTATCACACAAGATAACTTCTCCCCCCAAGAAATCAGCCTAACTTTAGCCCGTGCTATCGTGAATACAATCGCAGAGATAGCAACTGGGCGCTTCAGCACTTTCTACTGCCAAAGAGGCACCTGCCAAGACCAGATCAATGATTGCACAAGAAGCAGCCCTTGCCCTCCATTCCTGGAACAGCATTCCAGAATGGCAAACCACTCTGCAAATAAGCAAGAAAGCCAGATGCTGCAAGTCCTTTCTTAAAGAAAAAATACATTATTTTATCTCTCTTATGAATCTCTGGTCTGAGGTAGAAAGCAGCTGACAGGAACAGCACAGGTACCCTTATCTGCCCCATGTGGCATGGTCACTTACTCATTACAGTATTATTTTAAATTAGGGTAACTCCAGTGGTTATCAAGCCACTTCATCTGAGACAGAAAATTCATTCCTGGGAGTAAGGTATATTGCTTCGACTGTGTGACAGGAAGAACAAAAGTCCAGAATGGCAATAACTCCCACATGTGAAATATATTCAACTTTTTTCCATCACAAATGGGCTGACATACGAACATCAACTCTTTGGAATGGCTAAAAAATTAATAATGAATAAATTGCAAAGTAGAAAGAATGAAGCTAGGCTATATCCTACTGTTCTTTCTTTCAGTGTGCAGTATTTGAGCTGCTCAATTTTGTCTCTCTTTTTAAAAGTCAAAGACCTTGTAATCTTACTGGAAAAAAGAGAGTCCGCACAGTATTGCACCGTGCGGTCACAATGGCTTTCATTTATTTCTATTTTTAATTGGCTATAAGCATTCAAAGCAGAGCCTATTTCCTTCCCACTTTTCTGTCTGCTTGCAGTTGTAAAGCATGCACAGATAGATTTCCTTTGTCATTATTTCACAGCCCACTAACTAGTGTTTTATGAGCCGCAGTGGCCTGTGGACCAGTAAACCTGGTGCCATTTCTGCTTCCCTGCTGGGTAACCTAATCTACTTCTTGTTGCAGTTTAAGAAGTTACAGAATTAAGTCTGAGATACAATCAATTTTCCCTGAAGAGTTTTGTTTAATGTTTCTATAAATATGAACAAAGTGACTGAAGAGGAGCTCAAGTATGGTAAAAACTCTTCAGACTTCACCCAGAGCAACCAGTCTTCACACAATCTATGGTCACCTTAGCTCAATTATAGGGACTAGAGGAACAAATAAAGATGGAGGGCTCCTTCACAGGATTCAGATTTTAAAAAGCACAACATCTGCAGTTAGCGTGCTCATGTGACAGCAGCAAGCTTCAGCAGCTGCTACTGTTACAGAGTGATCTGGGTTTTCTTGCTGTGTGAGGGGGCTCTTGCTCTTGGGAAAACTTGCTGGACGCACGTTGGGTTATGCACGCTTGAATGCAAAGGAAAGTGAACTCTTTCCCATGCTACCATCTTGGGGTCTCACCTCAAGAGCCTCTGCTCTTGATGGAGAGAGCAACAGCCCTTCTCTGAAACCTGGCTATTTGTGCTGGGTTGTGATGATGGGAAGAAGTTTCCCTGCATGACGTATGGACCTACTGGAAGCATAAGGAGAGTCAGATTCCAAGCCACCAACTCAGCTTCTGAGGACAGAATCTGCAGTGCCCTGGGTATCTGCTAAAAGTTGCCAGAGGGCAATGCTAAAATCAAAACAGGATTCTAGTTTTGGAAGAAGGAGCTCCATCTTATTTTCTGTCATTTCAGTCACCATAAACTCCTCTTAATAAAAATACCAGCCCATTATAGAAGAGGAGGTGCATAAAATCCTCAGCATGTCATGAAATAAGAGTAAAAATGATTCACAGCAAGTGGCTGAGAACCAGATTTAAAAATGATACAGGCTTTGCAAATTTTGTGAACACAATTCCCTATATTCCAGATGTAACTTGTGGGTCAGTTCATGTTATTCACAGTTCGGGTCTAATGCAGACAAGGACTATGCTTAATGCAGTTTTCCTTTCTTGAACTCAAACTTTGGAGTTAGTCTTTTGGCTCTTTTTTCTACTAGCCATCAACTGCTCACAAAGAGCCCCTCTGTCTTCGAAAAGTAGGCTTCCGGTTCTGAAACCAAGTCAACCAGAGAAGCTAGAGTGGCTCCTCCTGCTTCATCTCCATACACAGGAATTAGAAATAAACACTGTCAGCCAAGAAACTGTAGGAAAATGAGCACTATCTGTAGTAGCCTTTGGTCGACCAGCAACTGTGTCAGATATCCAGCTAGAAGCATTTGTTCCAAGTGTGATGTTTCCCCTAATAGTCCAAAGAAAAGAAAAAAAAAAAGGAGGTGGGCAAAGTGAAAGCCTCTTCAAGTCAGTTTTCCAAGGGAAAGCATAAGCACATCGGTAATTAGGACATTAAAGAACAAATCCTAGCAAGTAGTCCCGTGCAGCACTGGCTCAGAAGTAAGCTGAGCAATACAGTCATTGATACTGGCCAATCTCTGGTGCCTCTGGGTTACAAAATAATTCACAAGATGCTTCAAAAGCTCCTTGCCAACAGTTGAGTCTTTTGAATCCAAGAAGTGCCTTTGGCAAGCCAGTTTCCTGTGGAAGCAGCCAGAGAACGTCTCTTTTTCCAGCACATTTAAAATGAAAACAGTAGATGAATCGCATCAAGGCAAAATGGCAAGTACTTCTCCTTTGCAACTGGTCTCAGAACATAGAGAAAATCTGTGTTCTAATTGCAAGGTGAGCAATGAGAGAACTCTGCAATCTATCTACAGATCAGATGCACCACATGCAAAGTTGGTACAGTGATAATGATCAAGGACAATAACAAAAATAGTGACTGTAAGGCTTCTTCAGAGCTCTTTGTCCCACCCCATGTATATGATAAAAGGCGCAGAGAGCGAAGGGTGAATATAACATGCATGTAAAAGTGTACAAGAGGCTTAGGAAAGATATATCCACCAGAGCCATGCTTCCCAGAATTGAAGGAAATCCTGGTCCCTGATGTGAGGGACAGTAGTCCTACCTTGCCCAGTCCCTGTAGGGACAGCCAAACCTTGTTAAATTTAGTCCTTTAAGTTTACAAACGTATTTGAGTCTGGGCTGAAGGCTAGAACAAGTATTTTTTAAGGCACGAAGGTCTAAGCTTCAAGTAGGGCAGGTTGTTTCAGTCAGTATCAGGCAGATAAGCTGGCAATTCACAGATGTGCTCATGAGCCCTCATTGAGGCAGTCAAACATGCTGTGATCCTTCTGTGGAAGAGAGAGGCTTACTGGGGCCAAAAGGAAGCAACTGCCTGTCCTGGTTTGAGTTAGAACCAAACCAATTCTGTTCAGTGATTTCACTTTTCAGCTGAGTCTCTGCTAACTAACTGCACTTTCTGAAGTAACAGCAGGTTTTTGCAGACAGTGTCTGGTTCTAGCAGTGATAAAACTTGATGTTTAGAGTTACTACCAAAGACTGGGATGCAGACCAAGGTCACTGCTAACTCTTGTGTACCATATCGGGGGGTGCAGAAAGTGAAAGGCCACACCTGCGGGGAGGAGCAGCCAGGAGAGGTGACCCTACACTGACCAACAAGGTATTCCAGCCCATATATGTCATGTTCAGTATAAAGCTGAGGGATCATGAGGATCTTGACCCTTTGTGCTTTCTTTCTGGCCCTTTACCCTTTTCCTTCTCATCGATCCTTCCGCTGGCCTTCGCTTCCCTTGGGAGTCTTCTTCCCTTCTTGGATCCTCTTGTGCCTTTGATCTTGATTCGTGTGTTCCTGAACCCAGCTCCTGAACCCGGTTCCCCTCTGCTGCTGAGCCCAGTCTGGGACTTTGCCAGTGCCTGCACAGCCTCAGTGGTGATGGTGATGTAACTGCCATCAGGGGGAGGTTGGGTTCAATACTGGTTTTGTATAAATCCCATTTTATTATTATTATCATCTTCATTAAAGTTGTTCTAGTTTTCTAATCCAGAAGCCTCTCTCTCATTCCCTTCCTCTCCCATTTGAGAGGGAAGGGGGCCATAAGTCTCTCTCCCTTATCCTCTTTCTCTTCCTCTATTTGGGGGTGGGAAAGAGGGGTTAACAGAGAGCATCTGTTGTAGGTCTGGTGGATTGAACCTAAACCTTGACACTGCCCCAACTATGCTGAGCAGCCAGGCAGAAGCAGCAAACATTATGAAGCACAGCAGAGGACCTTAGAAAGGAGATGCTGTGCCTCCCCACACCAGGCTCCCAGGGGACTAGATCAGATGACCTCCAGAGGCATCTTCCTACCTAAATTATTCTACTGCCCTGTGACTTTACAGCTCTGTGATCATCGGAGCCCTTCTCCAGTAACTGGTGTGCAAAGGACCAGCATTCAATGGACTCGGCTTCTTGCAGTGCCAAAGCAAAGGCAACTGGTATCTCTCTTTAAAGGCTGGGAGCATACCATTTACTGAAAAAAAATCTGCTTTTTCCAATAGAATGTTTTCAGTGGACCACAGCTCATTGCAAACCTAAGTTTCCAAATCACAGCAAGAATAAAAATGGGTAGTGTATTGCTTTCTTAGGCAGTAGACAGATTCTTCAGAGTTGTAAGTCTAATGGGAAGCTGTGTCATCTGTTTTTTTTTTGCCGGTTGTCTGTTCAATCAAAAGCAGCCATCCCAACCTACATAGTAGAAAAGGTAAGAGGAGTTTGGTGGGAATCGTAGTTCTTTCAGTACTGGCATTAAATGACTATGCTTCTTCCACTGTGGGAACTTCCTCTGTCCTGCAAGAGAAAATAAAAGATTCAGGAACAAGGAAGAGTGAATGGAAATCATATGTCTTCTTACCTGGTCTGAGCACCATAACAAAACCATTCACACATACACACATCCCAGCTGGGACTAGAACGGCACTTCCTTCCAATACTTGGAAGAAAAAATGGTAATGTGTAGAACACAGCCCTTTGAGAAGACTCCCACCTGGTAAAATTCTGCATATATGTGATAAGGAACACTTGATATTTATTTTAAAAACCTTTGTTTTTTAAGGGGGAATACGCTGTCTAACTTGGAGAGTAGCGACTGGATACAAAGATTTTCACACTTAGGTTGCTACCTGAAATCTAGTCCTGGTGTAAACTGACAAGACGAGCTCTAAACAAGAGCTGTTCACTGCCCATATAATGCATGTTCAGTTCTCAGGAGACCCAACAAGCAAGCCATCCTTTTGCACCTGGCCTGGAGGACCGTGCATTTCTCACCACTACAGCCACCTATGATCCTGAAGCCTATGTCATGTAGCTTTAGGCATCTTACCTGGATGCTTTCCCATATGAACCATCTTAAGAGTATCACCAAGATACAATAAAAATTAAATGTTGGAGATAGATAATAGAAGAACCATGCACATGTTAGACGAAATCAGAAGTTAACCAATACCAGAGAGGGTTGCAGAGGGATACTCAGTACTGCTGCCTGCTCTGGAAGTGCTTTTTCCCCAGTCAGTGCCAGAAGAACAGCTGTTCTAACACCAGCACATATATAAAGCCCCGAAAGCCTCTAGGTGGGGACAAGAGTGAGAGAGTATAACACGTCAACGAGTGTGGGACATGACAGGGAACCTACTTTGACTGCTCACTTTGCCCCTGAACAACTAGCCATCCCTGTCTGACGGCAGGGAACTCAGCAGCCTCTTCATAATCAAGCTGTGCAGGGCACCCAGTGCGCCTTGCCCTCCATTTGAAAGACAACAGGCTGCAGAAAGTAACAAACATTCACTCTCACTCCCCTAAACCCACCTTTTCCCTTAGATGGGAAAGCAAAAAGGCAGCTGACTCACCGAGCGTGGCCCTGCGTGGCTTTTCTGCTTCTTGTCCTGACCTGGGATGATATCTAATGAGCGATAGCTGGGGGGTTTATCTTCGGGCCATTCCCGAGACCGGTGCCGCCGCCTGCGGTTTGTTGCTGGGAGACGGACTTGCTCTTCTGAGGAGCTCCATGACCCCCGTCGAGAAGGGGGAGAGTAGCTGTGCCGTCGCTGACCTGAGTTATTGCTCCTCCTGGTGTGGTGCTCGTAGTCTCGCCTCTCTGCGGGCTCTTGTTTCCAGCTACGATGGTGGCTGGAGCGATCCTTGACCTCCTCCGGATAGAAACTGCTGCTGCTGCTGCTGCCTTTGCCCCTGTCAGCCTGGCGTGGGGGTGATACACCCCGTCTGGAGTGCTGGGGCCTGTCACTGTAGCCGCCTGTCCTCTGCCTCTGAGGATGGTCCTCTTGCTGCCTGTCCCAGTGCTCCTGACTGTAGCTGGAATGAGAATCCCCACTGGAAGGCACGGGCCATCTCCGATTTTCCCTCCTGTCCTCTGCTGCAGAGTCCCAGGGTCTGGAGGTGTGGGCAGCTCTCTGTGGCCGTGAGGAGTTGCTGCTCCCATGGATGGAGGAGATATGATTAGTGAGAGGAGGTGGCATGATCTCAGAGCCCAGGGAGGACAGCAAACTGGGCTGTGGAGCCTGCCGCTGGTGGGAGGGTGGCCGCAGCTGTGACATGTTAATGTTTTGGATTTCAGACTCCAGATAGTCCAAAACACCCTTGTTAGGGGAAAGCTGAGCTTGTGGCTGCAACAGTGGAAGACTATTCTGCAGAGACACATCTAAGGATAAAAGCACAGTAGAACACAGCAAGTCAAAGAGAAACAATAAAGAGAGGGCCCCTCTGCACTGATGATCCTGGCTGAGTCTCCCTTCTGAGCCTCTCTTCTCCTGCTCTTCCTCACCGCAAGAGCTGTGCAAGTCTCAAGCACCACCATCAGAACATCCAGACCAAACAAGGTAAGGTGCAAAGAGTAGTAACTAGTAAGTTGCATCATGATCTGTGTTTTGGGCAGTACAGAGTTAAGAAATTAAAGTCATCCAGCACACCTGGAAATATAGTTTATGTATTTAGAGAGGGGAACACTTTTTTCCTACAGCATTGATACTAAATTAAAAAGAAAAATAAATCAGATAATGTCCATTGTGTTTCCTCTTATATCTCACTGAACTGGAAGAAATACAAACTGATACTGCAAAAGAAAAAGAATTTTTTATATGTATGTACACATACACACATGTGTATGTAAGCAGCAAACGGAGAGGTTTCTTCTCTAGGAGACTTGTCCAGCTTTGGAACAGTTACCCAAAAAAGTCATTGAATCTCCATCTTTGCAGGTTTCTAAGACTTGGCTGAACAAAGCCACAGCTAACGTGACTGAGGTTGGTGACAGTCCTGCTTTGAGCAAGAGCTAGGACTAGATGACCTTAGAGGTCCCTTCTACCCAGTATCTCTAAAAAGCTGACCTGAAACAAATTTAAAGGAAACTTAAGCACAGGAGATTCAAGGACTGTGAAAACACAGTCTAAGAAACTGCCTGAGGAATTTACTTGCCCATTGTTTGCCAGCATGCACAAGGATTTCCTTGAGAAGACTCGCTGTATTCTCTCTTAAATCACGGTGGCTCAGTCACCAGATCTTCCTAAGGAAAACTGGTGCCCTGGCTAGAAAAAATGGTAACTGTGGAATTAACTAGTGAGCTAAAAAAGGTATATACTCAAACATCTTAAAGCTAGAAAGTAAGGTGTTTGCAAACTATTTCTTCAAACAATTTGAAGTAACACAGTAAATCTGTGACTGCTGTATAGTGATGAAAAGCTAATTTGAGATGAAAAATGTTATATTTATTTGAGAAGTCATGTTGAATTCCCCTCTTTTCCTTGGGTGATTAAATAATATTACTGGTAATAAGTTATTTTATCTCCTATTTCTGTAGGACTTCAAAGACTCCATCTTCCCTCCTCCATTAAAGTTACAAATAAATATCACTAATACAAGTGATTTGGGGGCAGAACAACAGGGAAATTGGCAGTTTGCCCTTAATCATTTGAAGACTAGACATTTGATAAGAAGTCAAACAAATTGCACCTCACTTGTCCTGTCAATTTTGGCTATAAGGAGTTGACCGTGACCAGCACAGCAGAACAAAGACACAGTACCCTCTTCTACCACATGAAGCGAGATAAGCTGGGTATATTTACCCTGCAGTCGTCGGGGTGTAGCACAGATATACCTTAGTTAGCATTAAACTACTTCACCCAGCACCGAGCCTAGCAAGACACTTCAGATGGATAGGCTCTATTTATCCACCCAGGCAAGTCCGCAGCACGCTGCAGGTGTAGCAGAGCTGTCACGCTAGGACATGCAGTCACGCTAGGAATATCTTTGTCTTTTTTGTAGTGGAGAGACTAAAGCTTCACTCCTGAACCTCCCTGAGAAGTTACCTGTTTCTTATCCTCATTTCCCTCTGAAATGATGCCCGTGGTCTCACCTTGTTGCAGCAGAGGGTTCAGCTGGTAAGAGGAAAGTTGTGATTTCCTGTCGCTACCTCTGTAGAACATGTTGTGTGACATCCAAGGTGCAAGCGCCTGAGCCTGCTTCATGAACCGATGCCGTTCCAGTACTGTAAAAGAAGAAGAAAGCTTACAGCAGCTCTCCAGAGAGCACTGCTTGCAGACCATTTTGCTTGCCTTTAGGTGTGATCAGATACAGGAAATTCACAGAATGAAAAGCTCTCTCCACTCTATGACAAAGGTAAAACAGAGCACAGGAAATTCCAGTACCAAGTCGCACAGCTTCAAAAAGTTACCTAAAACAGAAGAAAAGGGTTACTGCCTGACATTCAGGGAACACTTTCAGCAACTGGGAACAAATGGCACTGTGATTAAGTACACAGCACATAACTAAATGCAAGTCTTCTACCTGCCCTAACTACAGTTGCAGAAAGGTGGGAAATAGTGTTTTGTACAGCAAGACATATGACGCTTTTCGCTCTCTTAAAACTCTCTCCCTTCATCATTGGTCCTTTCTCCTTTTGGCTTTGATTTACAGCTAAATGAAACTTTTTTGCTGCCTTCATGTAGGCTCTGTCCAGGTCATATTTTCCACAGTGTACTCCATCATTTCCTCTCTGTTCCACAAACAGGGCACACAGAGATGCCCTGTTCAGCTTCTTCCTTTCTAGTCTTCCAGCCACTCTTTTTGTCTCTCTCTGTAATTTACCTCAGCATGATTGCTAAAATTAAATCCCTTAGGACAGCGTGGTCAAACTGGTGAACAAAATAAATTTCCTGTTCTCAACAGCAATGCCCAGTGTGCCAAAAGAGTAAACTCTGTGGAAATTTCTCTCCCTCTTTTTTTTTTTTTTTTTCTCACCACTGCTAACTCCAGACCTCTACTCCTGGGGTCAGGCTTGAATTCCACTTCACTTTTTTCAGTGCTTCCATCTCACCTGCTCTACACAGACAACCTCACCATCCATGTCTTCAAAACCATTGCCCATTGCTGCTTCTGTTTTGGGAACACCTAAAAACATCTTACAGAAACCAATCTGCCAATCCTTCTACCACAGGCAATCAAAACTTAAGTTTACAAGCAAGTAAATTCTGCAAGCCCCAGACCTTGCAAATCTTGACAATATGTGGTTTGTCTGTCGTTGAAGACAGACAAAGCTTTACTGAGTGAAGCTTTTCTGCAACAGGCCTTAGCAAAATTTCTCTCTTCTTCTGTGCTGCTTCTTCTCTTCACTTCTCTGGAGTTTGAGAAGTGGCAGGCTTTTACTGCAGC
Source organism: Eurystomus gularis (assembly GCA_013400335.1). Classification (NCBI taxonomy): domain Eukaryota; kingdom Metazoa; phylum Chordata; class Aves; order Coraciiformes; family Coraciidae; genus Eurystomus; species Eurystomus gularis. The sequence goes on along the minus strand of VZZY01006305.1, from coordinate 223,656 downwards.
TTCTTCTCTGGTCAGGCATGAATTGAACATTCCTGGCTATACAGTTCAGGAGACAGATAGGAACATAATTGCCTCTGAGACTTTTGCCTCTCTGATAAATCTGGCTGAAGTTGACTGATGGAATTAAAAACTATTGGAGCGAGAGAGATAGGGGACAGACAGGTTGACTGCATGAGGCTTGCTTCTTTAAGAAACCAGGCTACAGCTAAGCTCCAATTAATTCTGTCCCCCAGGTTCATCTGCAGCATTTAGACCACATGCTCTTTGAGACTGAGCTCTCCATTTCAGGTAGCACTCCAAGTATTAAACATATCCTCCTTTAGCTGTTTCACTGAGTTTATACAGAGCACCACTTGCAGCAAAACAAGGACTGACCATGTCTCTCAACACATCCTTCCCTTTCCTCACAGTTCACAGACTTCCTCTTCGTTCTCCACTCCAAAGTCCCTCTCCCTCACCAGCTTGGCTCTAACCAGAGTGAAGTACAAAGCTGGAAACTTCAGGTGTTTTAATCCTAATACTCTGATTTTTCTGCAAAGCTGTGTGGCTTGAGGTAGCAGCTTTCAAACACTTTATGCCAAACTTGCTTCTTCCCCCACCCCAAGGATTTTCTTCCAGTTTAGTTTCAAACAGAGGAAGCGAGAAAGAGGAAAATGAATGGGAAAGGATAAAAAGAAGGGATAGGCCTTATCTCTTCCCCTCCTGATCCTCCAGTTACTGCCTTTGTGAATGTCCTAGAAAATCCTGAGTGCACGTGCCTGAGTTTTGATCAGAGTCTTTGCCTGAGGAGTGAAAGGCCCAACAGCTCTGGGCACGCTTACTTAGGGTTCCTCTCCTTAGGGCATAAAGGCGGTCACTAAGGCCAAAGTCATCCTGTCCCTGTAATTCTCTGATCTCTCCCTGCAGCTGAATAAATGAAGAATTGCTCTTGGACTTCCTTCACACCCTTCATCCTCTCATCCTTCCCCAGATACTTTTCCTTTCAGTTTGAACCCAATATATACTCTGGTTCCCCTCCTGCAAAATGGAAATAAAGTTACAGATCTCTGTTTAAGTAAACATATTTATCTGAAGAAGGTCAGAATCACCCTCATTCCAAAACTCATACCTGCTATAAAACTTTGCCAAAATGTCACGTCCACTTACTCCCTGCTGGGGAATGTTGTTCTTCACCTTTGACAGACTTTACAGCTGCTGGGCCAATTATCTAATTATAAAAAAAATATTTTCCAACCTAGTCAGACCCAGGTGCAAGTATATCCTATTTTGCACCAATTCATTAGTGGAAGAAGTCCACAGCAGAAAAGAAACTAATAGGAATAGAAGGAGGTCATAGGTATATTTACCCTGGTGGGCTTTTCTCAGAGCTTTCCACGGGGAATGTAATTGGCTTGCTCCTGGGGCATGTTTAATATTTCTGTACACCAACTCCGAATTACTCAAACAATGCACTTTTTATTATTAGGTTCAAAATCACGTTAGGTAATGACCTGACTTAAAACACCCAGAATTACCTTGCCTCAATGGCATCTATGACTGTTCAGCAGATCTAGGCTACCCTCTAGTGGCCAATAATTGAGAAGAAATCACCTGTACTCGGCTCACACTGTAACTGCTAAGACTTAGTTGAGAATTTCTGCCTCCTCTTCAGCTGTATGGAACTGTTATTCCTCAGGGCTGGTTTTTTTGATGCCCCCTGTATCGGTGTCTTCTTGTGGCTTTCAAGGCCTCCCATTTATTTCTTGGATTGCAAAAAAAAGCAAGTCAGAGGCAGGATGAAGTGAAGAGAAGGTGCACTAGAGGACGGGAGGAGGCACAAGGATCCCTTGCAAAGTGGAGAGGGCAGGCTGCTGGCATGGAAGTGACAGCCACAGGATCCAGCAGCCAGTCTAGGTGGCTAGGCTTGTCTGTACCTTCTCTCATGAGCAGGGAAAGGTTTTGGGAAGCCTGCTACCTATCCCCAACAGGGAGGCAGGAAAGACAACAGCAGCAGACTGGAGCGTGCTCTCATCTCCTGCCACACAGAATACCAAAACGGAGCTCACACATATTTTGAGTCCCTTTTTTGCTGAGAAATAGGAAGTCTTGTGGCACGAGTCTTTCTTCTCCATCATCTCTCTCTCCCTTCATGGAAACAAATTTTTCTGCCAAATTTCCATAACCTCCTCAGTATCACACATTTTATTTTACAGCCTGTAAAGCCCCCAGAAAATGTTTTCTTTTTAGCAATAAAAGGGATGCTCTGTTTTCTCTTTGCGAGGGCTAAGCAAATTAAGCTTAAATCTAAAACTTGAACAGCTTGCTAACACCCAAGGTACACCAAATAGCTCCTTTGCAGGTAAAGGGAAACCAGAAACATGGCTCCTTGTTCATAAATCCTCTCCTTGTAGCATCTGGGGAAGAATATGGTTATTTCAGTGATAAATAAATCTATTTGCTGCATTTAGTTTGTGTCAGATTGTGTAAGCTGCAGGGGAGCTAGTCCACCTTGGTGGCTACTATGCTTCAGTTGCAGGAACACAGAGGTTATACTGCCTCAGCAGCCAAGTGGTCTTGTAAGTATCTGGTCACAGAATCTTTATTACTGCTAAACCCAACACACAACAAAGTTTCTCTTGACCCTCAAAACGTCAGAATGCATTTGCATTTCACCACCAAGAGAGACCATCCCTCTCCTTTCTTTCTCTTCACTTCCTTCCACAAAGAAAAACAAACAAAACCTTTTTTATTGTGGAAGGAGCAGCTCTGAAAATAACATGAAGATAGAAAATTCCAATTTTTACGTTATTACCTTTCAGAGCAACATACTTGAAGGTTAGGCCAGTTCAGAGGGTAGTACCAAGGCATTTGGTTGCCTTCTTCACATGCACAGGCATGTGAACTACACGACAGGGAAGAAAAGTCCCGAGTTACTCATGCAGGGGACCTGATCATGCCCTGGATGACATGAGAGAAATTGGTAGCTTGGTGTGAGGGAGGAGGAACTTCTGAAAGTAGGTCACAGAGGAGCAAGATGGGCTCCATACTAGCTCCCCAGCTGTAAACTCAGATAAGCTGGTTGTGGAGGTCACATTGGCCAATGAAATATCTCTGTCTATATGGACACTGAACTGGAGAGAGAAAGTGAAGCTTAGCAAGCTCCCAGTCAAGCTTTTGTCTTAACAGAAGCCATGAAAGGATGCATATTGCTTGAACCTCACCTTCCACATTACAGCAGCACCGGTCTGGGCAGCAGATACACGGGATGTGGCAGCAGCAATACTGAGGACAGCACTGGCACCAGCATACCCCAATCAGCAGAAGGAGGAGAAGACCACCCAGAACGATGAGAAGTACTGTGACCCAGTCTATGGGAAAAACAGAAAGAGGATCCTGACGTACCTGGGCACAGTAAGTTACTGAGCACCTCTGCCCTGCTGGAGACATCTTGGGGTGGGGAGGAAGACAACAGGAGGAGGTATCTGCAACCCAGGCAACAAACCACAGGCACTTACGCAGAACAATCAGCTTAACTTCTTTGTCCGGATCACCTGAGGTATCTCCTGGTGCTTCCACAGTGCAGTAGTACATGCCGTGGTCCCACCACATGACCTCACTGATGACAAGGTCTGCCCCTGTGAGAGTGGGATTGAGAGGTCAGACACTGCTTTCAGGCCCCACTCTAAGAGGGCCCTCTGCCTGCTGGTGACATACAGTACTGCATCTCCCCTCTTCCCAAGCATAGCCATCACCTTCAAGCAATTCCATTTGAGTCCATTGAGAGCTCCTATAAATAGCATTGACTGTCCCTTTTTTCTTTGGGTTGCTAGAAGGCAACACTACTTAGAAGTGGGACTAGTTCTGTGTGGAGTGAAATAAGCAGCATGCTGCTGGGTGATGGGTATTAACAGATAGCAGCTGATGTCAACTGCCAGCCCTACTGGTTTTGGAACAAAGATCGCTGCCCTCGTTAGGCCAGTCATCCCAATAATTCTTCTAGCAGGAGCAACAGCTATTCCTCCAGGTACAGCAGAGAGTATATAATACACCTGGACAATTATGCAGTACTTCTTAGAAGAAATAACTGTTTTCTAACCTCTGGGCTCCTCAGCTTACTTCTGGGCTCCTCAGCAAAATGCTCAGGCATCCTCAGCTCAGTCTTAGCTTGCAGTGCTGCAAACACCCTCAGGCCAGCTGGGGACAGGGCGCTTCACAGCTCTTGTCCCATTGCCACCTCACAGAATATGTAAGCTACAGATGACATTAGCCATGTTTATGCTTCTCTTAGTAGGCCCAGAGATTGGATAGTTACTGAGTTCACTGCCTGCCTGGGAGGTCAGGTCACTTACGGTTCTGAATGGTGATCTTTCGTTGCTGGTAGTCAATACCCAGCACAGGCTCCTTCTGCCCGTATTTCTGGATGACAATGCGCACCTTTCGCTGGCTGTCATTGCAGTCATCAGCTGGGTCCTGGCCAAGAGCTAAACCAGCCTGGTATGCTACAAAGATACATCATCAAACAAGATGCCACGTTATTTCAAAGGACAATTTCTTTTCCCCCATGAGCAACAGAGAAACTCCTGAATGCACACGTGCATTTGCTTTGGTTTAGTAACACAAAGTATGGCTTCAAACCAACAAGGACAAGTTGCTTTGGAGTACACAAAAGCAAACAGAGGTAGAGCCACAATGGCAGAGAGGAACAGCAGAGATTGAGAATGTAGGAGCTGTAGAGAAGATGCCTCCTGTACTCACAACTGAAAGAACAGCAGTAGAAAGAAGCTAATAGTGGTAGGCTGGAAGACAGCTCCCAGTGTGAAGATAAACTGCAAGGAAAAAAAGAAGTAGTAAAACTCCCAGGAGTACTGGAACTAAAACAAAAGTGTTTATTTACCAAACAATCTCCAGACATACATGAAGTGCTGTACGAATTGTCTCTCTTTCCCTCCTGTATCCTGTTAAATATTGCAGAGATCATCAAGATAGAAAAGAACCCACCATCTAATTCCAGCTAAGGCTTATATTCACACTTCCTGATGGAGGACAAGAGGCAATTTCTGTGCAATACTCTTATGACAGACTCACAACATAAACTAACATTGAATTGACAGGTATTTAGGAGCTGAGATTTGGGGATACAGCTGATACAGTCAGCACTGTCTATAAAGGATTTGCAGTGAAAAGCAGAGAGAACAAAACTTGTCAAAGGCTCCTCCTTTGCTGTATCTACAATGGATCATGAAGAGCAGACCCAACTAAGCAAACACAATGACCTTCATGCTTTCTGACCCTGTTGGAGGTTGTTAGTTTCAGTCTGTGCTCAAAGCACTCACATTGTGTTGGGATGAGCAAAGCCAGGAACACACCTGCTTGTGGACTAGGCTGTAGAGCACTTGGTAACATGCCTACCCAACCCATCCAGCCTGCATAAAGGAGAGTTTTGGCACCAAGACACCAAACAAATCCAGGCTTTCCACTCTGATCTCAGTCTTAAGTGTGCACTTGAGCCAAGGTGGGCCAGCTTAAACATACTGCACAGTTTATAGAGACCAGAAAAGAACGTTTCAGTTGGAAGGGACCTACAATGATCTAGTCCAACTGCCTGACCAGTTCAGGGTTGACCAAGTTAAAGCACGTTACTGGCGATATCTCTTGGTAAAGAAATGCTTCCTAATGTTAAGTCTGAACCTCCCTTAGTGCTGCTTTGAACCATTCCCATGTGTCCTATCACTGGGTCCCAGGGAGAAGAGATCAGCACCTCCCTCTCCATTTCCCCTTCTCAGGGAGTTGTAGAGAGCGATGAGGTTGTCTCTCAGCCGCCTTTTTTCCAAACTAGATAAACCCAAAGTCCTCAGCTGCTCCTCACAGGACATTCCTTCCAACCCTTCCACCAGCTGTGTCGCCCTTTTCTGGATGCATTCAAGGACCTTCAGATCCTTCTTAAATTGTGGGGCCCAGACCTGCATAAAATACTCAAGGTGAGGCCACACCAACGCTAAATATAGTGGGATCACAGAATCATAGAATCATTACAGTTGGAAAAGACCTCTAAGATCACCATGTCCAACCATCAACCCAACGCTACCACAACCACTAGACCATGTCCTAAAGTGCCACGTCTACATGTTTTTTTAACTCTTCCAGGGAAGGTGACTCCACCACTTCCCTGGGCACCTCTTTAGACTGGTTGGTTACACTGTGTTTGATGCACCCCAGGATGCAGCTTGCATTCTGTTTTAAACACTCCTGAATTAAAGCTGCACACACCAGAATGGCTGCACATGAAGTGGTGCCACCAGTACTAAATGTTATTATTTAGAGTCTTTCTGCCCTCCAAAATGCACATTTCTTCTGCTTCCTAAAATCAGAAGCACTTTGCCACAGATACCTAGCTCCAGCCCATGGAATCATAAAGTTCACTTGCTGCAGGGCCCTTGCTTTCAAACATGCTGAAGCATAAGATGGGGCTGCCAAGATTGACATGTGTCAAACATGGCTGAGCCTCTCTGCCTTCTGAGTTGATGACAAGGAGGACAAATGAGCTGCTTTGGCTGGGATTTCTACAACATCATATCATAAAGCCTTGACACTCTAAAGGAAATCACAGACATGACCTATTCTTTCTTGGAGCACAGGGAAGTACCACCATGTGACCTGGTTTGTGATCAGGAAGAGGCCAAAAGCCTGTATTACCCAGTAAGTCTACCTTTCCCTTCTTTTCCATTTGAAGGAGGATTCCTTGGAGGACAGGCCTGACACTTACAGACTGAGTAGTAATCAAAGATGGGGTCCTTGCAGAAGGATTTGAAGCGCCAGGTCACCACCACGTCCTGCAGTTGAGCTGAGGTGCTGTAGTCACACTTGAGGATGACAGTGGCAAATAAGGTGGTATAACGCTCAGCATCTTGCACTGTCACCAAGAGGCAGAGGCATCCTGCAAAGGAGAACGTGGAAGGCAGCCAGGGCACAGGAATAGATCTTGCATCACAACTTTCACTCTGCACCAGACCAACAAAGTACATCCCCCTCAGCCTCATCCAGGACTTGCACCTGTGAACCTCACCAGCCTCTCTGGTGAAGCCAGAATTACAAACCCTGGTTAAAACACTGACAGAAGGTTTGAGCCAGCTGCATTGGCCTGTCTTATGGACTGAATTATTTTCTCCAAAGCAACTGTTAGTAGCCATTATGCAGCACAGCACTCTGTGTTCTCCTTCTGCAAGGGGAAAGCTGCCCCTTCCACCTGAGGGAGATAATTCATTCAACCCAGAAACACACAATATGGGATTGCCTTGGCTTGTCATCCTAACCAGAAAAGTTCTGCAGTGCATATTCATATTCATATAAGCAACAAACTAATTTTTTCAAGGTTTTGTTAAGACCATCATCAGAATGTTATCCAGGGGTGACCAGGATTAAGACAATACAACTTCTGGGCTGCAGCATCACAGCTAATCTGTTTATTGCCACATTAGAAGAGCACACATCCATTACCCATTTTTTCCTTTTTAATGAAGCTCTTGTTATGTATGTTTAGAACTCATCCATAATAACCTCCACAGCATTTTCTATCCAAGCAGCTGCACCAACTGAGGAAGGTTTTACAAAGTTTATCATAAGCTGTGCTTTGTTTTAGCCACACTCCAGAAGCATCTCTATCTTATTTAAACTTTGATAATATAGTAAGTTGTGCTTGTCATTAACAATAGCAAAGTTATCACCAGTTGCCTTTGATAAGGGAATACAAACAGTACGGAGCAAGTGTGGGATGCCCTTTCTGGCATGTACCCTAGAGAACAGGGCAGGGGTTGCAGTGCTTTGGTAGCTGCTTCTCAACTGGGGAGCATGACAGGCGGAAGGCTTGGAAGGCACCAACTGCAGGGATCTCCATGAACCAACACTTGATTTTTATTGCATATTCAAAGACTTTCCCTTTATTCCGTGTTTTCAGGATAAGAGCAGGGCAATGAGGGACTATGTAGTAACATCTAGATCACAACTGCAAGCATCATTCTTCCAGCGTCCTCTTAGGCTGCACCTCCACAGTATGTTCCAGGCAAATACAAGCTCAACCACGTTCCACCCGGTAGAAAACAAGCTGCACGGGTGCAACACTGCCTCAGAAAGTAATTCTGCAGTAGGATATTGTCAGTGCGGTACTGGATCAGCTTCTGGTTTGAAATGGACTCCCGGTCAGCCAACTCAAAGCACAGGCAGAGTGAACTCATTTGCCTTAAAAATACCACACAAACACTGAGAGGACCAGCATAAACTGAGTCCCAGGCTTTTCTGAAAAATAAAATACACACACATGTACTCTGACACAGAAATACGAGCAGCTGAGCAAATCTCTAGCAAAACCAAACTAGCTTTTGCAATGCTGTAGGAAAGCAAGGTCTGGACTAGCAACAAGTAGTTACAGTTGCCTTTATTTAAGAGCACTGTACTTCACTGCATCTTGTTTCAGCTTTGCCCGTGAAATAGCTGACCGATAGGATCTTACTGCAAGAAATTACAAGAAACCAACCCAAAATCCAAACTCTCAACATTGGCAAAACCTTTATCTCATTGCCAATCAAATGAATTCCCATATGAATTCTGACCTGTTAAGGCTCATGGAAACAGAACAGATTTTCCCTGGGTGTCCTACAGCAGCATCCCTCTGGCAAGAATAAAATACTCAAAATCACTACGTGTTTTTCACTTACAGAAACCAAAGTTTGTTACGAAAGGGATCCTTCTGTTCTGCAGAAGTGTCAGAGTTGAAATAAAAGTTCCTTAATTTCTAAAGAGATTAAAAATCTGCTGTTCCCACCAGAGGACAGTGGGATGTCTCTGCATGTCTGATGCTTCATACTAACCTCCTCTGAAAAAACGCAAAAGTTGCAAAATTAAGACCAGTTCCTAACTTGGACTGCATTACTCCACTGCATGCTGCTATCCTCAATCTGGTTGGGAAGAACAAATCTGGACACTACCAACTTAGTCAGCTACCGCTACCTCAAGCCTATGGCTTCGCAACACTGTCTTCAGTAACCTTCAGTAATCTTCAGAGCCAGTGAAGCCAAGTTTTTGGTAGAATATCACACAGGAACGCGGCTGTCAAGCAAGACAATCAACCAGCATACCTCCATATTTTTTTGCTTCTTTTTCTGGCCCTCTATGAAAACTAAACTTTGATATTTAAAGCTAAATCATCAGCAAACGCCCAGGCATCCAAGAAGCAAAATGACCATTATATTTCCTACAGGAGATCAGAAGCTCTCAGGCAACCTGCAGAGCCTGGCAGAAAGGACTTGCTGAGGGCCGCCTGTGGACATGGAGGTGAGCTCCTGTCCTCCACACAAGCATGCAACCGGTAGGTACGGAAGCCCTGCAGCTACACCTGATCCCCAAAGAGGCTGGGGCTGCCGAGCTAGCAGCAAAAGCTTGGGGTGGGCGCTTGAGACAAGCCGACGGGGAACCTCTCCGTGTCTGTACCCTGCGCTCAGGTCCAAACCACGCTGGCCGCACACGACCGATACTGGAGGCTGCCAGGAAGCGGGCGGCTACTTCCTCCTAGGAGAGCAGCTAGCCGCACCTGCGGGGTAACGAAACTCCGCTCCGCATGGCCCTCGTACCGAGCCCGGGAGATTCCCGCTCCTCCGCCCGGAGGGGAAGGGACACCAAGGGAGTGAAACAACGCTCGCCGGGGCCAGGCCACCCGTTCCCCTCGCCGCGCCGCCTTAACCCCGGGCAAAGCCTGAGGGCTCCTGCCGGGCCCTGGCCCCCTGTGCCTCCTGTGCCGAGGAGAGGCCCCGGAGGGAGCCGGGACCCCGCCGCCCCCCCCGGTGCGGCCCTACTCACCGGCCGGCAGCCAGGCCAGCAGCAGCGCCCACCGGCAGCG
>VZZY01006305.1:47742-213297 GCA_013400335.1 Eurystomus gularis | reverse complement strand
AGCCCCCGCCCTGACCGCCCCCTCAAGGCCCCGGGAGCCTGCGCGCCCCTCCCGCTGAACTACAGCCCCCTCCAAACTACAGCCCCCGCCGCCGAACTACAGCTCCCGGAGCGCTCTGCGCGCCGCGGCACCGGTTGCCTGGAAACCGGTAGCGCCGCGATGGAGGCAGCCCCAGGTACGGGGTGGTGGGGAGGGTCGGGGCCCGCTGAGCCCCACACGGGCTCGCATCGCCTTTCGGGGGGCCCGCAAGGCCCCCGTGTGTCCTCGCGTCCCATGGGCCTGTCCCCGGTAGCCACCCTGCCCCTCATGCACCAGCCGCTGCCCGCAGAGAGGGCATCTCCTCGCTGCGTCCACCTGGGTCCCCCCTATGGCACCCTTCCCATAGGCCCTCAGAGGTTCCCCCCTCGCTGTCCCTGAGGAGTGTCCAGGGCCTGCCCCTTTGCCAGCTTTTCCCCGCAAAAGAGCCTCTTCATGGGGCACTTCTGCCATCGCCATGGCCTTATCCTGGTGTCCAGATGGACGGCGGCCTTGGAAGAGTGTCAGGCTGAGGCAGTGCTGGGCCTGCACCTCTGTGCATGGCTGGTGCCATCACTTGCATGCTGAAGTCTGTGTGGGACCAGACTTCCCACACAGAGGCTTTTGGAGAAGAAAAGACTTTATTCTCATGGAGGTGCTTAGCTTCAGGAAAGTAAAATGGGAATGAATATTCTACAGCTGAGATAGACCATCCCATACTTCATTTGAAATGTGGGACTTGTTGGTTTTGCTCTACCACGTGTGAGACAGTTAATTTTATTACCCATGTTGTGTTTGTGGCACTGTTCTCATGTTCATTTTTATGATTTTCCCTTATACTCTTAAGTTAATAAGTAACTGTGGTGATGTCACTTGTTCTGTTTCTGCTCGATAAAAACCTAGTAACCTTCATTCACAAGGCAAAGACTGGTGAAACCAAAGAGTTTCACTATGAGACTTTTACTTGCGTGAGACAGAGCTAGGTCATCTAGATCATAAAGAACACCATTTTGGTTGTAAGGTTGGAAATTAGAATTAAGTTTTATTTCTCCTAATTTCATAGGAAAATATTTTGAATGTGTGCAACATAGCAATAGTTGGGGCTCTCCTGTCCACTTATTTTCTCTCTCCGAGGAGGGCAGGGAAGAGAGACAATGGGGCTACAATAAAGATGATGTGTCCAGATCCTGCTTTGTAGCTTTATCCTTGCTGTCTCAGTCTCTGACTAGTAAATATTTTATATACTTAACTGCTGTGGGAATTAGTATCTTCTGTTGTGCTCCCTACTCTGGAGTCTTCTAGCTATTGTAAGAGAGCAAAACCCTTCCTTGGGATTTTGGGTTGATTGCCTAAACCTGACTTTTATTACTAATTTTGTAGTAATGCTGACTGATAATGATACAGACAGCAGTGGATAGCGATGCCTGATTTACACTTGGATATTCATCTTTGTGTATATAAACACTAAAATTTTTTTTGAATGGGAGCTTTGCAAAACTCCGCTGCTTGCACGTTGTGCTCAGCAGCAGCGCTGTAAGTTGCTGATGTACTCTGGTGAGGTCTGAAGGCTGAAAGGAATGCTGAGAGGGTTGTTCAACAGTGTGCTGTTTTTCATAAAGAAATGGAAGACTCGGAAAAAAACTGCTGAGGGGGACTGTATCTAAAGATGAGTTAAACAAGCAAGACTTGGCAGAAGGGAAGAAATCCAACACATCCAAAGCAGAGCTAGACTTGAAGGAGGTGCCTTAGCCTGTAGCAGGTGATTAGTATGTAGTTCCTCATGGAAGACACCTCTCATTGCAGTCGTTATTTTAGACCAGTGTTAGCCCCAGGCCAGAAAGACAACACAGTGTGGCCCATAAGGCTCCTAGTACGGCACTAAGAGGAGTCAGGACTGGAAGCAATAAAGCAAAACAAAGTCCTGGGGCAAACTGTGTTACTTCACATGGAATAAACAGAAGTAAAGGAATAACACACAAGACATCTCTCCTGAAGGAAAGAACAAGTGACTTTTTTTTCCAAAGTCAACCGGTGGCCAAAGCTTTACTACATAAAAATTGCACATTTTGGAGCAAACCATAAAATGAAACCCTGCAGAAGCAGCACAGTGTAGACATGAATTTTTAATCTCTCGCTTATTACGGGTACTAAGAGCACTGCAGTTATGTTCTGCAGTAATAGTTCCCTATTTCTACATATCCTGAATTAGTGGGCAAAACTGATTATCTGTAGATGTAGAAGCTGAGGTGAGATAGGTGATGTCTTTTAAGCACAGTCACACAGTTAATGGCGGGTCAGAGACAGGTTGAAACAGTAACTACTAGATATGTTCAGTTTCTAAAGTAATACTATAGGCCACATTTGTATCATTATTTAATTTTATGCATTTTATGCGGTTAAAGTGTCAGTCATGGGATTTATGAAGGCAAACACTGCATTTATGAAGCTTACACATTTAAACATGTATTTTATCCTGGAGAGAGGAAAAGTGTAGGATGACAAAATACAAAGGTGGTGTCACCTCAGTGAATTTGTTTACCTGTTACCAAATAAGCACCCGTTTGATTTAATTATCTTGTATTTTTAATAAATGAGACAATTGTCTGAGATGAGAAATCTGTTAGTGTCCAAATTTACTGAGAATTTTTGAGATGCTCCTGTATATAAGGATTCTGTGTGGTAGCAAAATTGCCAAGAAACATCTTAGTTTTGAAATAACTGAAAGAATATACCTGAATAAATGCATTTCTCCATTCTGAGGTGAGCTGTGTCTTTTGACAATATAGCTAAGAGAAAGGCAATTTGAAAGAAAATGGAGCTTAGCTGAAATTCAAAGCTTATAGCACTGGCCGCTGAAACAAAGAAAACCTGAATTCACTCCTGAGTGAGTTCTTTGAAAGCTAAATGGTGGAACTGATGTGGATATGTATAGTGTTTCAGGTCATGAATTATTAGGACTAAGGGGAAAAAAAACCAAAACCAAATTGTCCTGGTCAGGTGTAGTGTATAACAGGTTGGCAAAAGTGTCTGGTTGCTGATTTGGCTTTTTTTCTCCACTTTACACCACTTCTACTTGCCACTATCTCAGTTTTCAGTATCAAAAGCCTTAATTCTAGCTATTTAGGAAAACTGTCTCAAAGAAAAAAAAAAACAGGAAAAGAAAATCAACATTCAGATAGATGCATACTTTTGTCACAGTGTACCAACCAAAACCAAATCTGTGTCAGTCAACCCATGAAACCCAGAATCTGCAACCAAAGTAGATATATACCCCTCCATGACCCTCCTCAGAGTCTTTAAATTCAAAATTGGTTTTGGCACAGTGGTTGGGCGCCTTCACAGTAATACGCACAGTGAACATTTCAAGTGCTTTTTTAACTAGAACCCAGATATCAGCACAGGCAGAAATGTTAATACCCTTTTTCAGCCTAAAGCATTTTCCAGATAGGAATTAATTTATAATGAAAACTATGATAGTCTTCATTTTTAGAAGATAAATGATTGCTAATTAGTTACAGTGTTACAATAATTTGATATTTTATAGCACTTTCCTCTGTGGATATCAAAACACTTTACTAAGATGGGTAAGTATTATTATCTCATTTTTCACAAGAGATAACTGAGACAGCCAGAGGTGAAATGGCTAATACAAATTGTACACATCCTTATTGGGTTTGGAATTAGAATTCAGGTCTCTGAACACTCCACTATATATTTATGCAACTAGTCAGTAATTATTTCTTCAACTTTAGTGATATCAGTTCTGTTACCCCATTAAAAACTCATGAATTTAATTTAAATACATTGAGATATATTGCAATTGTTTTCTTTTAATTTGTTTTCTGAATTTAAAACTTTCTGCATGTCTATTTTCAAGTTTTTCTCAGCACTCCTGAGGGGTAAAAGCTCATTTTAATTCTGAAATGGAATTAAGACAATGTGCACTCACAGCCTAAGAAGGCCAACCATATCCTGGGCTGCATCCAAAGAAGCGTGGCCAGCAGGTTGAGGAAGGCAATTCTGCTCCTCTGCTCTGCCTTGGTGAGACCCCATCTGGAGTACTGTGTCCAGCTCTGGAGTCCTCAGCCCAGGAAAGACATAGACCTGTTGGAGAGGGCCCAGAGGAGGGCCACAAAAAATGATCAGTGGGCTGGAGCCCCTCTCCTATGAAGAAAGGCTGAGAGAATTGGGGTTGTTCAGCCTGGAGAAGAGAAGGCTCCAGAGAGCCTTAGTGTGACCTTTCAGTAAGTAAAGGGGCCCTGTAAGAAAGATGAGGACTGTCTTTTTAGCAGGGCCTCTTGTGACACACAAGGGTGATGGTTTTAAACTAAAAAACTAAATCAACAAGATGGAAGGGAGAAATTTTTTACAAGAGGGTGGTGAAACAGGAACAGATTGCTCCATCTGGGGGGTAGATGTCCCATCCCTGGAAACAGTCAAAGTCAGGTTGGATGGGGCTCTGAGCAAGTTGATCTAGTTCCTGCTCATTGCAGTGAGTTTGGACTAGATGACCTTTAAAGGTTCCTTCCAACCGAAAGCATTCTATGATTCTATGCTTCTATGAATGCCTGTCCAGTGTCTATTTCAGATTTTCTGTATGTCATCTAACGCACCAGATCTAGGTAGCATGGATAACAAAATCTGCTAGTGAGTCTCCTGTGGAATTTTTGAAGGATTTTTGATGCTTATATTGGCGTGCTACTTTTGGCATTTGTTTGATCTTCCAACTATACCTTTCTCCTGTTACAGAATGTGTTTTGCTCCTTCCCCTAAGTTTTAAAATATATTTTCTTGAAAGCAAACACTTACTGCTAAACAGCAGTAAGTCCATTGCTGGGCAGAAGGGATATTTTTTTTTTTCTAAAGCTGAGACTTAAACACCAAGCAAAGCTGAACAGAACTACTTTGGTAAGTTTTGAGTTTTTAACATCAATGTTTTTAAAACAGTCTCAAAATTTTTCTTCTTTATATTCTTCAGCTCTGAATATTCACAGTAAAGTTTTTAAAAGCCTGAGGGAGCACTTGTTACAGACTGTTTCAGGACAAGCTGTTGCTAAGACATGGTACCCCTGTTTTGAGCTATGGCGTGCCTATTACTCTGTTGAAGGAGGCAAGGAATGTGTGAACCCTTCCCTTGTGCAGTTAGGTGCAAATATCAGCAAGGAACCTCACATTTATGGTGAATTTAAATTTCTGTATGTTCCCACATCTGAGGTACAGAAGGCAATTTGGAAGAGCAAGATAATAGTGAAGTACCTATGGAGTCACAAAAACATCCTGAGAAGGTAGAAAAGACAATCTCAGAAACTTTCTTCTATAAGTATGAAGATATATATTCACGGCCATTTGTCACTGAAGACTCTGGGATACCCATTAACCTTCTTACTCTGAAGTATCCTTTGTGTTGAGGCTGTGCAAATTTAAAGCTAAGGATATTTAATAGATGTTCTTAAAATTGTACTTACCTGATTTGGAGTAGCCTATGTAGAGAATGGGACAACTCTGTGCGGCCCATTCTGCACAGCCAGCTCTTTGTGTCCAACTCTATGCGGGGACAACTCTGTGCAGGTCTGTTGTGGGAGGTGGAGAGGGCATCGCCTGCGAGCTCATTCTTGCCATGCCTTGTTGGTTTTTTTTTTCATCTCTTCTTTTAGGAGGTGGTGTTGGTGTTTAAATTGAGGGATTTATGGGCATTTCATCCCACCTCTTCAGGGTCTTCCTCAGCCCCGGGCAACCGTGAGCGTGGGGAGCCAGCATACTCTACCACTGCAGTGCTTCTTCCTGATGTGCAGTAGCAGCATGGGAGAGGCTGCAGGGGCTTGGTGGGTGGTGGGAAGCAGCAGGGCAGCCACCTGCTCCCTCGTTTCCTGAGCAAAACACTCCTATAGTTCTTCTTGCCCAACTCGCATCCTGCCTGCGCATTAGTTGGCTGTGCTTACTATGGCCAAAATTTTGTGTATTCCACTTTTGATTTAGTTGCCTTTATCTCATAATTAATTTAAATATTACTTTATTAATGAGTCACCAAAAACAGTCATAGAGCAAGGTGGACACCTCTGATGGCTGAGGACAATGAAGGTGTGTGATTAATCAGCCAGCATGTGGTACAAATTGTGACTCATTATTTCTTACACTTTAACTCCCTTACATATAAACACAGTTTCCTTTGCTGCTGCACCCAGAGCTGCTCCCTATGCTGCTTCCCCACTGTTTGCCTCGCCTTCCACACTTCTGCTCCTGCTTCTCCTCTTCTTCTTCTTCTTCCTCCTCCTCATCATCATCTGCCAATGTTCAAGGGCTTTGCAGAGCTCACTGAGCACTGGAGCAGAGTGGCAGTGTTGGGGTGCACCTGGAGAATCTGCTGACCCATGGAGAGTTGTTTCATGGAGACTTGGCAGTGGAGAGTTGGCCTTGACATCTCTATGTGGCATTAGTGGGATACTTTGGCTTGAGATAGATAAGAATCCTGACCAGTTATGGTTCTGGGTGAATTTAATCTTAAATGTTTTCTCAACCTCAAAAACATTTCTTATTGGGCATAATGCTTACTGTCATAAGTACTCTTGTAGAACTAGATAATGGACAAGTTAATGTGACCAGGCAGAAGACTAGCGTAGGAGTATCCCTTGCCAAAGCTCTCCTTTTCCATGTAGCCATGCTGGTGCTCCTCAAGAAGCTGAGGAGAGGGCCGGTGAAGAGCACCTGTGTACCTCATGCTTCCTCACAGAACAGCTAAGGGAGAAGTGGGGAATAAACCAGGTAGGTTTGTAGCCTGGTAGAATGATGGTAGTGATGCCCATCAATTAAGAGCTACAGTAAGGCTTTTGCTAGGTATGGTCAGACACAGTCAAGTTGCTATTGGAGACCAGATTTGCCCTTTTCTACATCTGCCTGTAAACATTTAAGAAGCGAGCTTGAGCACTTCCTTGGGTTGATCTCTTGTCTATAGAACAGTTCCTCATAATCTGATCCATGTCTCTTACATTTTGTTTGAAGAAAGAACACTGATTGAATATGAATTCCTTGCAGCCCCAAAGGATCCAGCAGAAGCAAGAGGAGTGACCTGTAGTAGAGATGAAAAGATGTAACATAAACTTTAGGAGGTCTTCACTTGTTTCTTCCCCTCAGTTACAGAGGCTTGATATATTTTACCTTCACTGTATATTGAACAAAACTGTCTCCTGCCATCAGGCTTTTAGTCACCAGATTCAGTATTCCCATTTCAGTTTTCATTTAACTGTTTCTATCCTCTTAGTAAATGCTTCTAGAAAGCCAGTGTCGGATCTTTTCCTTATTGAACTGTTCTCAGACATTCTTTTGGATACGACTGCACCAGAAGTGTAAACCTACTGCTGATGGATAGCCAAACACTAATGTATATAGCAGGCAACCAAGTGGTGCTCCTGGACCTGAAAACTGAATCTCAGCGTTATCTCCGGAGCAGCAGTGGTGGTGGAATTGGGTTTATCACGGTATGGCTTTTGTTTTGTGTTTTAGGATGTTAGTCACTTTCTAGAAGTGATCTGATTGCCTGATAGGAGATTTCTACCATTGCACGTGCGTGCATATACATTAGAAAGTATGGTTTTGATTAAGGGGATGTGTGAATCATGCAGCAGGGGCTACTCAGCCCATCAACATAACTGGCAAAGAACAAATATCTGCATACCTAAGTCCCAGGCTCAGGTACCTTTAAGGTCTGACAGGTGCCTGCTGGGATTAATTTTTAGAATTATTACATTCTTATTTTGGCTGATATAAGCTTTTTTTTAATGAACACTCATCTGTCCTAGTCACAGGTGAGATTAGTATAGTGTTTTGCCTGCAGCTGAAATTTAGAAAATCTATTTCCTAAATAAATGGAGAGAAAATATATCTGGTTTCCCTTTAGTAAGCTCCTACCAAGAGCCTGGACTCTTAAATGCTTCCCCTGGGTTTGAAATACCTTACCCTGTGAAGGGTTCTGCCATCTCTTAGTTGTATTCCACATGAGCAAGGCTTTCAGAATAGCAGCCTCAGACTGTTCTGCTCCATTGTAAGCAGCTTTTTCTGGGGAATCATGGTACCATCTTTATGTCTTCAGAACAATGTCATTCAGGATGGCTTTTCTACAGCTGTCTGCAGAAGTAGATGGCTGCTAATAAAAATGCTGTTCATGGAAAGATCAACTAGTGGGTTGAGTGAGGTAGGAACAGTAAAAGAATGCATGGTAAAGAAAATAATTTCATCGTTTGTCATGGTTCTGCATTATATGTGCAATACACCATTTTGTGTGCATAACAGTTTTACCATTTTATGTGATACTGAGCAATAGATTGACAGTTATTCAGAATAAACACACATAAAAATGCAACCTAGTATTTATGGCAATATCTTTTGACTAATGGGTCAGTAAATACTCAACAACTAGCAGGGTGGAGACAAAGGTGTCATTACAGCATGCAACGGGACTTTTGCTTTTTCAAGGCACACCCTACTAAGCAGTACTTTGCAGTAGGAGAAAAAGGAAAGAAGCCAAACCTCATCATCTACGATTATCCTTCACTGAGGCCCTACAGAATATTGCGAGGTAGGGTAAAAATAAAGTTCTATTTTCATTTTACACAAATGGGCTAGTTTTTGTAGATTCCAGCAGATGGAGTAGTTGGTCACTTTAGAGGGTTAGAAGGAAATACAACCTTTTGATCCTTTGAAGCAAAATAGTGAGCACTGGTTTCAATGTTTTTCATTATTGCATGGGAGGAAACACTTGCTTGGTAGAAACAGTGGACTGAGAGCTATTACCTGGTGAAAATAATTGCAGTGAATGTTGAGCTTCTAGGTTGATTTTTCTATTGTTTCTTCATCTTTTTGCACATCTGTGTGTATTGGGTCTTGTATGTTTCTTCAGGTGGAACAGAGCAAGCCTATGTTTTTGGTGATTTCAACCATGCTGGCACTTTGCTGGCCACTGTTGGGAGCAGCCCTGACTACATGTTAACTATTTGGGATTGGAAACAAGAAAAGATTGTGTTGAGGTCAAAAGCTTTTTCACAGGATGTTTACAAGGTCACATTTTCTGCTCATAATGAAAAGCAACTAACTACATCTGGAGCAGGACACATCAGGTAGGTTTACTGATTAGGATTAATACATATCACCTCTAAAGTCGTACGTGTAGAAGATGACTGGCAGGAATGTATCATGAGCAAACATGAACCGATGAGGAACGCTATTTTACCTGGCCACTACAATGACAAAAATGAGAAAGTTCAAGTCTTTCAGCCAATCAGCCAAGTCTTAAGCTCTTTGGGACAGAGATTAGCTTTGTGTTCAGTATTTATTCAGTGCTCAATGTTAATACAGCAGAAACTTAAGGTATGACTTGGATGCTATGTAACAGAAATGATACTTTAAAAATTATAACACCTCTAAAATTTCTTTGAATTTTAACATAGGAATCAGGTTGAAATCTGAGATTGCTCCATAGTTTGGTTGCAAGGTGGGTCTGAAATAGCAAATGGCTTATTTAGTCCCAGAACAAATGTTTTTTAGAATACATTATTTATGGAAATCTAACAAAACAAATATATTTTAATTTTTTTTCTGAGCTAAAATACTGTGAATAAACTCTGACATAGCTTTTATAACATGATAAACATGACCTTTCACTCAACTGTGGTCTCAAATTCCAATTTCCCACACCTGTCTTAAATGTAATGTCTCCCGCACATACAGTGAACCGTCTCTAATTAGAGTAGATGTTAATTTTGCTGTACAGTAATTTAAAGTTACATTTTATACTGCTAAAAATATAATTATCAAATAGAAATAGCTATGAAGATCTATGATAAAACCTTTGGCTCAGTGAGGCTTTACAGTCAGGTTCAAGTCCATGAGGGTACTTGGATGAAATTATTAAGGGATGACTGTAGTCCCTTGGATTTACATAGTTGAGCATCATATACTTGAAGACAGCAAGAGTAAAATAACTGCATGTATTGGTTGTAGCTGGAAAGATGTAGCTATGCATTTGAAGCGCTGGGGCCCAAGTTGGAGTTGACCTGTGGATGAGTCACAACCTAGCAGAATGTTTTGTTTTTTCCTATTGGCTTCATGTTCCAGAGGCAGAACCTGGCCCACCTGTGTCTCTGTGGTTCCGCCCTCACCCAGGTGGTTGTGGTTGGGGTGGTGGGTGAGGCCAGGGCTATTTTAACCAGGAGCTGATCAGTTGGAGGAGCTTCCTGTTGGGTGTGGCTTCTGTTGGGGCTGGTTGCATCTTGCTGAGCTCTTCCATGTGAAGGGCTGCTGAGGGAGCTGTCTCTGTTGTGTCCAGCAGGTGATGCTGGCACCACAGTGGGCAGTGGAGGAGCTGGGCCCATGGGAACCTATGTCAGGACTGTCTGAAAGAGAACTTGTGAGAGGATGTTGCTGAGATCAGTGTTGGCCTGTGTGATCAGGCAACTGATGGCAGCATAAAATGGTGGTGGCTGAACCAGCACAGCAGCATTTTACATTTATTAATTTAAAACAGTAGTTTAATCCTCATTCTGCCCATTCCAAATTCTTTTCCTAGCTTTTTAAATAGGGCTAGAATAAGGAATTATGTAACTACAAAGCTTTATCTCATTTTAAAAACAAACCACCAGGGTTTACTGTTAAAAAGAGTAGCAAATGAACAGGCCTTCCCTCAGAGGCACCTGTGGTAAGATCAGTACAATGTCCCAGATGGACTGCAAGTATGTCTAGGAAATCTTGTATCAGAACCACTTTCTTTCTATACTCAGGCTCTGGAAGATGGCTCTCACGTTCACTGGTCTCAAGTTACAAGGAGCTTTGGGCAGGTTTGGTAAAACAGCAGTGACTGACATTATAGGTTATGTGGAGCTGCCTGATGGGAAGGTAAGTAAAAAAAAAAGTTGAATTGGTTTTATGTTCCCTCTCTGGTTTTGATACAAAGTCTACTGAGTAAGTTGGAGAGTTACTATTTACTTCAAAGTGATTTGAATTAAACCCTCAATGCACTGTTCTGATAAGCTAATATTGACATTAATTTCCCAAAAACCTGCTTGCTTTGTAGTAATTGAAAAGTATGGTTAGTGTTGTAATTCCCGGACATAAGATCTGTTTGCTTAGAGTTGTAGTTGCTCTAATGGGATAGTGAAAGTATTAGTGTAAAGAAATACAAAGACTGTTAGCCCTAATCTTTAACCATTTCAATGCATGTAAATTATGTCACATCACTAAGAAGTTGAATCTTCTCACCCTTTACACCTTCTCTGGCAAATATCTGTGCATTGCTATTGATTTAATGCTTTCTTGGAAGGAAGCCACAAGTATTAACCAGATTCTTGCTGGTATATCTGCGTGGTTAAGTGCAGGTGCTTATGTGCTTATTTCATTTGCATTGAAGGTTATCTCTGGGACTGAGTGGGGCAACTTTCTGCTTTGGGAAGGGGGCCTCATTAAAGTAGAGCTCTGTCGAAGTGGGCACAAGCCCTGTCACTGTGGCCCTGTCAGCCAGTTAGTTCTGGATGAAGGAGAACTTGTCACTGTTGGAAAAGATGGCTTCATTCGGGTGAGTTTCTCTTCTGCCCTGCCTTTAGGTGTGCAAATTTGTGGTCAGCAGGTAAATGTTACATATTTTCTTTACCAGGGCTTATTTATGGAGGCAATTTTGCAGTGCACTTTCTTACTGAGAATAAACTTTTTAGAACAGACAGAATAGGAGTGTGTCTCCACAGTGTGTTTGAATCAGATAGTGTTCATGCAATGTTCTCTGTTTAACAGTAGTAAATAATTATTTTGCTATAGTAAATCAAAATTATTTTCAGTGAGTTTCTAACAGCTTTCTTGCCTGCATTCTAACATTTTTTCATATGTAGTTTTGGTTAATCTTTATAGTTTTCAGGCCTATTAATACATTTGGTGTTATTTCAAAGGACAAATACAGCAATATTTGAAATTAATTTTCTGACCATTTGCAAGCTCGGATTATTATAATGACAGAAAGTAACTAGCCTCTCAGAGATGCACATACCGAAATAGAGGAATAATTGAAATAAAAACCACCCTGAAGTTAATATATAATTTGATAAGTGAAGGTCAAATAGTCGTCTTTATTCATGCCACCAGTTTCTGATCTTGTCAATTATCAAGGATTTTGAAGTCTTCCTTGCCTGCTCTTTAAGGGGAGACATAATGTGTCTCCTGCTGATGCATGAAAGGCCCAGATAATCCGTGGGAAGCTGACTGTAACAGACAGTGGAGGGTTTCAAACACCCTGGAGGTTTTGTTGTTGTGTTTTAGAAATGGAAATTATCCTATTAGGAAAATTCACTTGATTATAAGGGTGCCAACTGATGTCTTGTCCTTATCCCACTGAGCAGAACATGGATGTACTAGATTTTCCATTCTTTGTTCTGTGCTGCCTCAGTATGAGCAATGCTGAGAGGCAGGCAGATGTCATTTACTCTAGAGTTCTGAGGCTGTCACGTATAGCTCTGCTGGTGCCAGGGCTGAATTTGAGCTACTGTTGTTTCAGAATTGGACAGAAAGCTTTAACATACACTTTGCATTGCATCCAAATGTGTTAGATAGTAGCTGCTGATTGTCACTGTTCTAGGTTACATGCAAAGCAGTGAGGCAGATATGACAGGTTTCATACTCTACCTGTAGAATCTACACTCCCCTGGTTTCTTATAATTTTGAATTTCCATATGAATCATATATGAAAACGTAACCTGGCCTTATTAAAAACTTTTTTTTATGATTCCAATGCCATGAAGGTGTGGAACTTTGGGACAATAGATGCTGCTGATTCTGTGGATGACACAGGGTTACTAGAGGTGGAGCCTATGAATGAACTTCGTGTTGGCAGGAATGTCAGTCTGAGTTTCATATCAAAAGTATATGACTGTGAACAGCCCATTTGGTACGCTCAGGTAAGATACAGTCAAGTACGTACACCTCTGTAGAGAAATGCAGAATGAAGGAGATAATGTTAAGCAACAGCAGGAGTCCATTACAAATCAGTGGGGTATTTTTTGGTAGATTTCAATCTTCTTCTGTATAGACATGATCTTCTTCATGTATAGGTGTGTGTGTTTGTGTGTATATGTGTATATATATATATATATCTTCTCTCAAACACTGGAACAAGGTTCATAGTGAGATGGTTGATGCCCAAGTCTGTCAGGTCACTGTCCAAATGCCTGTTAAACACTTACTAATATGCTTTCACTGTTGGTCAGCCCTGAACTGGTCAGGCAGATGGACTAGATGATTGTTGTAGGTTTCTTCCAACTGAACTATGCTATGCTTTATTTTTAATGTATAATAACATGTGAGACTCTGGCTTTCAGAGCCAGAACTGCATAAGAATAGGAGAACGTCAGAAGGTATTCTCCAAGTTTGGTTGTGCTGGGCTGATGGACAGGACTGATAGGACCAACACCACCACATGCAGTCATTTCAGTTTCACAATGCTAATCATGAAGGAATTTTTAAGGAGTCACTGTGGGCAGTTTTACTTCCAAATTGAGTTTGAAAATATTCAAGTTACATGTTTTGTTTTCTTCTTTTTCAGGATACCAATGGAGCAATCTGGAAGCTTGATTTGTCTTTTTCAAATATGTTAAGTTGGTTTTCTTTTCTTTTATTCTGATTTCGCTAACTCCTTTGCAAAAACGTCCTGTAACTATACTAGATGCATCTGCAATTAAGTTTGTTTTTTATGAAGCTGCACTGTTGAAAACTTTAGCATTGAAGCAATTTTTTCCTTTAAAATTTCTTTTAGTGACTATAATAATTGCGCAGGATTATAAAAAATAATTTGATATTTGATTCCTGAAATGTTGGCTGCCAAACTCAAGTTACCTTAAAGGAGTTTTATTCTCATAAACTGGTAATAAAAGTTGCATGGATGTAGGAAATGAGTTCAAGGAGTATTGATATATCCTATCTAGTTAGGTGTTTGAAACAGTCCTTACAGTTGTCTCTAAATGACATAAAGAACTAGGAAAAACAAGAAGATGAAATGCACTTCACGAGTTTTACCTTACTAGTGTTACTGCTGGAGATGCTTTTGATGAAGAAATAGACGACGTAGTTGGAATGGGGGCATTTAATTTTTGCTCCCAAACATATTAAAGTAAATGGGAACAATCCCTTTGAGTGGAATAAAGTTCTGTGGCAACAGGTAAAATTACATTCCAAGAACTTTGTGGTGAATAAAAGATGTACAAGGTATACCATAAAAACTAATGTGAAGAATGTATAGCAAACTCTAGAAATCCTTGGATGATGAAATGATTTCCCAGGCAGTATAAGCCCTAGTCTTGAGAGCATTCTTTGTCTTCAGAGCAACAGCTCTTTGTTAAAAATACTAATTCCAAGCCTAAAACCACTTAATGAAAGGCATTCCCCTTTATTTTCACATAGAAAATGATGAAACTGATTTTGCTCATGACCTTTTTATTAAAAAAAACCCACAAGGGAATTGCATACAGGTATCTCATGCACACCAAATTTTGTTCACACAAACAGGACCTATCTAGATTTCTCAGGTTCTCTATAGGCATGGCTGGTAATATTTTGTAAGTGCAGCTCTGGAATGTAGCAGAATTTCCGTTCTTCTGTTTTGCACTGCAGAGCCCTGATCCAGAGTGCCTGTATACCTTTCACTCTGGAAGGATTGAGGCCATGAGTGTCTCTCCAGTTACATACCTTATGGCCACCACTGCTCTTGACCGTAAGTACGCTATTCTCTTCATCTGATACCACTGTAATTATTGGTTTTTTTGAAGAGCAATGGTGCTTGGTTTGGAACTATTCTTTTTTGAACTGAAGCTGTGCATTTGCTCTTTAAAAGTCACTTTACAGACAGTAGTTACTCCTGGGATCTGTTCTTTAATAGTTAAGACAAATAATGCTTTGAAATAATTCATTAAGTCTGCTTTATCTTAAAAGCCTGGGATTTTAACAAGAAAAGTTTTTAATGAGAAATCTTGTAAATTCTGTTTGTGCTGAAGGAACAGCTGAAAAGATGAGACATTTGCTTTGAATAACAGCACTTGTATCCAAGGCTCTAGATCAATAAGTGTTGGGATTTGTTTTGTAAGGAATTACATAAATCTTTAGTGTTGTGTAAATCATTGTGAATATTCATATTTGTGGCTTTCTTAAAAAATGCAATAGCTATTATACTCTCAACAACAGCTAACATATAATTACAGAAATATTTATTTAACTTATACAGATACTGCAATTTAGGCCTCTCACGGTTAGCTTTATCATACTTTGAGAGACAAACCATTGGCCAGAACATTAACAATGTCATTTACACTTCTCAGAAAATGCTACAAGGTCTTTAATTCAATTCTTGTCGGCAGTATCTTGCCACTTGTCTGTGTTGTACAATGTACAATGCTCTTCTAGCCTGAAGACAAACTCCTGCCAGTTGAGTAAATGACACTTAGGATGTACGCCAGCTGGAATGGAATTTTAGGCAGACCAATATGTGTCTGTGAAATCTGTTAATGTCACCTCTGGTGAAATTGGCTGCTTTTTGGACAATCTCCCATTTTCATCTATTTAAATACTTTCCTCCGTAGGCAATCCCAAGTAGTAGCATATCATGTTTTCCTATGTTGTCAGTACAGATTTTCCTTACAGTAAGCCACAGTTCTGTGGTTACTTGAAAATTGCACATGGTGGTCAGAATGAGACTTGCTACAACCCTCAGCTCCAACAGCTCTTTTGAGTGTGTAAGTTAGAGTGAAGAAAGCTTACACTTTGTTCATGAGTACCATGCTAGCTGTGGTACTCTGTAACCATCAGTTATATCTTTCCAGGCAGATATTTGATACTCTAAAGAAAAAGATAACTTTCTATCCAGCTTTTAATTCAAACAAATAGACATTTCTCCATAAATCTTAAAATGTAAGTGATGTTTCAAGAAATAAATTCTTTCTATCTCCTTTCCCCACAGGGTCAGTGCGTATCTATGACTTCATTAACAACAGTCAGCTGAGTGAAATTAAGTTTAAACAAGGAGGCACAGCAGTGACATGGGCACCTTGTGTTGTGAGTTTTTGCTTGTGTAACAAATTCATAAGGGGCCTAGGAGCCTGCCAGCATCCATAAAGCTGCTCAGCATACAAGACCTTAGAGAAGTCACTTTTAGGCCATAGTAGAATTTACTGTAGTATGTATATGTAAGTCTGTGGAGTAGTACGTATGTATACAGTACGTGTATAGTTTGACTTCACTATGGATTATCAGGTATCCTATTTTGTCTTCCCAATACTTTAAAATCCAGTCTCAGTGTGCAGTCCCAGGAGATAGTCTTAGTTTATGGACTAACAGCTTCTATTTAACCCACGTGGAGTAATTGTGTTAGCTAACTCACTCATGTTAATTGACATTTTGAAATGACAGCTCAGACAATCCACAAACATTTGGAGATAAATCATAAAAAACTGTTGCCAGGACTGATCATTTGTGGAGTGTGGAGTCTATCACTTTTAGACATATTTGCTAATTTTAATTAAAATAGTGTCTAGTTTTGTTCTTGAGGAAACATAGCAAGGCTGGTGGGTTAATTATAAGCGAACTTATGGAAGAATGTGCTTACTTGAATTTCCAAGGTGAGAGTAACACTGGGATAGTACCCTTAAAAGTATAATTCTGGCCACGTAGACTTTCAGAGGTGGTGTTAGGTGATGACCTGTACATTCAAGAGATATGTTGACTGCCACAAGAGATTGTACAGCATTACAAAACGGACTCAGTTCGGTTTTACAGAAGTTGGTACTAAACACAGTCTGAAAACTCAAGGGTACTTAGTCTATCTAGATGATTTTTAAATCCCGTTAGATACTTGCACATAGTTTGAGGTGCTCAAATGTATTTGAAAATTGGTGCTATTAATCTAAGAAAGTTTCATCCAACATACTTTGAAGCGTCTGTACACTGTAACACCCCCATAGACAAGCTGGCAACATACAGGTTAGAGAAGTGAACGGTGACATGGAGTTAAAACTGCGTAAATAGCTGGGTCCCAGGGGGCAGTGGTCAGCAGCGTGAAGTCCAGCTAGGGGCAAGTCTCTAGCAGTGTACCCTAGGGGGTCATTATGGGTGCTAATATTCTGCATTAATTACCTGGACACTGGAACAGAGTGTGCCCTCAGCAAGTAGGCAGATGACACAAAACTGAGAGAAGTGGCTGGTACTCTAGGGGGTTGTGCTGCCATTCAAGAAGATCGGGACAGGCTGGAGAATTTGACTGAGGAGAATCTCATGAAATTAAACAAGACAAAATGCGAAGTCCTGCATCTGGGTAGGAGTAACTGCAGGCACCAGTACAAGCTGGGAGCCCACCAGCTGGAAAGCAGTTCTGCAGTGAAGTATCTTAGGATTCTTGGGGACACCAAGCTGATCATGAGCCAGCAATGCACTCAAAGTAGTCTATCAGCATCCTGGGCTGCATTAGGAAGGGTGTTGCCAGCTGGTTGAGGGAGGTGATCCTTCCTCTTTACTCAGCACTGGGGAGGCTACATCAGGAGTGCTAGCTCCCTAGTACAGGAAAGATACAGAATTAAGGGACTCAAATGCAGAGACATAAATTTTATGTCCGTGAATGACTCCTTTTGGTCATTTACTGAGCAATGCTGTTGTATACCTGCTTATTACAGAAGGGTTTTCTTAAGATAAGACATCACAGGTTGATCTCTCCAGATAACAGGAAGACAGTTACCCCCAGCTTCCTTCTGAAAAATAAACTTCCATACCTAAGATTGTACTTTTGCCGAGTGCTCACAGAGCTTATCCATTCACTCTCATCTCTTTACACAGCAATTCTCCTTCTGGTCTCACTTCTAGCGTGCATTAATATTGATCTGTGCCATGCCTGGAGCTGGCTCAGCTTGTAAATCACTTCAAGACACTACCACGTACGGCTAAGATCAGCTAAATCTACAAATCCAGCTAGATCCAGCTAAAACACAGGCTGGCTTCTACTAACTATTCTCTGTACAATTCAAATGTGTCTACGTTGTTAGCAACTGGCTTACGTACAGGGCCTACGGTAAAGACTCCATGCGTTCTCTCTTCATCGCAACAGTACTTTACATGGAGTTAGCCAGAGATGTGCCCTCACCTCTTCAAAAATCATACCCAAAGTCAACACCTGATGTTATATTTAGGGTAATATAGTAATTCCTTTTTTGAGTTTCAAAGCTTCTCCTTGAGAAGCTACTGATGGGTTTGTGTATCAGTGTGAATTACCTCTTCCTCAGAGGTTACAACCACATCCTCATTAACATTTGCAGTCTCAGTGGCATGTTATCAGTAAAAAAAACACCTCACAACTTGAACCAAAAAATTACCCCCAGTCCTCCCACTCCCTTTACAGAAGAATATTAGAGAGATAAAGAACATTTCCCATGTGTGGACATTCTTTTGGCTTTAGCAACACTTCCATGTAAGATGAGTTACAGGTTAACACCAGCACCATACAGATTCTTATTCTAAGCTCTCAGTCATACACTGTGAAATTTTTTTTCTCTTTGTTCTTCCACTCAAAGGTAAATCCTGAAAGAGGTCTAATTGCTGTGGGGTTTGAAGATGGTGTTGTCCGCCTACTTGAAGTTTATGAACCCAAAGGATTGCCCATTCTTGCAGGACAGACCAATATAAAGAAAGCAGAGATAAATCTGAAACAAGCTTTCAAACCTCACACTACTGCAGTTACAGCCTTGGCATATGAAGGAAATGGAGAGGTGCTTGCCACGGGGGTACGTATCACTTCTTTTGGTTATTTTTATTAATCCACAAATGGAGAGATTATTTGAATAGATAAGGTAAAGTTTGATTACTGACAACACAGTTATACTGCTGCTACTGCTGTTGATCACTTCTTGTAGTTCTCTGCAGTGCTGCAGACAGAGAAGGCTCTGTTTGCATTCACATGTTTTCTGAAGGAAAGTAACCGTGCAATTCATACAATTCATTTTGTGAGTTACCGGACTGTTTAATGCAGATGCTGTAATCCCCTCTCAAGATGGATTTGGTTCATTTTGGAATTAGTTTAGTGGTATCTTGGAATTACTAAAAGCAATTCTGTTCATACACCACCTTGGTAGCACATCAGCTGCTACCTAGCACCGCTTGGCCTTAAAACAGGATCGCACAGTTGTTTTGTCAGTATGCCTGCCAGTCTTTGAGCTGGTTTCCAGTCATTTTGGTCTCTCTTTGTAAAAGCTAGCCTTTAGCCAGGATCAGTGCCTTTACAGATACATGTTCCTTGAGCTGAATTGCCATGCATTTCACCTAATGCAGGATTTAAGCTGCCATGTGTCATGCCGTGCACCGGTTCTGGATTTTCTTGTTATGTGGGGAAGAAGCCTGTGCTGCCTTATCTGAAAAATTGATCCTGAGCCTGAGCTTTTAAAGGGGTTTCTGGGGCAATGGGTGAAAAGCACATGGCTGAGGATGCCGAATGAGGCCCAAGAGGGAAATTAAGGGCTATGGGTGCACTCCGAGGGCCCCAGAGCAAGATGGGCAGGATTTTTATTTTCTCCTTGTAATCATGGAAATCCAGTTCTAACTTTCAAGGCACTTGTAAGTTTCCTCGTTGAGCCACAGAACATTTGAAGTATGTGTTTATGTCAGAGTACTTAGTCTTTCAAATTTTTGGTCAGCTTTGATTCAGTCATCATCTTTGTTGTTGTTGTTGGTTTTTTTCTCAGAGTAAAGACAAAACTGTTTTCTTTTTTGCTGTGGAAGATGGGTACAAGCCAATTGGATTCATCTGTGTCCCTGGGCCTGTGCAGGCGTTACAGTGGTCTCCACCTTCTCATGTGAGTAATGGATGTTTGTTTTCTTTTCTTCCCTACGGTGTTAAAATGTCATTTTGAAAAGAACTTTCAATGAAAATAGATGAAGATCTGTGACTGTAGTCATCTTCTGGAACACAGATGAAGATCTGTGACCCTAGCCGCGTTCTCAGTTGGCAATACAAATGGTATTTTGCTGCTGTGTTCTTCATGTGGCTTCAGCATGACAGATAGGTTCTGTGTAGCTGTACCTCTGGTTCGGTCACTTTGGACATATTTTGGACTTGGGTAAAGAGCAGAAACATAGCAAAGCACAAAATTTTGCTCAGCTTTTTGAGTTCCTGCCTTGAAGAAACAAGCTTGTGCCTTAGGTTTTGGAAGGTCTTAGTCCTCTTTGATAAAAGAGTTATTTGGGCATTATTTTTTGCGCCTCTTGCCCATATTAAAACAGGCTTTTGCAAAGCTTTCAGACCACATTAAGAAAGCTTTTGGGTGCTCCTTGGAATTCACACTCTGTTTGAAGTGTGTCAGTGACATATTCAAATAGATTCTTGCTAATATTTTAGAAGTTTTATAAATTTAGAGTTACATCTTAAATTTTGGTTGGTCTGGTATTCTTATTTAGATGAGAAGTTGTTCATGATATTTGGACTCTGACATGGTGGCCAGCAAGATATGTTATACTAGTGTACAGTGACAAGGTGTAGCTGTTATTGCTTGTTCATGGGAACTGATAAAAACTGTGCTGGCAAAATAACTCTTGCTGGTATGAACTCCTATCTTATTGCAGAAATAACAGATCTTAATCTGATAGTTGCATTTTGAGTCCTTTCCTCGAGGACAAGGTACACCTACTTACTGAAAAAGCACCCATCATGTCTTTGGTATGTTAGATTCTCTCTAAGTTTGTCTACTGGTAGCAGGGCTCCACTGCTAGATATGAACATTTACCAAACATAGCATCTGAGTGTTACACTACTTTTTTCTGTTTAAAAAACCCCACCTTCATGATTAAATGCTATACATTTAATGAATGGATTTGTAAGGCTGAGATTTTTATAGACATAAGAACCATATAATTTTGAGTTAAGGTTTCCGTAACAATTCCAATATGCCTCCTTTGCACCTTTTTAGTGATGGATCAGATAAAATAATCCTTCCTCTATTCTCCAGATCGCTTAAAAAATTAAAACTAAATACAGAATTGCCTTTTAAATTCTCAAAACAGTGAATAATTATTACCCTTACCTTGTCTATTCTTTCTAACCTTGCATTTTAAAGGACCTGGCAGGTACCAGCAAAGAATGAACAAACTCAAAACTAAATAGCATTTGACAAGATTCCAAGTCTGGTCTTGAAGATATAAGTGTTTTATTAGTGTAGAAATGTATGAATTTTCAAGCCATTATCAAAACAAAACCTCAGCTCCTAACTTTTGGATCAGATCCCAAATTTAGCCAAATTAATTTAACCAAACTCCCAAAATATCACCACGTTGCTTCCAAGCCAGACAGTGTCAGAATGATAGCTGTTTTGTATATGGCAAGGACTTCAATTCCTTGGCTGTGCCTAGGATACAGGATGTAAAAGCAGCTCACGGATTTCTGATGTCCGTGTAAGTGTCCATTTATATAAGAGCACAGTTAGAGTTAATGCCTCTTGGCTAAAGCTTGTCTTTGTGCCTGTGCATCTTCTGACTAACTTTTTCCCATTTCTCTCAGTTCCATGTATCCATCTGCCCTGTACTTGTATTTTTTGTGGTTTTGTACAGGTGAAGAGCATGCTGCTCATCCTTTGTGAGAATGGCTTTGTTCTCCAGGTTCCTGCCCCTCGCCCTGAGGAACAGGATACGGTATCCACCTATCAAATAAAAAACCTGCCGACGCAGTACTTCCATTTTTATAGTATTAAATCCCGAATCAAGGTAATGAGCTCTCCTGTGGAGGAATTCCATGTTCTTCATGTGCCAGAGGCCAAAACTACCCAAAATGGTTTCTAGTACCTATATTGTATTATATGATTTTTGCTAAGCTTCTTGAAGGGGAAGGCAAGGTAGAGTCCATTTGTGGCCGAGTTTCAACATTTGAAATTGCAAGTTGTTGTTGGTTTATTCAAATAGCAAATACATCACACTGAAATCGTGAGGTGCATTTTCAATTAGAATTAAAAGAATAGCATTACTGAAAGGGAAAGGTATCATAGCGTCTTAGTTCCTAAAATATTTTCATTTTAGTAATTTTCAGAGAAAGTATGTTTCTTGTGGTTGATGTTAACCCTGTAGGAAATCCCCCTGAACAGTCATAAAACACTCATGTGGTCACTCTCTGCTTTCTCTATTAACTGCTGCTGTGTTCTGAGTGGTGCGTTACTGAATGTCAGGCAAAGCCTTATTTCTTGTTAAAACTAGGAGGAAGTCAGCATTCAGGAGAAAGATTTCATGGTGATTTTCTCACAGGAAGAACCACAATAATGATCACAAAGCTAGCATGCATATGCAAGGAAAGATCGAAAGAATGTGTGGAGTTTTTGGTGGTAATGGGCTTTTTGATTCCTTTTTTTAGTCGAAAGAGAAGAGTATTGTTGGAAGACACTATAAATCTTCAAAAATAAAAAAGGTTTCTACAGAGGGAAAGTATTAATTGCTCTATTTTACATCCAGGAATAGATCAATAATTAGCAAGTTGCAACAAGGATGTTTTAGATAAGATGTAAGGGAAGATTTCTAACAATAAGGGTGGTGAAGCACTGAAATAGCTTGTGTAGGCTGTAGAGTCCTCATAGCAGACTTCTAAAGGGTAGGTCAGACAAACATTAGCCAATAGTATTTAAGGTTTAGCTAACTGCTTTTGGGCAAAAGAATGCTCTTTTGAGATCCTTTCTGGACCTTTCTCTATGACTTGCTATCTAATACCTTCTCAGGAGGTAGGTCTTCTTTTAGAGAGTGTTTGATATTTGTTTATGCTAAAGTAGGGTTGGATGGAAAGGAAGTTTTGAAGGTTTTATAAATTTGCAAGTGTCTTCCTTTCATTGCTCAGGAGAAGTAAAGTCCATTACAGCTTTTATCTTTTACTCTACATCGGTGATGCACTAGAACTTGGGAATTTGAGTTCAGCTTTCCAGTGCTTTTCTTTCTCCTGGGCAGGCTTAGGAGTTTTGCAGTAGTAATTTTGCTTATAGTGGTTAATATTGGGAGTACTTTCTCTGAGGAAATGCTGAAATCTGCTTCTGGTCTGCAGAATGGTTTGTGTTTCAAAGGACCATGAGTTAAAATACTCTGGAGGAGGGAAATGGGGGCATTCCACTGGAGACTCCCATGAAGTCTGGTTGATCTCTGCTTAGTTTATGGAAAACAGATTTCTCTAGATATCTGTATATATAATGCCAGGACCACCTTGGATTTTATTTGAGACTCAGTCAGTAGTGTGTGGAGTGCCTTGGTTTCATGTCTCTGTGTTTCTCTCCTTCTAATAGCTGGAAGAGGAGATTGCACTGAGAGAGAAAAAAAAGCAGGAGAAGGAGAAAGCAAAGCTTGAGTGGATAAAGCAGCAACAGGAGATGGGAAAGGAGATAGAAGAACCCAAAGAGGAACCTGAAGAAGAGCCATTGCCACCTCTCTACGTACCAGAGGAGCCCAGTCCCATCCTCTGTGGTTTTTATTCAGCACCAGGAAAATTTTGGCTTTCCTTGGTAAATCAATTTTTATTTCATGTTGATGGGATCGCAAGATGTGACAACCTTCCCTTCACATCTTGGTGCCTTAGGAAATTGATTATTTGAAACCTGCCATCTCTAGGACATGGAATTCCCTTCACACTTGATAGTCTTAGTGGTCTTTGTTAAGTAAAGTAGTAGTGTCACTGCAATTCATATTGTTCAGTAGATTTCCAATAGGTACGCTTCTTGGTGGTGCCTGAATGGGCACAAAGACTAGGCTGGTACCTCACAAGCAGAAAGTATCATCTTAACATTGGTAAGACGGCTTGCAGTGCCAGTGATCATGATAGATTTTTCTCTGTGAGTAAATAGGATCTCTAGAGGTTTGGAAGTAGCATTTTCTAAACTATTGTAGATGCTTGAGAAAGGAAGAATTATTCCTAGAATTGCTTTTACCTGGTCAGCTGCTTCAGTGTTCTTTTGTCACCATTTTTTAATGGTCCTTCTCTTCTTCAGGGTGGATATGACTCAGGGTTCCTCTATCATTGTGAATTCTCACATGATCACCAAGAAGACCCTGAAAACAGGGAAGATGAACCCTTTGAAGTGATTCCTATGGAGGACACTGACAACAATCCCATCCACCAAATCTCCTTCTGGTAAAATATTGCAGTGTAACAGGTAGCTTTGTGATAAAGCTTGACACAATTGAACTTGGAATGGAAGAGGGTACGCTGCTTTGTCCCTTTTTAATTGTGGCTCAACTCTAGTATGCAGGAACTCTCTCTGGTTTTCCTGGCACTGAGTTTCACTTAAAATTCCTAACGGACACAGCTGGGCATTGTCTGATAGAATAATTTTAAAAGCCCTTAGAAGACGAAAACATCTAATTTCTAATTAAGTACTGATCAGGACTCAAATGTCCTAGATTGTAGAACTCCAGGAGAACTGTTAGAAGTCTCTGCAAAATGTGACCACCAGAACAGCAGTTCTTTCTTGTAGTTAGCAAAGAGAGGACACAGCCCTCGAGGAGAACGTGGAGGGATCAGTCCATCCCTCTTGTGCAAAGCATACAGGCTTCTCAGGACATTCTGTGAACTGTATGAATGAAAATGGTGAACTATGTTCAGACTCCCAATAGAAGACTCCCTCCCTGTAAGGCTAGGCATGTTCTGTGTCTAAGGAGACAGGTTTAGTTCAGGCTTTAAACTACAGATGGCTGCATTCGCCACCATTCATCTGAGACGGAGAGCAAGGAGGGAAAATTGCTTTTCTCGCTCTGAACTTGGTGTCTGCTACCCTGCCCAACTCAGGGCTGAGACCAGTTCCATGATACCTGGCAAGGGCTGGAACTGAGCAGCCAGCTAAAAAACATTTGTAGTAGTATCGCACATACTTTAAATGGTCCAAATTCTTTGATCCCAGTTTACAAACTTGGGAAAGCTACATTTATTAAGCTAGATTAGCTCTTTTCAAGTATCGTATTTTGAGCTGTGGCCTTACTGTTTACAAGTTACTGCTATTATTACTGTTTCTCATTGCTTATTTGACAGTACCAGCAGACCGCTGATGTTCTGTGGGATGCAGAATGGTGCACTGCGTGTTTATCCTCTCCAAGATAAAGAGCTCTCAGTGAATACCCTGAAGGAATACTGGTCCTTCAATGTACATGACAATGATTATGGCCAGATCCGGGGGATCTGTTCTAGTTTTGATGATAGGTTTCTGATTACCTGTGGTGGAGATGGAAACATTTTTGCTTTCAACATCTTGTCTCCAGAGGAGGATCACAAAGAGCTAAAAGTCAAAATACCCTCCCCTAGGGTAAGTTGCTGCCCTCTTTCACTGAATTAGGCTTATGTACTATAGAACTACTGCAGATGGGCAAAATGCAGTTCAATTATTTGGCATCTTAGATCCTAACATTTCAAAAGCTGAGGTTTCCCAAAGAATTTGGAAGATACAGCTCTTGCAAAACATTCCCTAATAATCAGGCACTATGACTGCATTGCTCCTTCTCAATGTTCTGTGTTTTTCTCCAAATAAACCCAATATGTGTGGTTCATATGTAATACTCTACTGGTCTTTTCCCACTCAAAGGTGTAATCATGCACTTTGCTAGAATGAAAGAACCACAAGGGTTTGTCATACTTAATACCTGCCTTGGATTTAATTCCAGTAAAGTATGATTCTGCTCTGGATGGAGATTCTAGGAATTAATGTTGGAGAATAACAAACGTATAGTTTCTTACTGAGTCTAGTACCATTCACAGACAATGCACAAGTTAGATTTTTAAAATTTGCAAAATAGCCCAGCATGATTCTGATCCTGTTGCTCTTTCACTCTTGGACAGCAATAGCAGTAATGGTTTTACAGGTGTCCTGTAATCGCCATAGAGCTCATCACCTTTAGCATGTTTGAACAGATGAGACTGGGACTCAGTAACAGTTCTACTGATAATACACAAGAAGAGAGAGGTGTCAACACCTCACTGTCAACTCTCCTGCTCCCCATTTTTAGAAATCTCTTGAGTGCCTGAATTAAACAAATGTAACTTGAAAGAAGCAGTGAGACCTGTTGAGTAAAGAAGTGCTATCATGCACAATCAATTTTTGAGTAGGTGTACCTTCAGTACAGTTTAAAAATCTTGAAAGTGTCAACATAAAACAAATTAAACATTTAAATATTTTTTGTATTAGCTGGTAACTACGTTTTGAAAGATGCTTTACAAGGGAGACAAGAAATTGTGATATTGGTCATTTAGTTTAATTCTTCATGACTAGTTGGAATTCCTTATGAGTATCACAAGAACATATAGCACTTAGAATAGACTCAAAATTATTTTCTTAAACTAAGTGAATGATTGGAACCTGTGATATCAGAGCCGTGCTAGCTCCAGTATTACAAGTAGCAATTAATATACAATTATAAAGCATTTTGAGTATGTAAGTAGCTCTCCATAAAGATCTTTATGGTCAATTTCTATTGTTCAGGCCAGCAGCATTGCCTAATGACCACCCTAATAGAGTTTTTCCCTTATCAAAGTATATCTTCATTATCTATTCTAGTTTTAAGTCATGTGGAAGATTTTTTAAAATTCCATCTTCATTAAACTTAATGAGATTCTTAAAGAATCACATACAAATCCTCTGAAACTAATTGAGTTAAATTACAGATCAGTTTAGTATGACTATATTCGCTCCAGGGTGATAGGCCCCCCCCTCTTTTTTTTTGAGCATGATTGCCTGGGGAAATGAGGCTTGTCTGACTGCAATGTCCATCCATCTGTCATTCTTCACAGTTAATAATTGTGAATCCATTATGCGGTCAGGAGAAGCAAAGCAGATTAATTACACATGTAACTTGGAATTAGTCCAGGATATGTTGTCTCTTGTCAACATGGCAGTGAGGGGAGACAAGGGAATTGGGTTTGGGGGGTAGAGAACCAAAGATGTTATGGGACAGAGTGAAGTTAGGACAAGCAATGATGTAATGGTTAATGTTGATGGGGAGGACATAGGATTTCTGTTCTCTATTCCTAAGAACTATGTTTCACTAGTTCTTTTACATGTAAACCAACTGAATTTCTTTTTCTTCTTGAAACATTAAGACCTGATATTTAAGGCCTGTATAGCAATATCAATCATGAAGGGTTGTTTTTGGTTTTGTGAGTGGCAATGACAGCTTGGTCTTAATGTTTGTAAAAGCTTTATTGTCTGCAGAAACTATTATTGTTTGTTTAAAGGCAAGACTTTTTTTTTCCAGAGTGGTCTTGAGAAGGAGAAGGCTATTGAAGACATTGAGGATCCCAATGCCTGCAAGTAAGAGATGCTTGCATAATCATGACAGAGATTTTTCAAGTCTTGGTATCTCTCTCTTCAGACCATGTATTTCTTTTTGCCTCCTAAGGGGAGGAAGAAGTTAGTCACCCTGAATTTGGATCACTTCCTTGTTACGTACAAAATTTTTTCATCCTTTCTCTCCGCTTCTATTTTTCTGTGGCAGTAATTCAAATATGGTACTCTGGGACTTACTTAACTTAAGACTACAGAGACAACACAAGGTCAAGGTCCCATGATGCTGGGACTGTATAAATGCACAGGAAGATGATTCCGTTCTAAGTTACCTTAAGAGCCATTGAGTTCACTAGGAGTTTAAGGCTGTCAAGAAAATAAAAAATATTACAGAAACTGTAATGTTTCCTGTCTTCCACTGAGATAACAACATTTTCTTTTTCATGCATTTTCAGCATTGAGAAAGTCAAGCAGAAAGAGGAGCATGAACGGATAATGAGGGAAGCTGAAGAAAAAAAAACCAAAAAAAGAGAGGAGTTGGTTGCACTGAGGCATGAGTTTCTTTGTCTTCTTCAGAAGAATCAGGAGTTGCCCAAGCATATGCAGCTGCCCAGAGAGGTACATCTGTTTTTTGTAAGGGTCATTTACCTTTAGAGGTACCTTCTTCTAAAATGTTGCTACCCGATGTGTTAGGACTAAAGATGTCCAACCCTTTGGATTAAAGTAGTTCTCTGAATATATAACTTGCTAGGACTTCTGAGTCACAGCTGATGATTTGTGCCATTTAAGAAGCATGTGGGGAAAAAAGTAGTTCTCTGTAGAGATCTGAATAGCTCCTGGAATAAAGGATTGTGCGGATGTGCCTGGAACTCTGGCACCTGGGCAAAAATATTTATTTTTATATCACAGGATAATGAGATGCTGAGTTTTCTGTCTTTCTGCAGCAGTTTGAGATGGACCAAGGGATCTTTGAGGAGTTGAATAGGCAGACAGCACAGAGAATCCAGTTAGTGCAAAAGGAGCTGGCTTGGGAGCATGAGAAACACTTGATTGGACTGCAGAAACTACAAAGGCAGTAAGTACCACTTCTCTTCTACTTCCCCCTCTGACCTTGCGTGGGGCTTATCGTTTACAAAGTTAAATCTGCCACAAGAAAAAAAAGTGTTGGGGTTTTTTTACCCACCACATATAATCAATATTCCTTCTGTTATGATTCTGTTCATATTTTACTTGGAACATACACAAGAGTATATGTTGATCTTTGGGTGTACTTACTTTTTTTGGATCTTTGGTAAAAATTCAGGTACTCAGATCAAGGAATTAGCTTTATTCTGATTCACTTCTGTATGAAGAAAAATGGGGGTTTTTTGAGACTAAGTTTTCCTGGGTTTTTGCCGTTAAGTTCAGTAAGATCTGGGAAATGAAGCCCTGTTCTTCAGGCATGTTGCATATCTGTTAGATATTTTAGTGTTATTGCTAACTTGAAACACAAGTTTAAGCACAAGGTGCATTCTGGTTGGTTTCCTTAAATCTAATTATATAGCAAAACTTTAATTCCTTAAAGTAAATACACAATAGAAATAATACACAATAACAAAAACACCTTGGGCACACTGGGAAAAAGACTTGAATGAACGTGTTTTTAATCAGTCCTTAGTGGAGAATGAAAGATGTTTTTATGAAGAACCCGGGGTAAGTTTCAATACTGGGAGAGGTCTTCATAGGTTTATTCTTGAGCATCTCCATTCCTAGACTGAATAAAAGTCAGTAGATAGCCTCAGATGTCATCATGCTGTTACTGACTTGGGAATTTACATGTAATGATTGTATGTGCAATAAGTAAACTACATTATTAATGTCCTTTTGGTCAAAACAAAATGGTAGGTTGTGCCTACTGACATCAGACGGTTTTGTCTAATTTGACTTTTCAGGTTTCGTGACTCACTGGAATTTGACACTGTTGTTGTTCATGCTATTCAAAGCAATCATCAGATTTCCACCTACAGACTTCTGGCAATGTCTGAGAAATGCTACCAAGATAAACAGGCATCAAAACCAGCAGAAGAAAGGGAGATTGTCACAGAGACAAAGCGTATGCATAGAGCTAACAATGACCATTTAAATCTTACTAGTACTATGGCTTCTGTCTTTCATTTCAGTTTGTTTTCCTGACTTCAAGCTAAAGAAATTATTATAATTTCTTTAGGTACAGGTAAAAAAATAGAACTATGATCTGTTTTTTCAGTACCTATAAACACAGTAAGGCACATACATAATTTTCCGTGTTTAGGTCAATATCAGCAATTGTCTGTCGACCCCATGGGTAGAATGTGACTAAGACTCAAATCAAAGAACCCAAATATGTTCAGAACACCCGCTACACTAGAACTATACTGATTGACATCAGCTCTACAGATGCCATCCCAGGGGGCTTCCAGTAGTTGGGAATGAACTGTGCTGCATGGTATTTACATCTTCACATGGTTATTTTTTGGTTCAGATGCTAGAATTTTCAAGGAGGATGCTGAAAAGCTGAAGATGCCAGAAGTCCGAAAGCGAACCACGCATTATATAGAAAGAAAACACGAGCAAATCAAAAGAAATGTTGAGAAATCTGACAAGCTGAAAGCTAAGATCATGAAGAGGAAGGCAGAGTGGGATGAACTGTGAGTCCTGAACTAAACTTTGTGCCCTTTTAGTTCTGCTTCTTGTCTGAGGTTGAGTAATGCTGTTTAGCTGCCATATGGCACTATAATGTCTCTGCCTAGTTTTTTATATTCCTAATGGTTGTAATTAAAATAGGCAATTTTTCATGTATCTCTGATTCTCAAGAGAGCTTTGAAATCTTTCAGTTTGTTTCTATGGTTCTTCTAAAATATTAAAGAACTTGACTTCAGCTAGGTACCTGCAGATAGCATCTGAATGACTGAGGAACACGTAGACCTTTACAGTCCGCTCTCAGTTAACCCTGCCAGCACCACATAGGGCAGATGCTGTAACAGCTGGGTCAGGTCAGCTGTGCTAACATCACAGCCATTATGTGAGTGTTTGTGATATGCCTTCCTGCCCCATGCTGGTCTCCATCTTGAGAGGCAAGAAAGGGGGGACAAGACATCTTTAAATGCTTACGGAAGTACAGAAGTTCTTCATTAGGAGATGAATGACAGGGAATGGGACCAATGTAGAGTTCAGAATACAAGGCTTTTAAGGCTATTGAGTGTTTAACAATATAGAATAGGATCAGGTATTCTGTGCTGCAAGCTAGTGGAGTGTTGACACGGCTCCCTGAGAATGAGAGCAGCATGTACTCACTAAACCCAGAATTAACCTGTCTCGGGGCAGAGCTATGTTATAAGAGTTCTTAGAAAGGGTGAGGGGGGAATTAATCTGATGTTTTCATCCAAATGTGCAAGGATATTCTTCCAAAAGTAGCCATTCTTTTCTGAAAGAGGCGTCTGATTCTTGATTCTTAGCGCACCTCCCAAACCATGCTGCACAAATCAGAAGGTATGCAATGACCCTGTTTGTTCACCTCTATGCTTTCTGTCTTAAAGTTCAGCTTTCTTTTGTACCTACCAGATACAAGAGCAAACCTAGTGATGACTACGAAAATCCCAAAGATGTTGAGGACATCAAAGCAGCACAGGAAAATATGGGATGTTACGGGCTGAAGACTGCCACTAACTACAGAGTCCCTGAACACAAGCGTATGAACACTGAGAAGAAGATGATGCAGCTTGCATCCCTGGAAGTTTTGGTATGTAAACTGATTTATTGATGTGCGTATTTCCCTCTTTTGGGGTGAGGGAGGATGATGTAAGTTAAGCATAAGTTATACTCTCAGTGGCCCTGAATCTTCTCCAGTCTTAACCTCATGAACCAGTTGCCTAATCTGAGACACCCTCTAGGCTGTGTCACTTTGACAGTGAGGTCTAAGCATTACAGAAGCAATGCCACAGTCTCAGGGGACCTGTTGGATCATTTTAATCTCATGCTTGGTCTCCAGTACTTCGTTGTAGTGCTGATGTTACCAGATACCCAGTGATTAACCTAACTCAGTAGGACAAGCCAATACAAAGGGAATAGTTCTTCTTGTAAATTCCAGGTTTATACAGATGAAGAATTCCAGTCACTTCAGGTAGCTGGTGTATAGGGTTGTTTTCTTTTAGAAAGATCAGGGACTTTTCTACCAAATATATTAATGTTAGATCACATCTGATTATTATTTCATATGAAAAGAATAAATTAATACAGCATCTCCTTATCATAGAATGATTGAACTTGGATGACACTTCTGAGGGTCATCTAGTCTACAGGTTGCCTAGGACCATGTCCAGATGATTTTTTAGTATCTCCAAGGATGGAGACCCCACAACCTCACTGGTCAATCTGTGCCAGTGCTCAGTCATCCTCATGGTAAAAAAGTGTTTCCTGATGTTTAGAGGGAAGCTCCTGTGTTTCAGTTTATGCCCATCTCCTCTTGCCAGTCACTGGGCACCACTGAAAAGAGCCTGCTTCCATCCTCTGTGCACCTTCCCTTCAGATATTTATATACATTCATGAGATCCATCCCCCCTCACCCTTCAGGCCTTTTTTTCTCCAGGCTGAACAGGTCAGGGTGTCTGGGCCTTTCCTTAAATGCTCCTGTCCCCTAATCGTCTTAGTGGCCCTTCACTAGAGTGTCTCCAGTAGTGCTGTCTACTCTCTTGTACTGTACAAGAGTCACAGTCTCTTGTACAAGAGTCTGGACATGGCACTCCAGCTGTGACCTTGCCACTGCTGAGGAGTCACCTCTTCGACCTGTGGCAACACTTCCTAATGCAGTCCAGGATAGTGTTAGCCATCTTTGCCACGAGGGCACGTTACTGGCTCATGTTCACTGTTACCCCAAAGTAATTTTCTGCAAAAGGCTTTCCAGTTGGTCAACCTCCAGCACGTACCAGTGCATGGAGTTGTTCCTCCCCAGATCCAGGACTTTGCACTTCCACATGTTGAAGTTGCTGTCAGCCCATCTCTCAAGCCTGCCCCTCTGGATGGCAGCACAACCCTCTGGTGTATCAGCAGCTCCTCCAAGTTTTGCATTATCAGCAGACTTTCTGAGAGTACACTTTGCCCCAGAAAATGAATGTTTTTGAACAGAACTATTAATACTGAATTCTGAATATAGAATTATTACTGAGGCCTGCCCACAGGCCAAGCAAGATGCAAACAAGTTGTTACAAATAGGTTTTGCTGCGCTTGGCTGTTTAATTCCCACCTCTGACGTCTGATGTAAGTGTCACTTTTCAGATTAGTGGCTTTTCATCTTGAGTTGGAGAAAAAATATTCAGCTGACGCCAAAGTTTTCTGAGTTGACTTTGGGACTCTGGATTGCTGGAAAGCCTGCAGAGAATTTGTTTTGGACCTCTAGTGGCTTGTATGAAATCCAAAAGCATCTGACAGAATGTTACTTTCTTGCTTTTAATATTGCTATCTACTGTACTTTGAAAATTCAGAACTTTGTTCCACTTCTAACCACCTGCAGTAGCTGTGATTTCAGCTTCACCATCACATACAAAGGACAAGGATTTCATCTGTCTTCCAGAACCTACATTTCTGGAGGAATGCTTCAGTATCTCTGAGGCTGTGTGAGATAAAGGTTTTATTTCAATAACTATGTCAAAGCAGTCTAGATTTCTGTATAGCTGTGCATTTGGTAGTGTGTACAGTAAAGGTCCTCTCAGCTGTGTTTCTTTTGTCTTGGGGATGGAAGCTTGCTTAACAAGATACCAAAAGAAATCTAATTTTCTTTTTGTTAGTGTATTATTTGTATAATATGCCTGAAAAGAGAGCCATATATCAAAGCGGAGATATTCAGTATTTAATGAGAGACAGCCCAAATGACTAATTCTCTACAACCCACAGCTTATTTTCACAGTGCTTTCTGCACTGCTTCAGCATCTCACGTCAAGAAACTCACAATCAGGTCAGGAACTGAGAGAATGGGGAAGCCTTGTTTCCCTTCTCATACCTTTGCTATTTTCTGGGAAGGACAGGAAGAGGGGAGGTTCCAAAGGCTTTAAAATCACAGACTGAAAGACAGCTGTTTAAAAATGCCAATGTAAGGAGATGGTACAGAACAAAAAGCTAGTAAGGAAAGAAGGAAAGTCGGTATGAGAAGCTTCTTAACCATTACTTGTGTTGGGGAAGACTACATGCTTTATTCCTGGGGAATCCTACTAAAATTGTTTTTTCCCTTGCAGATCCATAAGAAGAAAGTGAATATGAACAAAGAGATCATGTCTTTGCGGGATCTCAAGATTTCTATTATTGATGAAATCAAGTGTGTAGTGCAACAATTGAAATCCATACAGGCAGCCTTGGATTTATCAGAACGTCTCCCTCTTCCCCTGATCCCTCAGTTACACCCAGATGAGGTTCCTGAAAAAAAATTTGAGTATGACACTGATACCCTCCTGAAATTTGAAGAGGAACAGGAGGCCAAGGCAAAGCTTCAGGGACAATTGGAAGGGTCATCTCCCTCATCTCCTGCATTTAAGCATGAGTTTCTTCAAGGTTCTTCCATCAAAGAGATTGATCCCATGGCACAGGTTGCAGGTGCACACCCGGTGAAAACATCATCATCTATGGTTACAGAGCAGCGAAAGGTTTTTGAGATTGAGAAGGCAGAGCCAACAGAAATGGAACTGGAAATTTTAAAGAGGGAGAAGATAAAAAATCTATATTTGCAGGAGACCTTAATGAAAAAGGTAGGAAATAAAATGTTCTTTTTGTCAGATTGAGCAATCCCTCTCCATCAGAAATAAAGCCAAAACCCTTTCTGTCTCAGGACTGCAGCTACTCTTGCCTTTCTGAAGTTCAGGAAAATGCTATCTGGTAAAAATGTACAGTGTCAATCAGTATACATCTCTTAACTGGGACCCATGTGCTGATTTATCTCTTGAAAAGCAGATCTTAGATTTGTTATTGTTTTTTCTATGAAACTATGAGATTAGTGGCCAAAAAAGACAAGTAAAATGTTAGAAATTACTTGAAAAATGACAAAGAGGATACAAAGACCATCACTATTATTTTCTCAGCTCTTAAATAACTGTAGTCCTGGCCCTTTGGTCTCAAAAATTATTTTGTAGAATTAGAAAAGGTACAAAAGAGTAACCAAAATGTGTCCTGGAAAAGCTTCTTTAAAAGGCACATCTAAATGGATAATGCATCTTTGGCCTGGAAAAGGAGCAACTGAAAGGGTTGTAGCAGAGGTGATAAAATTATGAACAGCATAGAGAAGGAGAGTGGAAATCCTCTCTTGAGAGAAGGACAGATATCAAATGAAATGGTCATGTAGAAAGCTTGAAATGTGCAAATGGACATAGTTTTCCTATCCAATGATAACTAAGCTTTGGAGCTTGGCATTAGGATGTGGGGGAAGCTAAAATTTGATAAAGTCTGGAAGAAAAATCCATTCAAAGATGTTGAACACAAACTTACTGCTTCAAGCTCAGGATATCCCTAAGTCAGAGCTGAGGAGGG
Organism: Eurystomus gularis; assembly: GCA_013400335.1. Lineage (NCBI taxonomy): Eukaryota > Metazoa > Chordata > Aves > Coraciiformes > Coraciidae > Eurystomus > Eurystomus gularis. Next base: position 178,492 of record VZZY01006305.1, on the reverse strand, counting down.
TACAGAGAGGAGTGTGCCAGACAGAGGTGTACCACCCGGCACTTGTTTGCTCTGTTTCTCACCATCTTTTCTCTGTCTTCTGCTACTGACCATTGACTCTTTGGTCTACCCCAACACAGACACTTTTGTGCTCGTGTGTGAAGGTTTTGAGAGAATATCCAAATGCTGTTGTGACCATCACATAAGTTTTATGTATAATACCACTATATGTATGAGTTAATGTTGGCAGCTGCTAGTACTGATTTAACTGTAAATGGCTAAGGGAAGAGCTGGCAGATATTTGGAAAGAAGTCTGTCAAGGCAGAAGATGTATTTACTTATTGCTGCATCTGGGATTGTTACATGAACTACTTCAGGCTACTGTAAAATGCTCTCTGAAGAGTAAAATACTTCTGGGGTGGAGTGGAATGCAATGAAACATTCCTGTGAAGCCCTGGTGATTCTTTGACTATTGTGCGGAGAGCCAAAAACACATTCGGGGTTAACCTTACCTAAGTGCTTCAGTAATCCATAGTAAATTGCATGGGCGAGTTGTTGATTTGGCAGAGAACATTTTTCTGCTCCTTTCTCTAGCTTTACATGCTTAGCTCCACTCCTAATACTTTCCATGTTCCTCATTTGACTCGCTCATGTGCTCCAGATCGACGCTCTGGTGGTCAGCTTTGATGCTGAACTTCGCTTTCTGCGGCATAAGAAACTGAAGCTGGATGTGCAGATGAAAAGTGCTGACCTGCGCTACATCACGTGGCATGAAGAGCTGCTTATTTTGAAGAACCTTGAGGAACATGAGAACCTCCTCCAGGGGCGTGTTAACACCCTCATCAGTGAGCAGGAGGCCATGCAAGTAAGCAGGTTGTGTGTCTCTGGGTTTAACAGTACCACTAAGGCATGGCGTGAAACAAAAGCAAGCCATAAAGACAATGGTGGCATCTTTTTGCTTCATTTTATCACTGATCCAGCATCTAGTGATAGATTTTGAAAAACAAGAAACTCTTGAGGATCAACCTAAGATGGTCACTTTTAACTTCCAATAGTTAATCTTTTCATAATCTTAAAAATTGTATTTTAATAGGCACTTCATGATGTGGAGTAAATGGCAAATGATATACTTAAATTTAAGAACACACTTCCAGGTTTTGCTTGATTTGAAGCATGGGTTTAAAGAGAGAAAGACAAGTTTTGCATTTCCAGATCTGCACAAATAGATCCTATATACACACATGGGTTGTACCTTTTAACTGAAGTAGTTTTATTGTTTGTTTGTTTAGTCAAAATTGAACAGCTACCTTGCACAGATGGAGGATAGAAAGCGTGAGATTGTGAAGCTTCAGGAATGTGAGAAAGCTCTTTATGCCACCTTCCAAGCATCCCTTGGAGAAAACAATGAGTTTGCCCATTTTCTGACCAAGGTTCTGAAGAAGAAAATCAAGTGTATGGAAAAAGATGAAGTAGGAACAGAAGCAGGTTGGAGATACTGTTCTTTTCTAAAAAATGGATTTGTTACACATGCTTCCCTGTGATCAAGTAAATGTCTCTCAATCTAGCTGGAGCCCTGGGTACAAGGAACACTGAACTCAGTTCAAAAAACCATAGATCAGACCTACTTAGATTTGTTTGTGCTGACCCGTGTTCTGGGCTGCCATCTTGAATGGTAACAATGATGTAATTCAGTGTCTAACATGACCACATTTGGTCTGATGACAGCTCCTGCAATTTAATTCCTGTAAGTCAATACTGAGGACTGATAATTGGTGTGAAGGAGAGGCAAAGCCTTAAATAGATACTTCCTATGCTGTACCAATGGGAGCTATGGATAAATTACTAGTCTGCCACATTCGTGACATTCTTCTTTAATCTGTCCACTAACTAATGAGAGATCATAGACCTAATCTGCAATCATCTGTTAGTCACAGGACTAAACGTGCTATGAAAGGATTTCATTTATCTTAGTGACTCGGGGTAAAACTGCTAGGCAGTCTTACTGAGCTAAAATACTTGTGCTCTCTTTCCGACTTGGCTTTTGATTTCAAATGGGACACAATTAGGAAAAAGTGCGGACAACAGTGATACTTTTGTGACAGTTTTGTGCTTCTGTATTTTGCTTGGTTGATTAATCTCTGTAGTAGAATGGTGAACCCACAAGGTTTAAACTCCTAGCACGCATAAAGAGAGGGGACATTGTTGAAGGAAGTCTCAAAAATGCAACTGTGTCTGTGTCTTTGGCAATACTAGGTGCTCTCTATCCCTCTTTTTTTTTTTCTTCTTTTCCTTCTGTGAAAGTATGAGATCAATGCAATAGGCACAATGTGCCTGGATCCACATATTTGTAGGATGAGCCTTCATGGATTACTGGGATTGTGTTCACCAGCAGACTGGCATAATGCATGTCCGCTGGGTCTGGGGGTGTTCTGCAAGCCAGCGGTAATGTCCTTTTCTTCCAGATCAAGAAGAGGAGACTGATGAGGAGCATGATGAGGAGTCCAGCTTGGGGATTGATGAAGAAAGTTCTGGATCTGAAGATCAAGTCTTTGATGACTCTGTTTGCCCAAAGGGTATGCAAGCCATCATTTCCTTGGGTTGACTACTTGTTTAGCTTTAGGGGCAATATTGTGTGTTTAAAAAGAAAACACAGAGTTTTTCATCATTCACTGCATATTAATGCCACTTAGGGCCAGAACGTGAGTACCCCTCCTGCGTGCAGTGTTTCTCCCCAGGAAATCTCAGTGAAGATAATGAAACTGCTGGTAGTATAGGGTACTCTAATTAAAAAGTTTGGAAAAATACAACTTAACTAAGCAGTAAGTATTAATTATTTTGTGTAAAGAACCATTTGCCGTTTCATGGCCATTTTCTGGAGAGAAAAGGCTGCTCTCAGAAGGGGAGCTGGAGCGCGGCTGTAGCTGCTGTCTGGAAACCCGCTGCCTGCCATTGCTGGATCCTAGTTCAGGGAAGTTCTGTGGGGACTCAACTGTGCTGTTGAATTAAGCTCGTTGTTACCACCTCGTGGATTTATGTAGCAATTGCCTGTTTCCAGGCTGCTCTCTTAAGGGTATCTGAAAAGTTAGGAGCTTTACTTCTGTAAAACCCTCTGCATTCATTCATTTAGTCAACAAAGGCAAAGCAACTTTCCCCCTCCTCTTGCCTTTTGTACGAGTTTAGCTAGTTCAGGGTGTTGTTTTTTAAAAAAATATTTGAGTGATATGTTAATGACAATGTAACAACACTGCTTTATTTCCAGTTACAACTTACTAACAAATTACCTTTTCATATATTTTAATTGGATTTTCCACATCTTTTCCACAAATTGAATTTTTGATTAACTCCTCATTCATCTCCTTTTTCAATTAAATGTTGGGAAGAAATGAAGATTTTTACTTTTTATTTTAAAAGTCCAAATTACTAATTTAATAGGGGAATTACATGTTGCATTAGCCTCTTCATATTTGTCTTTTAATGTGTCATTTGCTTTGCCTTTATTGGACTTTTTTTTTAATGATGCTTGCTGATTTGGGCATAATTATGCTTTTGATTAGTGTGACTGAAATCACTGAGTTAGAAATTCACAGATCTTCCTTACCATGAAACAAATGAAATGGGTCCCATAAAGCACAACTTTCTTTACAAATAGCGCTATAAAGGATTTACCCTTGGAGTTGATGACCTTAAAGGTCTTTTCCAACCTAAATGATTCTATGATTTTGTGATTCCTGCAGCAAGTTCATCATTTATAGTAGAGGGGGTTCTGGATAAACAACGACATGTTCATGTCATTGACGATTATATTGTAACGTATTAATTACTAGGACTGCATTACTTACAAAAGCTAACTGTTGAGCACTTGGCTTTAATATCGGCTTTAATGCATTTAGTCTTACTTCTGGAAACAAACTGTCTTGACTGAATGTAAAGAAAAAAGATCCATCCAAGACATTCAGCCCCTCATGGAGGAACGTGGCCCATGTGTTTTGTGTTTGAGAAAGCTCTAGGGAACCAAGAGCACGGTCTTATTATGGGGAACCCTAGGCAATGTGCACAGTAGGAGAAGCTACTAGCTGAAGCCTGTAACTGTAGTGCAGTCGTTATGAAATGAAGCTATTCTTTGACTCTTTCTCTCCTCAGGCTGCAGTGAAGCACTCTTCCAAAACACCATCCAGCTCCGGCAGAAGCGGTTAGATGTTGAGAAAGCTTTAACAGAGGAGAAGAAAGTTGCTGCTAACCTCAGAAAGAAATACAATGCCCTGGCCAAAAAGGTATTGTAGTGTTTTCTTCTCGGCAAGCATTGGCTGGCTCCATTGCAGTGAAAATGTGGTGATTTTGGCTAAGATTCAAAAACAAAGTCCTAATGCTGTGAGAGGCCTCAGTTTGGGTAGAGATCTCTGCAGTAGCACAAAGGCAGGAGGCAGCTCAACACGCGTCACCTGTCCTCCTGAGAAGGGTACATCAAGGTGCTATGAGGCTGGCTCCAGGTTTTAGGTCCAGTTCCTTCCCAGCTGTCTAACCATCATGGACAGATGCAGAAACTGCATTCTCTGGTTCTGACAAAACACCGGGTGTAGCCTGGCCTCTCCTCTGTGCATGTGTACAGGGATGGAGAGGGAAAAGGAGACTTATCCTAACACAAATGCAGGTTAAAATAAATGCATTAAAAAGCTATTCTTCCATCTATTTCTTTTGCTTTTAGTTATGTTCTCTTGCTCTTTGTTATAGTAATCACTGAATAAACTCTCTTGGTGCAAGTTTTCCTTTGAGCTTTTTTGAACTCCTGCATTCATCAAGACATTTGATTTATATTAATTCAAAAATATCTTAATTTGAAGGGTTATCCGGGATAGAGAGTTCTGCCAAAGTAACATTATGCAAGTCTTGCTTTTATTGTGTCTCAAAAATGTCCCATCAAATATGCTTCACTTATAACATTTTTTGTTTAGTTTTTAAAGGCTTTCCTAAGTGCCAGCTGCCACATATTCACCCTGGGGTCTGACATTTGAGGCTGAATTGTTTCTTTCTCATGTGGAATCAATAAGCATTTCCAGGCATAACACAATAAAAAAATATCTTGCAGGCTCTGTAGATCTAGAAGTGTTTTAGACACTAAACAAAGCAGCTGTCTCTTGATAGATACAGGGCTTCTCTACTAAGGAGATGTTTATGAGCGTACATGTGCGTGGAGATGTTCACGGTAGAATCTTCCTTGAATATATAATGAGCCTCATGTTTGCTATGAAACTCATCTATCATAGTGTGTAAAAAAAAAAAAATAAAAAAAAAAAAAATTTTTTTTTTACTTCTTTCCCTTTGGATCAGGAACTCTAACATAAAACCTTGCTGCCTTACGTGTTAAAGTACTACAGGATTTTTTTGTCCACAATTTGTCTTTCTGCAGGCAAAAGTGGTGGAAACCAGCCTGGAAACTGCAGTTGGGGAACTGGAGACCTTTCAGTGGGAAAAGCAGCAGAAACTGAATGAGCTATATGTAGTTGTGCCTTTGAAACTCCATCAGGTAATTCAAGATGTTGTGCAGCTGCAGGTGCAGAATGACCTATGTACATTTAAACAATGGTGTTACTGTTCTTTGGGGCCCTTCGTTCCTGATTCACCATAGTCTCCTGGGAGCGAAGTGCCATTAATTGAACTTCATGCTGCTATTTCTTTTTTTCTTTTTCCTACACTGACAGAAAAGAGGTAAGGAAAGGTGGGTCATCCCATTGCTGAATTATGCATAGTCTTCAAGTGTTTTATAGGTTTGGCATTGGATTTTTCTTCAGGTCCATACCTACTGAAATTCTTCTGGAGAAAAAAAACCACCCCCCAAAAGAACAAACCAATAAAACCGCTCAAGCTATTGAAACTAATGGGAGTTTTGCCCAGTTCAGTAATACTGGATTGGATGCAAGGCATTCATCTACACAGCTGTTAGCACAGGGATGATAAGTAGACAATGAAGAGGAAAACTCATGACAATGCTGTTATTTCCTCTAGGCTGAATCTTGTCCTCAGAGAGAGAAGATAGGCCTCTGCCTGTTTTGGCTTAGAGACCTCTGAGGCAAGCTCAGCTCTCTCCATTTGTTCTATTTCCCTTCATTAAAAGGTTGGTAACCAAGGCAGTAGAGTCTAAGGCCTGACTATACAACCCTGCAGCTCCCAGATCATTCAGAAGTACAGCTGACAGGGAGTCCCTTGCTCCCACTGCGTTCCAGGTGCCGTAGAAGGGTAGACAGCTTTAAATGTTAGCAGCCATCACAGCTCTAAGTAGTCTTTGAGCTTTGCTGAGTGGTAGTCATTCCCTGGCCCAAAATACGAGAGCTGTGCCCACGCTTATCGTTACCTCACACATTAGTTCTCTAACACTCACACATTTGTCATCCAGAGATCACCACTGCCCTTAATAAGTCAAGTCAGCCCTGCTAATGGCTGTTTCTTGCAGGTGGAGTACTTGGTTAATGGGGAGATGCCCAGGGACTTCTCCCAGGCTTTGGTATTTACCAACCAGTCCTTAGAGTATCTGCAGAAGAGAATTGTGGACCTACATAATGAAAAGCTAATGCAGAGGGAGATCTATAAGAAGGCCCGAAAGCAACATAAGCAGCTCGTCCAGGACAAAAAGGAGATGGAGCTAAAGATTCAACGTGAGTAACAGAGACTGAACAACACCGCATGCTGATGCTCCTTCTGTCCCCCTCCCTGGGTGGGGGTAACTCACCAGATGTCTGCCTTTACACTCACAGAGATGTCACAGTTGGTTACTGCAGAAAATAAACCAGAAAAAGCAGATCAAATGGACTGTTTTGATCAAGTACTGGTAGTTCTCCAGCACTGCAGGGTCATCAGGCTGTGTGAAATAAATTGGGGACTTAATGTAAGGAGAGTTGACTGAGATGAGACACTGGGAGTCAGGACTCATGTTCTGGCTGTAAACCAGAATTGCTAGGAAAAAAGTGCTTTCCCCAGAGCTACATAAGCTTTTTTTGGCAATTTCCTCCTCTATGTAACATGAGATGAATGAAACAAGCCCTACCTGAAACACTTTACCAAAGATGTGTTCAGCACCACCGAACCTGCGGAGGCCCTACACAGCCTGCGATGTGGGAGTAGCTTACTTGGGCTGGCTTAGAGCATAGCTTAGTGACCAACAGACATGGTCACAGGCAAGGACAAACGGCAATACTCAGTTGTGTGCTTTGTGTGGTTGTGTGAGAATTATTGATTACAGAGAAAAAACCAGGGCGCAGACAAAAAGCTGGGGGTAAGGCAGAAGTTCGTACTAACCAATGAAAGACAGCACTGCCCTTTGTGCCATGCCCCTTAGAACTGGAAGAGAAGTGCAATGATCTGATGATGAAGAAATTTGGCCGGCTGGTTGATTTTGAAGCGGTTCAAGCGCACTCTGTTAACATACGCATGGAAGAGCTGAAAGTGCAAATAATGGAGAAAGAACATGTGCACTCCCAGGAGCTCAAAAAGTGGGAGGTAAGGAGCAGGAAAAGGTAGAAGACGTATGTGTTACAATGATCTGTTAAGGGTTTATTTCCCCGGGGCTGAATAGTTACACTAACATCTTTTGTGAATGTGTTTGTTTTTTTATCACAAGTCATTAATAGACCATAATGTCCAACACCCATCATCATTTCCCATTATTATTCCTACCTTCTATTTTCTTACGGAGGTAGTTGATCTTTTTGTTTTACTTCAGTCAAATTCATCCTCCTGCTTCAGTCCCTACCTGAAGTTCTTCCAGAACGCTTTCCTTTGGTTTTCAGCTGGCATTCGGCACCTCCTGCCTCCTCCCTCTGCCTCTGGTGACAAACTGTTTGTGTATGGGGCAGCCCTGGCTCACACCTGGGCTGCTGCTCTGCGCAGTCTGAGAAGTTCCGTTCCCTGTCTGGGAGAGGCTAAGGCTCAGCTACTGTGGTGCAAGCAGGTGGGGACTCTCTTAAGCTGCCCTTACAGAAGAGTGCACACGGAAGTACTATGTACCTAATGGCTTCCCCACACTTTTGCCCTAGCTGCTTTACCTACTGAAGTATTTGCAATATTAAAAAGAAAAAAAAAAAAGATGATGATGACAGATTGCACTGAAGGTACCATGGGATCAGGTGGCGTGTGCAAGATCAGTCTGTTGTTTACCTCTCTTGTGACGCTCATGCCTAGCACTTCTTCCCCGCTGCACACTTTGTGTCCTCTCTCACCCCAGCTCAACATTTTATATCTTTCTAGGAAAGAATCTTAGACCTGCGGCAGCAGCTCATGAAGCTGACAAAGGAAAACACCAGCAAGCTGCAGCAGCTGAACCAGTTTTGCTTTGAAAAGCAGCAACTTGAAAGGAAGCTGGCTTCACCCAAGACTGATGCGCTGGTAAGCCTGCTGGCCCCTGTACTGCCTGCAGGTTTGGGACTGGTCAGAAAGGGGTAAGGGATCTCCTGGCCCTCACCAGCCCTAAGGGAGAGGTCTAAGTTAGTGGTCCCTCACTCTGACTTCCATGTAGTTCTGACTGAAGACTAGAGAAGTGATGAAGCTGCCCTGCCTCTTGGGAAGCTTCACTTTCCCACTTGAACTAAATTTCCATCATTCCTTCTTTCATGTTTTATAGGAGCTCTATTTTTTTTCCTGTCCTTACAGGGAGTACGAGTTCAGGGCACCCGAACAACTGACATTAAAGAGAAGACCAGGCTGGAGTCACAGCTCAAGCACATGGCTCATGACACAGCCCTCCTAAGAGAAGAAATCCATCTTCTACGTAGAAAAGATGGGTGCTTAAGAGAAGATCTCGCTCTCCTTAGAAGAAAAGGTGGATGCCGCTTTCTACAACCTTCATCACCATGGGACTCTGAGACACCAACTGAATCATTCCCTGTTTTCACACCAGAAACGGTAACTAACAGTCCAACGCTCCCCTAAAACCAGACGTGGTTAGCTGCGGCAGGAGTCACACCTGAAGCGTGACATGAATCGCTCTGGGTGCGCAGGGGTTGAGTTGTAAAGGGTTCTATTTGTTTCTCCATCAAAATATGACTGTAGTGACAGATATGGAATAAAGACGGTGCAAACAGAACCAGGAAATGCTGCTACCAGTCCATTGCAGACATCTGCACTGGGAAGATGCCCTGTGTGTACAGGTGCGTATGTGTACGTCTGTTCTTCAAACGAGTGGCTGGTGATGGCTGGATATGAGAGTTTCACGTGGGCAAATGCAGATTTGGTACCTGGGTTCTCAAAAATAGTCACGGAGGCCTGCTGCAAGGGTGCATTTTGTTATTTCCTGAACATCCCAGCAGCAATGGGACTTCTCTGCAAACTGAGCTAGATAGAGTCACAGGAAGTGCTGTTTTCTTGGAGAAAGCAAAGGGACCTTTCTCCTCAGGTCCTACAGCTCTCGGGTGGGTATGGAGCCAGTCAAAGGCCGCTCTGTAGCAGTGGAAAACTGCACAGCAGTGCTGGACATGGTACGTACCTGGCAGGAGGAGGGTAGAGCAAATGTCAAGTCAGCCTGTAAATCCACTGGCTTGCGCCTGCCGGATCAGAGCGAGAGCGTGCCAGGCTCTGCGGGTTTTCAGGTTTTACCTTTCTCACCTCTGGCATTCGGTGTGGCAGCAGCGTGTGATCATTTACAGCGCCTACCCTGTCTTACTGTGAGAACTTCCTTCAACCCCAAAGCAGAGGAGTTCCTGAGGGTGCATGGGGAGACTCGGAGTTTATTCTAATCTTTAATTAAATAGATTGAACAACCTGTAGCTGCTCTTGCTCCTCCTCCCCACTCCCTGCCTTTTGCCACTGGTCTTTGCTCCTCTAGCGTAAGCTCAGCCAAGATCCCACTGTATCCCAGCCAGGCACAAGCACAGCCCCTGCTGGCCCAGCCCAACCGAAGGACTGGTGCTTGTGCAGCTGGCCCTCTCCAGGGGGTCCCTGTGAAGGTGCTGAGCATCTCCTGTTTCCTTCAGGGGGAAAAACCCACCCTCATACACAGGCCTGGATGCTGCAAGCTGTTGAAACTGGAAAACCACAGAATGGGGGGGTGGGATAAGGAAAGAAAATTTGCAGAGATGTGGGTGAAATTGCCCCCCTCCCACCACCAACCTCATGTAGCTGTCCTTGGAGATAAATGAAAATTTCCTCTAGCTGTGCTCCTCACTAGAAGTTTTATGTCACTTAGCTGGTACAGGGAGCAGCTGTCCCTCTTCTGAGCTCAGCATTGAGATTTGCATCCGTGTCTACTTGGAAAACTGTAACTGCAGGGAAATGTCACCTTTCCCTGGGAGTCCTGCTTTCTGTACATCTGCAAGGGAAAAAGAGCGGGTTCGTTCTGCAGGATGATTTTGCATCCAGCCAGCCACAGGAAAGACTAAAGCCTTTATTTTAGATGTTAAAGCGTGGGTTTGTCTTTACAGATAGGCGGCTGCAGATGGCGTGTATGTGAAGGGTTGCTAAAGATGATTAGGCAGAGTGCGTAACTCCTCCAGCCCATTCACAGGAGCGTGTTCCTGGGACAGAGCTTCCTGTGGGGAAGAGGAGAAGACCTTTTTGACAGCATAATCCTTTCGTGAAGCCCTCACTGCAAGAGGGTGCTAGACCTTGGTGGTGGCGGCTCTGTTTGGACCCATGTCCTGCGACGTCTCTCGTGCTGCTGTTTCAATCTTGTGCTTGGATGTACAGCCCGGTGCCGCAGAGCTGCTGCCTTGTTTCTTGGGCCCTCCTGTGACCTTGCTGAGGATGCTTTATCTCCATAGCATTATAAAAGGCACATATACATCTATATACAAGTGCATAAATATATAAATAGGTGTGTTATACAAAAATAAATACCCATTCTCTTTTTCTCTTTAGAATCAGTCTTTTGCAAAAGGCAGCTTGGTCCCTAGCTGGTGGGAGAACGAGTCTCTAAAGGCCTCAGTGGTGGTGGGCTGCTGTTTAGGTGTCTTGATAGGTCCTGACCCAAAGATGCGATCGCTGGGTTCTGGGGATGGAGATCTCCTCTGGATTGGCAGCAGTCTAGTCTTTCTACCTCTTCAACGGGCACTAGGCCGAGGCAGCAAGAGCTTCCTGAAAGGGAAAGGAGCAAGAAGTGATTACATTGCATACAGAAATGAGAGATGCTGGGGTGGCTTTCTAGTCAACAGTCCACTGCATGAGGATAGCTACTCTGATCAAGGAGAAGATCTGCGTTCTGAAAGTCCTGCCTACATGGGACCTTGATCCACACTACAGGTGTAGTGGATCAGGTCCCAGGGAGACCGGTTCACATAATTTTTCAAGGACCTTATCATGTTATTGGCAGTCTGGAAAATGCAAAAGTAAGAAGGATTAAAAGACAGTATCTCTGCAGCTGGAGGTGAGTATGTGCCCTTCCGGCAGCATACAGCTCAAGCTTTTGGAGACATGAGAAGTGGGTCCTCTAAAACTGACTGAGGCAGTTTACAGTCCCCAGCTGCTAGTATGGCCTTTCCACGCTGCTGTTCTATGCAGTGTTAAAACTGTCCTTGCACCACAGAGGCAAGCAGATCAAGAAAGGCCCTAGAGTGAGATTTCCCTTCAAGATCAGCCTAAAATGAGATGAAGCATGCATGGAGTTTTCCAGACCACTGACCTTGGTGGAAGAGGGGATCCCGTCGAGCATCCAGGCTCAGGCCTCCCACTTTGCTGCCCATCACTGGATGATGGAGACCAACAAAGTGCTCTTGAAGGTGAGGACAGTCATCTTGTGGCTGAAGAAGCTGGTGAGTGGAGTCATCTGGGAGACTGTAGAGGAAAGAGCTGTCTTCTGTTCTTGAGTTGGGCAATCTGAGGAGGCAGACAAAGAGGTCTAGCACTATTAATGGATCTTTCCTCCTTGGAAGAGATGAGCTATGTAACACGTCAGCCAGCTGTATCAATGCAGTGACACAGAGCACTCCTAAGTGAGGGGAAGAGCATAAACTGGGGTGTACTTATGGGATGGGAATGAAGTGGTGGGACCTGGTATCCATAATTCTCCATGTAGTGAGTGCCACGGGAGCTGGGAGGAGTGTGCCTCCCAGGGAGCATGGCAGTAATGACTTGACATCTGAACAGCGAGACACGAAGCACCCGCAATCTGACCCTGGCCACATTCTAGGGCAGCTGTTTATCACTCATAGATGTTAGCTTCTCATCCTGCTTTTCAGTCTCCCACGCAGGATCAGGGGGAGGAAAGGGGGCAGAGGGAAATAGCTCTTGGCCATCTCTGCAATTAACTTAGCTCTCCCTCAAACCGTAACGGAATCAGAGAATTTAGACTGAGAAGGCCCAGTGCTGGAGCATGGATTTGCTTCCCAAGAGAACTGGGACAGATGAGAGGGTGGTGAGGGCAAGCTTTTGTGAGCACATGGTCTTGTGGGTCCCCACTGGATTGCCCCACCGTACCCCTCCACAAGCCAGGACTAACCTAGAGGGCTGGTAGTCTTGCTGGGCATTCCCGTTCTGCAGCAAGGCGTTGGTTTCCTCATGTGACTGGAAGGAGAAAGAAGGATTCTCAGCAGAGCAAGGCCACACAGCAGCATTGAGAGGCAGGTGCTGATCTAGGGGGCAAACTGGTGAAGCTCTTATGACAGAAGGCAGAGAAAGCTGGAACTGTTTCTTTTGCTACAGAAGACAGCAGAACTGAACACTGAAGAACTCACTTCACACTTGCTGCTGAATCAGTGGGGGACAAAAATCTGTAGTCTCAGCTGTGGCACTGCCTTGACCTGCGTTACTACTTAAGAGTCCTCAACACTGTCAGTCCCCATGAGCTTTGCTCAGGAGAACAGGAACTGTTCCCATTAAAGTAGTCTCTGCCTGCTGCCTCCTCCATACCTAGAGCCACTGTGCCAGGAAACCACCTCTTCACCAGTGTTTTGGAGACCCTCCCATGGGCTCCTCCCATGACTCAGACTCCACTGCAAAGGGGAGAAGAAGCTTCTCTTTCAAGAAGCCAATCTTGCCACTTCAACACGCTGCAAAGGGTGCCACCCATGTCTGGAGAAGCCCTCCCACTGCAATGATAGCCTCCAGCTCATGTCAAACCAACTTTAACCACAGGTGTGGACATACCGGTGGCACTTCATCTGGACTGTAATCCCGGGGCTTGGTGCTTGCATACCCCACTCTTGCAGAGGGGCAGATGCCGTTCAGATGTGCCCCGTTGGCATAGGGCTGCCCGTTAACATAAGGATGTCCGTTGGCACGAGGAGCAGAGATGCCCCTCAGAGGCACCATGGTGTACTGGCAGGACGATACCAGCAGCCCAGCCCCTGGGAAGCCCATGTCAAGGGTTTGCTCTGCAGAGGGAAGAAAAAGGAAGTCTGAGACCAAAATCAGAGGTAAACTTCAGCTTCCTGAAGCTCAGCGGGTAGGTTAGGCTGTCCTATCAGCAGCTATTTTGGCACCCAAAACACCCTTGGAGACAAATAGTGGAAAGGGACCCTCCATGAAGCAAAGGGAGTGCCCCTTTTTCCCTATTCTAGTCCCAGGGTTCCTTCTCAACAAGGTAAGTAGGACACGGGACAAACAGTGGCTTTTGTCTTTATGGGCTTCCACAGGACATTTGGGACTTGCTCTCTGCTGCCCCTCTAGCTGCTTCCCAGAATGTGCAGCCCTCACATTTTGGGTGTTTGACCCAACTACACCCAGGGTAAGAACACATCTTGTAAATCAGCCCTCAAGAAAGAACCCTTACTCTGCTTGGACCAGGCTCTCCAAAGGCAAAAGGGGATGAAAGCCACGATGAGGAGTACGATAGAGCCCAGCACAACGCCTACAATCAAGTATGGCAAGTCGCTGGAACGGGCCACCATGGCTCCTGTCCCCAGGCCACTGTGCCCACCACTGAGTGGGGGATGCTGCTGGGGAGGCACTGTGGAGGGTGGAAGACGACCTGGCAGACCAAGAGACTTCCGAGCTGTGAAGGAAAGAGAGAGAGCACGTTAGACACAGACATGGCAGGTGGAATAGCAGCTCACTCTAGAGATGTCTATGCTGCCGTGGAGTGGACAGACTTCTATGGTGGCTTTAAAGAACTGCTCCTGGATGACAGAGGATTTCCTAGGCTGATGCATATTGCATTACAGACAAGTCTTCTGTGCCTGCTTATAACCAAACACAGGAGTTTGGCACAGCGAGAGGAAAAGCCCTTCTGGTTCCTGTCACCACCTATGTGATACTTAGAAAAACAAAAGGTAACTACTACTCTGGTGGAAATGATGATGGACTCTGCACATGTGGTCTGTGAGTACTGGTACGGGTCTATACACAAGCTGATCAACAGTATCAACAAACTTAGACCTCTCTTCTCCCCACTGCTGCCTCCATCGCCTTGTCTGAGCTTGGATGACGCACCGTCAGACAGAGGTGGTACCTGCCTTGCTGTGCTCTGACGGGTGCAGGCAGGGAAGGCAGCGAGCTGCACGCCCAGAAGCGCCCTCTGAAGCTGGTTACCTTTGGTTTCACAGATCATCACGTTGCTGAACTCGCTTTCACCACCCTCGTTGAAGCATTGCATCTTGATGTCATATGAGGTCTCTGGCTGCAGGTGGCTGATGGAGTGCCAGTACCGATCTCCTGAGGAGGCAACAAACACATGGTGCCGTTAGCTTCTGATAGTGTCCCTGGGGAACACGCAGCTGGCCCAGCTCTGCAGCACTGCTGGTACAGCAGGCCTAGGCAGCAGCAGCAGCTGCTTTTTGTGCCTTTAATGCATAGGGCTCCTGCTGGCTGTGTACTCTTCCAGGAGGAAGCAGCAGCTGGGACCCATCTCTCGGTATGTCCTACCTTCCACCACATCCTTCTTGTAGTCACTGTCATTGTCACTGTCAGTGGGGCGGTAGTAGATGTAAAAACCATGGATGGGAGTGTTGTTGTTGCTGGCTGGGATATACTGCAGGGAATGGGAGGGAGAGCAGGAATTAGCAGAGATGTCTGTGCTCCATATTGTAGTAGGTGAGGAGCACTGGGGATAAATGGGATGGGACAGGAGGAAGACCCAGCAGGGGGATCTTCCCTGCGTTGCCACTGGTTTGCACAGCGAGGGCTTCCTTCCAAGAGCTCAGTGGTGTTTTATATTGTCAAACCTTGCTTCCCTCAGATAACATACAAGCCATGAGTCTGGTCCTGTCAGCCCAAGCATCCAACAATCTGCTCCCTCGCAGCAGCCACAGCCAATGCTTCAGAGAAAAAAATTCCTCAACAGCAGTGACTCAGCTGGGCAAGGGCAAGCACACCTTCACCCTGACTCCAGTAGGCTCACGGCTTCCAGACAAACTGCACCTTGCCATGAACTGCTGACTGCAGGAATCTCGTGTTTCTGAAGGCAGCTTGGTTCCTCCCCCACCCAGAGCAGTACTGCCCCAGCTCCCTGTGTTCTCGTGGTCTTTCACCCAGTATTTTACCAGTTACTGTTAGGGTTTAAATCAACAGCAGTGGTCATCCTGTCCTGTAGCAATTTCTGGCTGGAAGCAGCTAGGAGAGAAGAGGGCAATGCATCCCTCTGAAGAAGCTTTAAGTTGTTGGAAATACCTGGACTTGGGCTTGTGATCTAAAAGATCCTGCTCACTCCTAAAAATCCTCTGGGGTGGACTGCTGTAAGTGATTATCAGCACTTAAGACTGCCACCCAGCAAGTCAGAGTGAAGGACATATCTGCTGGAAGCTACCAGGACAGATGGAGGTGCTAATGGATTCCAGGAATTTGGCCAGGAGAGCAAGCAGCGGCCCCATGCCTTGTTGAACAAAATGGTCAAGACCCAGAGGCTATTCACTGAAATGCATTCTGAGTACAGTTGGATTCAGACAAAGGGTTTCCTAAGCTCTCTGACTTCCCCCACTTCTATGTGGCCCAAGCCTGGTCCTCCTTTACTGGAGGGAGCTAGCAGATCCCGGATCCATTTGTGCTGGTGACAAGCTCCAGTGTGACAACCTGGAAGATGTGTAAGCTGGGCAAGCAGTACCCACACACCAGCTTCCTGCACATTGATCTCCGCCCCTACAAACCTTACCATCCACTTCAGCATGATGGTGGTCTCATTGATGGCATCTGTGAAGGTGATGTATGGCCCTGCCACAGGGCGCTCATAGACTCGGTTGCTGTACCCAGACACAACATATGGCCGAGATGCCGCGCTGGGCTCGCTCTCTCCCAGGATGTTCAGTGCCCGGACACGGAATTTATAGGACACACCTAGAGGAAAAATGGGAAATAAAAGAGCTGCAGAGATTGGAGTGTTTCAAGACTTCTGCTGTCAGCATAGGCCCGACTGTGGACAGGGGCTGCATGTTTTCCAGAAGGCAGAGAGCCTACAGGGTGGTTATGATTGAAGTACAGGCCAGATCTCAGCCATGTGCTAGACAGAGCCTGCTTTTATTTGCCTTCCCCAGTTCCTGTCTGGATGGTCTAGAAGTCAGGTAGCAGTTCTGGAAGGGGAGTGTGTGTGTGGATTCAGAGATGCCTGAAAGGATGTCCCAAAAGCAGGTATAGGAAGGCGTCCTTCCTTTCTATACTATGTGCAAACCAAGTAGGTAAACATTACTTAAAAGCTCAAAGCCTGAATAACTTTTACCCAAACAACATTTTACTGGTCTTTAAGTTGCGGTAGATATGTTGCCCTTTTAAGCTGTCCAGCTCAGTGGCACTGTCTTCTCCTGTGAAATGCTATGGGAATTGTGTGTCCAATCTGTCTTGCCTGTGGCTAAGGAAAGTTCTGTCCTGTCTAGTAAATGGCAAAACCAAATGCCTTTAGTAACGACATCCTGTAATACAGAAAAGCATGTGCAAGCCTCCCTGAGGGAGGTCAAATCTGTGCTGGTCTTTGCAGCTGGAGAAATTGGAGAAGTATCTGCAGCTTTTCCCCGTGCATCTAAGTCTGGACCTGGGGAGGCTTTGTTTTGCTCGCACATGCTGGGGCTAAGCATGATGTGACAGATGGTTAACCATCCTACAGGGACTGCACAGCTTTCCTACAGACCTCCAGGAAGCAGGGAGGAGGAGAACACCTGCCTACCTTTCTCCAGGCCTGGGATTTCCACAGAGAGGCGAGAGGGAGGAATGTCACTGGTGGCCAGGACCCAGTCCCCTAACTTCTTCAATTTCTTATATTCCACACGGAAAGACTGGATGGGGAACCCGCCATTCCCACGGGGGATCCAGGTCACGTACACAGATGTCTCTGATGCCATGGAGATGGTTGGACGGTCCGGGGCTTCTGGAGCTGCAAGGGGTACAGAAGGACATCAAGACATGAAACACATTCTTCTCACCCTGCAGCTCAGAGGATGTGGGTAGAGGACTACTTGCATTGCTCCCACCCACATGGTCTTTAGGTCCCAAAGCAGTCCGCTGGCACCCCCAAACCTTCACTCCTGTCAGTTAGTGCCCTGCACACATCTTTTACTCCTGCTTGCATCTTGCTCTTTTTCCACTCCCAACTCAAGTAGGATGAGACAAGGTTTGAGATGTGTACACCCATCATAGGAGGGAGAGCCGCAAGAGGTGTTGGATGCAGGGCTGCAGATGCAGCAGAAGGCCTTGCTGATGTGGAAGCAGTGAGGAGAGGGAGACTGACACTGGGGCAGACAACTGTGGGAAATGAAAACAGGAGAGACTGAGAACAACCAGGGAAAAAGTCCTGAACTGTAATTTGATAAGAAAACAATGAAAATATGGGAGGGAAAGAGATGAATGGAGCTGCAGAGATGAAAGAAAAGGTAACACATGAATGAGTGTGGGGGGACTGAAGGAGGGGACTTCACAGAAAGGGTGAGGATTGAAGGAGAGAATTTCACAGAAGATAATGGCAGTGGTGAATAATAAAATGGCAGACACAAAGTGGGAAACAATGAATTGGATTAACCAGTAAGGAGCTGATGTTTCTCCTGTGCAGCAGAATACCCAAATGGAGCACCCTGCACCCCTAGAACGGGCACTAACTGCCCCTTGTCAGGGCTTGGCTGAGAGAGGAGGATGCTGGGACCTGCAGGCACTTGGTTCCCCTTTCTCCCTGACACTCCCCCAGCAGCCAGTGGTGCATGGCAGCTTGCTGGTCCTGTGCACCGCACACTGCAGACTCCACAGTGGGGCCTTCTGAACCCTCCACGTGAAACTGCAAGAGACAGAAGGTTTCTCACAAGTCCTTGCATCAATGGTGGGACAGGCAGTGGGATCAGCCTGCTCTCCTAAGACAGACTGCCTGCCAAGTGCAGTAGCAGGGGTGTCTGAGAAGGACCTTTCCTTGTCAGGAGCCAGAGACCACCCATCCAGCTTTGCACAGTCTTGTCTTACCCAGTAGAGACTTCAACCCCAGCATGTCCAGGCCGCTGCCACCCACAAGAGATCCCTCCCTCCTTGCCCTGTTCATGGAGGGCCTTACGGGACAGACGACTGTTGTCAGACTGGTTACTGCTCTGAGTGCTCGTGCCTGGGTCATCTTTCTGGATCTGCTGCTCCTTGCTGGCAACAATCTCTGGTTTTGGACGCCGGCCTGTGCAGAAGGGGGAGGTGGCATTAGTGACACGGAGATGTGGCTCAGAGTTAAATTTTGTTGTGGTGAGCAAAGAAAATATTCCCAGCCAGATGCTGAGGTAAATACTCTCTGGCCTCAAACGGCCTTAGGGGTTCAAAGCATTCAACCTGCAGGCAGGAACAAAAGCTACAGGGCCGGGTTTGTTACACTGTTAATAGGTCCCCCTCATATTTAATTTTCTAAAACTTTTAATTGGTTTTCTTGAAATGTTGCTAGACTTCTGCGTGAGAAGGTAGTAACTAGCACAAGATGAGGCCCTGAAGGGAGAGATGAGCAAGCCTGCCACCACGGGGAAGGTTGCTACAAAGGGAGTGTCATTCCCCACACCTGCCGGAGACATGAGAAGCAGCCAGGAGGAGAGGAGGACTTAGTGTAGATATTTGGAACATCCCTTTAGTGACAAAGAGAGCTCAGCACCAAGCAGACTATGTGGGAAGTCTTGGGGTTTCCTTTGGTACATGACAGGTTTTTAAGGACAGATTAGACAAACACCTGCTGGGAACAACACCCACAGGCTGATCCTCTCTCCAGGTGGATTAAATGACCTCTTGACATCTCCACCAGACCTATTTTCTACAGTTCTTCAGGTGTCCAACTGAGACACCAAGAGAGGAAGGGACTTACTCCAACCCAGGCAGAGGGGAAGACCTGATTTTCCCAATCCTATTTCAATCCCACCCTCCACCTTCCCTTCTAATAGAGTTGCTCTAAATTGAGGGCAGATTAATTTCCAGAGCGGAAACAGCCCCTTCATCCTCAGGCTGGTGCCTGTGCCACAGGGCTGGGCTGGGACTTCTCAGAGGGGCCCTTCCCCTGACTCAGGGCAAAATACCCAGGAAAAGGTTTAACCTTTACCAGTCCGGAAGGTCACCATGGCCGTCTGTCCCTCGCCGGCACAGTTGTGAGCAGCCATCTCCACCTCATAGAGGCTCCCAGGGTCCAGCCTGGTGAGGGTCAGGCGGTGCTGCGAGGCTGGGACATCCCTCACTGCCCAGCTGTCTGAGGCATTGGTGACCTGCTGAGAGACCAACGCAGGGTTGCAAAGCTGTGGGCAGGCTGGGCTTCTTGCCTGCACTGAGCTCAGAAACTTTCATGAGAGGTTGTGTCTCAACCAGGGCTACCTCCCTGTCCAGAGGCCAGTTCCCTGCCTGCAAAGGAAGGAGATGTTTCCAGCCTGATTTTGCAAAGCTGAAGGATTCAGGTATAAGCAGGACAAGCCACCAAGCACCAGGGTCTTTTCTTGACCCCAGAGGCCCACTCAGCCCTGTTCCGTCTGCTGGTCCCCTCTGATACCACTGCCCCTCTGATGCTGGTCATTTCCATAGGACGGGGTACCCAGACACCACTTTGGTCATCTGGATCTAAATCATTTGACTAACGGCTTTTTATTCAGTTTTATCCAGCCTCACACTGGCACTTTCTGGCTGAAATGAGGAACTGTAAAGTTTGAGCACAGGTTTCTTCTGGGAAGAGACCATGTATGGCCACGGCTCCCAGAAAGACAGGGAAACATAGTCTGGTTTTCGGTAATGTCCTGATGTGGAGGGGGAGGGAAGGTGGGACCTTCCTCCTCCTTCCCAGCTGCAAGGATAATATTTTCGCAGGCAAACAGGCAGGACACTGAAGTGACCCGGTGCCGAAAGGAGCATTAGCAATGCAGGCAACGCAACAAAACGGAAATGCCAAGACTCTGCCATATCATTCATCTTCTCCAAGCATTTGACACTGACTGATTAATGCCT
Organism: Eurystomus gularis; assembly: GCA_013400335.1. Lineage (NCBI taxonomy): Eukaryota > Metazoa > Chordata > Aves > Coraciiformes > Coraciidae > Eurystomus > Eurystomus gularis. Next base: position 158,251 of record VZZY01006305.1, on the reverse strand, counting down.
GCCTCATTTTATTTTTATTCCCAAGCCAGCGGAGTTGTGAGGCCAGGGTGGGGAGCCCTAAAGACTGCTAATATCCAGGAAAAAAAAAAAAGAGAGATTCTTAAGAAACAAAGATAACAGCTGTGTGGCATCTGACTGCTTGCAGGCTGCTGAGATTTTAGGGGCAGCATTAAGAGCAGGGAAAAAGAGAGACATCCGCAGGTACTTTCCAGAGGAGACGCAGACCCTTGCCCAGTACAAACGTAAGGCTCCTGTCAGTAGGTTTTACTTTCCTTGTAGCCATCTTTCACACAAAGAGCCTTTTCTTTGGTTGCTGAATTGATTCCTTCCCTCTCCGCACACATGCTTTTCCAGCCAGAGATGTCAAAACCAGATCATTATATAACTTTATCCTACAGATCTCTGATAGAAAGAGACTCTCTCTAAACAAGTTTAAGGGTTATTGGGACTAATTCCTTTCCACACAATCCTTAAGCATCCCAAGAAAGAGTCTCCAGCTGAGAATTTGGACTACACTGAAAACATATTACTGCAAACTGCAGTGACCCACGGTGACCTCCACTGCCCTGCAGCCCCTTCCAGGTGGAGCGCTGAAAAACAAATAAAATATGGACAAACTCCAGCCTGCAACTTAAGATTGCAAGCAGAATTGGTAGTTACATGATACACCACCGGGGGACAAATCTCTTCCTGGCAGACAACCAGGGCTAATAGTCTGGTGAGGCTTTTGGCATCTTTTGGTTTTTATTTAAGCTTGCCCTATTGTGTTCTTGTGTTGGCATCTTCTGCCTTTGTTTTAAAGGGCTCTTTAAAGAGATGCTTAGCTGGAACCCACAGCTTAAGTTCTGTTTAGAAAGAAATCGAGGATGGGTAGGGATTATAACAATGTCCTATTTATACCATATTTTCACAAAAACCAAATAAATTCCAGGAAAACAGATAAATATAATTGAAAACTGTGTCTTGCGGTGGCTGGGAATCCAAAACATGCCAGATCTGGAATGTCCTCAAACCCCAAAGAAAAACCTGCCTCTCTACTGCAACTGCCTGCCTGCCCAAAGGAAATACAAGCAGCAAACAGATAAATTCTTACAGCGGCCTTCCAGGACTTAAAGGGGGCCTACAAGAAAGATGGGGAGGGACTCTTTATCAGGGAGTGTAGTGATAGGATGGGGAGTAATGGTTTTAAGCTGAAAGAGGGTAGATTTAGATTCAATATTGCAAAAAATTATCAGCTGTGAGGGTCGTGATATGCTGGAACAGGTTGCCCAGAGAGGCTGTGGATGCTCCACCCCTGGAAGCGTTCAAGGCCAGGTTGGATGGGGCCTTGAGCAACCTGGTCTAGAGGGAGGAGTCCCTGCCCAAGGCAGGGGGGTTGGAACTAGATGATTTTTAAGCTCCCTTCCAACCAAACACTCCTTTTGCAGCCTGTACTCATCACACCTCAACAGGCTGAGTCTACAGGTGAGGAGGTCCCACCAACCAGTGCCACCCATGAGCAATGGTGCCCCGGCCCCAACGCACCTGCTCATGAGATGTGAAAACGTGCAGTGAGGCCACCAGCCCACCTGTGGAACGGCGCAGAGGAAAGATGAGAGCAGGGTGAAACAGTGATACCTTGCGATGCTTCACCACGTAATAGAGGATGGGGGCTCTGCTGTCAGGCCGAGGTCTCCACACCAGATCGTAGCTGTCTGTCTTGGATGTCCGGGGAGAACTGAGGATGATGGGGGCCTCAGCTGGAGACACCAGCTCCCTATTGGCTGCACACTGTGGAGATGCTGCCAGCGGGGTTGTCCCAGGCTTTGGCAGACCAGCTTTATCCAGGGGAAGCTTTAAGGCACTGTCCCTGGAAGGTGGTGTGGGAGGCTGAGCCGAGCCCAGCTGGGTATCCCGCCCAGGGTTGAGTGTAGCTCCTGAAAGACAAGGTGTCAAAGCAGTGTAAATGCTCATCCCAGCCTGTGGTGAAGGCAGAGCTATGAGCCCCTCAAACCTCTCAGAAGACCTGTGCTATACACCCACCGTGTATAGCAGGTGTATATATGTATATAAAACAGGTACCTTAGAGGTACCTTAGAGTCCCAGGTGGTGCTGCCTGCAGTGCCACTCAAAAAGGTGCTAGAAACAATCTCTCTTACCACTACAAACCTAACATACCTCACTAGGGCCTCTCCAAGAACAGACCTTGGCCACATGGGGCTTCCTCTTACTTTGAAGCCCCTCTTAACCTGGATAAGTTCAGCAGGGTCCAAGGAAACAAGTGGTACCTCCCTTACCCCATGTGAAGCCACCCACCACAGTGTTTATGCTCTTGCTCAGTGCAAGCTCAGAGGAGAGCTGAGTAAGACACGGGGTAAGGCTCTACACCCAGGTGTCCCATGCCTTTCATGTAGAGATAGCTCAAGTATGCACGCTACCATCTGTTCCTACAGGGAGATACGGAGATCCCAGGCAAAAGAGCACTTGAAGCATAGGGTAAAAGGGAGGGAAGAGCAAGGCAGCTCAAACAGGTTAAGCTGCACACCAGCTTTCTTCTCCTGCTACCCCTGCTCTTTCCCTGTGTGTTAAGCTCTGGGACTGAATGGTAACAAGCTTGGAGAGAGAGAGACTTACCTGGTCGGGCTGTCCTCAGTTGCACCATGGCTTGTGCGCTGCCAACCTCGTTCTCCGCCATGCACTGGTATATGCCGTCATCCTCGGGCCCCACGCTGACCAGCCGCAGTGCCCTGCGGGACAGCCGGAGCCGGTGGCTGGCGGAGAGGGGGACAGCGTTGCGCAGCCACATGACGGAGGGCTGGGGGTTCCCTCGCACCTCGCAGGTGAACTTGGCGCTCTGGCCCCAGGGAATGATCTGCTGGGACAGCTCCATGGTGACCTCCGGGGGCTCTGTGGTGGGGATAAAACACAGCTGCTGAGTGCCACTTGGCAGGGGTCATGGCTTTGCACTTTCCTCTCTGGCAGGGATGAGGGCAGAGTGATGGAACCTTACCCCACCCCCGAGTCCCACTCCCTTTGTGAGGGCCCACAGGGGTTCGCTTCATTGCACCTGCCCTTCAGCATCCATGTGAACCACAAGGAGAGGTGGCCCAAGGCCATCTGCCCCTCTCACATGACAGCAGCTACCTACAAGTCCCATTTTTCTGTGCTGAAATGCTACTCTGCAAAGATTGTGCTTATGTCAAAACAACACATCGTCATCTGGATGAAACGCAAACCAATAAAACATAGGCTTTGCCTCCGTAGTGCTTTTAAGAAGGGGAAGGATGCATGGTAGAAATATCTAAGGTGTAATATGCCCTGTGTTTTCCACCCTGTAGAGAGCTTCCCTACACAACAGAAGAAAAAGCAAGATACTCTGATGTCTTCCCTGTGCCAATGTCAAATATGTCTAAGAAGCAGCCAGTCCTCCACCAGAAAGCATTAGAGCAATCCCAGTGCCACAAATGACAAAAGAGCTTTTGCAGAGGAAGGGAGGATCCATCATCTCCAGCCCATGGTGGAAGCCACAAAGGAGGAACTACCACCCTTAAGGAAGAATTTCTCTCATCTTCTAGAAACTGGAACCACAAGCAGAGGTTTGCATTACACTGTGGTTTGTCCAGGGAGAGGAAGAGTCCAGCAGCACTAGTATTTTCCTCTGAAAGCAATGGAGACAGTCCAAGCCCTTCCTGAAACAAGGGCTACAGCAGCACTCACCAAACACCTGCACATTGTAGAAGATGAACGCGGCTCCGGCCTCCCCAACCCCATTGTCAGCTGTGCAGCTGTAGGTGCCTGAGTCCTCCTCGCTTGTGGGGTCAATCAGGAGGTTGCTGAGCAGGAAGCGTGTCTTATTGTACGCGGAGACACTGGAGCCATCTTTGGCCCAGGTGACCCGCGGTGGGGGGATCCCGCTGGCCACGCACTCCAGGATGAGGCTTTGGCCCTTGGTGACAATGATGGTCTGAGCTTCAGGGGGGTAGATTATCCGGGCTGCCTCTGCTGTGGAGCCTGGTGAGGAGAGGAGGAAGAAGTCAGTGGGTGGGAAGGAAGGTGGCCCGTGCGAAAGCACCCTGTGTAGAGTGCAGGTAGGGGTAATGGTGGGGCTGCTGCCCTGCGCTGAGGCAGACAAACAGCAACGCAGGCCAAGGAGGGACATTCCTTAAGGGATGTGTGCACACAACAAGTTGTCTTATTAAAGGACGCAGGGCCTTTGCTCGCCCATCTTGAAGAAGAAATCCTGAGGAGGTACGGGGCTGCACACACATACTCCAGCATCAGATCTTGGGGCCTACTGCTGCTGGAAAGTTTTCCCAGCAACTGATAGTTGTCGGTTCACGCAGAAAACCATCTGCAATAGCACTGGTATGTGCTCCCAGGGCTGGAAGCGCTATGGAGAAGACATGCAGTGAAGGGAGAGCGGCTTACGTCTCACACGGAGCCTCTCACTGGAGACCGAAGTTTTCACTTCCTGCGTCACGGGGTTGTAGGCAGCACATTTGTAAGTTCCTTCATCCTCTTGGCTGGCATTGACTATCTGAAGGTTCCCAGATGGCATGATAAGGTAATTGTCTGTAGAGACAGAAGAGGAGATGGCACATGGTCACAAGATATGCTCCCACTCAGCCTCCTGGAAAACATGCAGTGCCCTGAAGAAAGGTGGACAAGTGGGAAGAGAAAAAACAGCACAAGAACACTGACAGCACTGAAATGACCCTTTCTAGTTCAAAAATCAGGAGGAGCAATGCTGCAATGATGGAAGGAACAGAGCCTTAGGTGAAGCTAGCTTGTCACAGGTACATGCAGCAGATGGAGTGAAGCTGCAAAATTAATATCCACATTTTTAGAATATCCCCAAATTCAAAGTCTCCTTTACCCAGGCTGAGCTAGAAGAATGCTTCACAGACACTTGATGAAGAGCAGTGTTGTGCATCACCTAACTCTGCTTCATTTCACCTTACTGCAAGCTGATGTTACATGTGGCTCCCCAGTCTCAGGCAGTGGGGAGCTCAAGGAGACCTGGCAGAGACCCTAAACTAACCTATGCTCAGACTGGTGGCAAAAAGGCAATGAGGAGGCAGCAGGCAGAGAAAGCTACCGCTGGTAGGGAAGAGTAAAACTGAGGGTTCCTGGGAGAGGACCCAGCGGGACAGACTCCTGTGACACTCACCTCGGGAGGCCTCGAGCCACTCCTGCTTCACACTGTAGCGGACCTGAGCCTTGGGGTGACTTTCGGGCAGGTCACAGGCGATCACAGCTGTGTTCCCTTCATCTACCTCAATCACATGCTGGCCGTCAAACTTGAAGTCTTTGAGATCTGCAGAGACAGCAAATAATGGGGCATCTCAGTGGCTGGCTCGGCATCTTGGTGTTAGCTCGTGCTCTCCCTGTGGACCCAGGGCTGTCTCACTGCAGTGCCGGCAGAGGACCGCTCTGTCCCCAGCAGCTAGGGAAACTGGCCTGGTTTCAGAGCTTTATATTTTTTCTCCTCCTCCTTCCTACAAAACAGATAACTTGCAACACAGCTTCTGGAGAAACTGCCTGCTCCACGGCTAGGAACTGGGTGTGAAAAATCCTGGCCTGAGAGTAGAAAAATGAGCCAACTTACTGCAGCGCTGAAGGGCAGCCAAAAACGGTCTTTCTGCCACTTGCTATTTCAAATGCGGCTGCTGTCCTACTACTGAGTAACTCTGTAGTCGTAACTCAGGGAGCCCAGCCTGCTTCAAGAGTGTACAGATGCTGGATGACACAGTGGGAGAAAGCATGTGAATGCTGGACGCTCCCAGAGCTGCCATAAGCTCCTCCAGCACCTGAGCGATGGGCTTGTCTGCTCTGGACACTTTTGCTCCCATCAAATATCCCATGGCCGAAGGCTGGTTAATCACGATGCTTTGCATGTGACCAAGCAGCGCCCATGCCCCGATTCAAAGAACAGCGACTTTCAAGGAAAAGCAGAAAAACAGCTCCTCCTCTTCACAGCACAGCTGTCCCCTCCATAAAGGCAGCCATGAAAACACCCTGTCCTAGCACGTGTTCCCCTGTGAGGCTGTAAGGGGGTCGCTTCCCTGGCAGGGCTGATGCAGGCAGCAGGAGTGGAAGCCCAAGGGTCGAGGGGAAGGGGTGCTTGTCTTTTTGTTTTCCCTGTTTTCCAAAGCAGGAGCAGAGGACTGTGGTGAAGCCCTGAGGATCTGGCAAGGCAGGGAGCACGCCAACCTGGCCTGGCCAAGCTTCCTGGAGATGAAACCGGTCTCTGCTCTCCCTGGGCATGATGATAAATCCTGCCAGGGCACTGCAAGCCCAGAGTTTGTCTCGGTCAGTCTGTGCTGGGAGGGAGAAGGTTTTGTGCCAGTAAGGAAGTCCCGCGCATGCATTTTTACAGCACTACACACCAGTCTAAGCAACCATGAGTGACAGCTTGCACCTCCTGCAGTTGGTCACAAGTCAAGCTGTGGCATCAAGGCTCAAGCCGGCCCATCTTCCTCAGGACCCAGCACTAGCACATGTCTTCCGAGCAGCACACTGCTACATCCAGAGAAGACCGCACTTGCCTTTCAAAACCCCACGCTCAGGCAGCGTGTCGCACCCGTCGCCACGGCACGGCCACGCGCTGTCAACAGCTCCCTCGCCCCTCGAAACCCATCCCAGGACGAGGCGCCTGTGACCTCGGGCAGTTTGGAGAGCCGGGGGGGAGCAGGAGGGCTGGCGGCGGGCGGACGGCAGGCAGCCTCCCTTGGCAGCCCCAGCCAGCAGAAAAATGTGTTTTTGTTCTCTGGGAAATGCAGCAGCGCTCCAAGAGCAAAAGACAACTCTGGCTCCAAGCTTCTCCCACCCACAGTCATGGAAAAGTGACATGAAATTTCTCAAGCAGACTTTCTGATTAAAGCAAGATCCTTTATGGAGTTTAAATAAAAACCAGCTCTCTTGGCAAGGTGGCGAGAAAGCCTCCCCGAGCGTGGCGCGGAGGGGCTGCCGGGCGGCTGCCGGGGGAGCCAGCGTTCCCGGGCCCAGATCTGAGGGAAGGGGAGGAGGTTGAAAAGAAAAGGGGAGGTTTTGCAATGTCATAAAAATGATTTGCAGCGAACATGCTTAATACTTCTGGAATTTCTTGGCACCGTTCAATTAAAAAAAAAAAATAATAAAAAAGAAGGAATACGGGTGAACTTCAGAAATGTGATTAATCCTTTAAGACAAGCTGAGGAGGGGAGCCATGTTTCCACTGGGTATTAAAGCCAGATGAAGGTTAACTCTTAACTCGTGAAAAGCTGGCAGCGCCTCGCGCTCCTCCGACAATGAAAGTTACTGCTGGAGAGTGGAAGGGCGCTGGATATTTTCTCCTCTTTGCTTTCTATACTTGATCAAGGAATCAAATTGTAAGAGCCACAGAAATGGAAAGAGGTGGAGAAGAGGCAAGAGCCCAGTGTCTGCCTGTCCACATCATGCGTATTTCTCTGATCAACAAAATATAAACGAGCATCAGGAAAATTAATGTGCGCCTTGGTGGTCTGGATTCATCACAGCCAAATTAAGATTTCGGAGCCAAGGCATAGGCTCCAGCGATGCTGGCAGGGATCTGTACACACACACACACGCACGCACGCACAGACCCCAAAGAGAAGGGGCCCAGGAGCCTGGAGGAAAAGCAGAACCACAGCCCCGGCCCAGCAGAGCCCACCGAGGAGCACCATGCTCTCAGAGACAGAAAATGACTTCCCTGTGCTGGGAGACTCCTGGGATGACCTTGTGCTGGGCGAACATGGAGGTCCCTCACGTGCAGTCCCCCAGTTCAGCCCACTGCTCTCACAGCTGCGAGTTCTGCAGCCCCACAGAGGGGAGCGCGACGCTCAGCTCTTCCTGCCTTCCCCTCCCAGCCTGGCTGCAGGGGATGAGGGGTGAAGCTGTGGACACGGGGGAAAGGATGGAGGAAAGGTATCCTGGGGCAGCTGGGGGAGCAAGAACTGGGAGCTGCCAGAGAATCAGAGTGAAACTGGCAGGCGAGAGGGGAAAACCATCAGGGGGGCATTGGGACAAACTATTTTCCAATACGCAAGTGTACAAGCTTCCTGCCAAAATACTCCCTAGATTCCTGCTCCCTCACAGCAAACAAGACTGTTTTATTTGTCAGTGGGTTTTGGCCACGGGCGGTCTCAACCACCCCACTCCCCACCGGTACAGGCACATACAGCTCTCCATCAATGCCAATGGGTTAGCCAGAGCTGGCAAGGGGTGGTCAGGAGCACCCCTCGTCCTCTCTGTGCATGGGATGAGCCCTCCCTCACACATCCCATTGCACTTGGACCCAGCACAGCGAAACTGAGGGTGCTGCACCAGGCTGGGACACCCAGCTTCTTCCTGGGGGCTTCAAATGAGCCACCCCCCAAGATGTGGGGGGGCCACGCATGCCTCCCCTTGTCAGGCAGTGCAGTGCAGGGAGGGTGGAGGAGAGGGTCAGCGCCCGGGGGGGATGCAACACTCGTCCCTCTGGCTGCCCGGCTGGCAGCAGCTGTGCCGCTCCTCTAACATGCAATTTGCACCCCGAGCCTAACTCCTGCTGCAGCTGGGAGAAACCACATCCCCTCTCCACTGGCTGGGTTTTCCTTTACATATGGCAGTGCTCAGCGTGCCAGCCCATGTCCTTGTCCTTAAAAGACACGCTTGATCACAGGGAAGCAGCAAGGACTCATCCACCAGCCACCGGCCGGGAGATGCCGCAGACAGACAGACAGAGCACTGCCCCAGTTGTGCCGGGATAACTCAGCTTATTCTTTTCCCTTTTTTTTGTTTAAAGGCAGTGCAACCAAAGGCCATTGCTTGTGTCCATTTGCACCCTGCTCTGAGGCGCAACAGGGTGAGCCAGGGTGCAGGGAGGGTCAGCCCTGTGACTAGCTGTGCCGCTGTCATCGGGGAGGGAAACCAGCTGAATCCCAGGGCTGAGGGCCAAGCAACAAGGCAGGCGAGACAGACCAGATTAAAGGAATGGGAGGCCACAAATAACTTTGGAGAAGAAGCAGTAGTAACTAAAACGCTGTCCCTCAAGGTGGAAGTCCCCCCTCCTGTAGGAAAGGGTGAGGGAGGGAAGGGAGAGACCCCATGAAAGGGAATGGGCAGGGATGGGGGTCCCCCAGCCTGAAGGCAACCACCTTCCTCTAACCTCCCCTGGGCTGTCAGAGCAGCCTGGGGTTACAGCTCACTCCCTGTCTTGTCGGTACCACAGGAGTCTGGGCACCATCGCTGTCACCACCAGCATCGTCTCGCCTCGCTGGGACAGGCAAAGCCCCCCAGCCTCCTGCCTACTCACACATGCCCAAAGGCATCCCCCCCACCATGCCCCAGCCCCACTCCCCCACATCACCCTGGGCCTGTCCCACAACCTTTGAGCCACGCTCACGAAACACCACCTGTGTTTTCCTTCTCTCCCCTCCTCACGCCACCTCTGCCCCCGGGGCCAGAGCCCCCCATGCCTGCTCAGCAAATGCTTTTCCAACAGACTGCTGCCCCCTTCCCGCTCTCCCTCCCGCCATCGCCTCCGGGGAGCCGTCAGAGGAGAGGCCCAGGCGGAGGAAAATGAATGGGCCTGTCTTCAGAAAGCAGCTGCAAATTCCTGGGGGATGCCCAGCCCGACCCGGTGCAGGGTCACTGCCCAGAGTGCCGCACCCGGAGGCCCGGCTTCCCCACATGCTGCCGCGAACCCGGGGGCTGCCCTGGCCGGCGGCGCGATGGAGGGGCCAAGGAGCCTCTCTCGTCCCACTGAGCTCGCAGTCTCCCTGTGCTCCTCTTGTCCCTGCCCACAGGGGATACGCTGGAGCAGGTGGAGTCCCTTTGCTGCACCCATCTACTTTTCTGTTTTGTTTTGAAGTGCCATGTCTATCCAGGTCAGGCTCTTGTGGTCACTGCGCTGATTTCCCACGCACACAGCTGAATGATGGAAGTTACACGGCTTTCGCCACTCTGCCTGCTGGCTTTGCTCCAGCTCTTCAGCTGCCCTGTGAGCTCCAACAAGTGCTCTTGACCTTCCAAGCCTTGTGCTGCCGCAGAACCAGTCCACAGTGCTGCGTTCGTGTCCCTGGTGGATTTATCCAGCCACACCTGAGCCCGCTGCAGCCGTACCTTTTCCATATAGCACCACCACCCAGGAGAAGGGCTGGATCAGAGCATCTGGTGTGATGGCAACTTCGCTACCTGGAAACACGCAGAGAAAATACCTTCCTCTTCCTTGCGGCTCTCAGCCATCTTAAGGCTTAGGGCCTGGCTCAGAAAAGCAGGAATACCCCTTCCCTATCCATTCAAGCTGTCCCAGACTCCATCCCATCACCTCTAGGCTGAAGGGCTGCCTTGAGGCCACGCAGGGCTGAGCTTGTGCAGCACAGACAGGCAGGTAGTGACGAGCACGTATCTATCTGCACCAACGTGCCACAGGCTGCCAAGGTTGAGTATGGGGTCACGGAGCACCAGGTCAGCTCTAACTGAACTCAGAAGTGTCCAAGTAATGCCTGAAGTGCTGCCCATTTTGCTGCTTTAAGAAATCTTCCCCTTTCTGCAAATCTTTCTTCCCTCCACCCCTCGTATTTTATCTCCGCTGGAGGATTTAAGTGCTAGTTTCAACCAGCCCTCTGAGCCAGGGAGAGAGCAGAGATGGACTTAGTGTCACCACCGTGCCACAGATGGGAGAAGGAGGTATCAGTCCTGAGGTTACGCTGTGGCTGCTGGCACTGCAGCAATGGTTATCTGCTTGCTGACTGTCAGCAAAGCACAAGGAGGCCCTGAGGGACCAGGCACGCACAGCCTGGAGCACTTCAGAGTGTTTCCTCCAAAGGAGACAGAGAGAAAGGAGTGGAAATAGCCTAAAAGTTGGCTAGATGGTGTTACGTACACCCCTAGAGCTAGACAGATGCTTTTTCCAAGGACTCCAGGTCCTCTTCCAAAATAAACCTAAATCTTGAAAATATTTCTGCTCCCACCCCTCCCTGCTTTCAATCACATTCTAGTTTCACTCCCTCCCTGGCCCCCCAAATCATTTTTGGACAGGGCTAAAATAAGGAAGAGATATATCAACTGCAATGCTGACCTGCCAGGGGCTTCACTCTCCACCCCTAGGAACATGGTCCCCACTGAACCAGCTCAGAGCAAGACTCTGTAGAGGAGGTCTGGAGCAGGAGTGAGAGCCCATGGCACATCTGTTACCGCAGCTTTCAGACTCAGTCCCACCACAAATTGGTTCCCCCTGTTATTTCAGACCAGTGCAAAGCCACTGTTGCAAGCAGCCTCCAGCTCATGAACATGAAACTGGTTATTTGAAGCCCTCCAGAAGGTTTCCCTCCCACACCTTCAGACCATTGTCTTTCCTCGGCTGCTCTCTCTCTTTCTTCACTCATTGGCTGCCAAGTCTTCCCCACCCAGGGGCTCTCTACTGCCTGATGTTGTCCAGGTGCATGGGACATGGCCTCTGCCATCCCTAGCTCCCCTCAAGGACAAGAGAACCATGCAGTACAGCACAGGGGTGCTCCACAATGGAGTAGCTGCTTGTTCATCCAATCTCTGGCTCCAGTTTTGTGAGCTCCACTGAGTGGTGCTCCTGACCTCCCCTCAGCAGCAGTGCCTTTGCCATGGCAGGGACCACAGCAATAGGCAAGTCTCCCTCTTTTGCACCCACATCCCCAATGGCAGTTTGCTAGCTTAAGGTTATTTGGCTCCAGAAGAGGGATGATGGACTACTTAGTTGTGGCTGTGATTTGTCCCGAGGATCGCAGTGGGATCTTCTGGTGCTCTAGGACCCGTCTCCCATCCACCACTGATGCTAGATCAAAGCAGATAGATAGGTCAAACAGCCACGCTTTGTCCCAGGAGACAGAGCTGGTGGTGGTGGGTTGAGGTGAGGGGAAAAAAAGAAAAGGGGATCAGCCTGAGAATGAACTGATGAGGCTGAAGGGCTGTGCACACCCTGCTCTCCTAAATGCAAACCATGCCCTTGGTAATCTCATCCACCTCTCGCCTCCTCTCCTTCCCTCTATCAGGCCACCAGCGCACACAGCCCCCTTTCTGCTCTGGAATGTGTTCTCCGAAACTTAATCTCAGCACGGGGCTCAGGCCAAATCCCCCAACAGATTCGGCCCCATGACAACCCCCTCCCACCTCGCTTCGGAGCTCAGCAGCTCTCCCCTTGCTTTCCCTTGCCTCCTCCTCCTCCCACCCAGCCTGGCCTAAACATTTCACTCCTGATTAATGTATCAGTGACAAGCCAATAGCTCTTGGCTTTAAAGCAAAGCCAGCCCCCACTTTCCACAAACATCTTCACTTGTTCATTTGCTTAAGACTTAGCCCCAGACTCCCCCTTGCTGGGAAGGCGAAGCCCTTTCCACACCCAGAGGCTGTCACTGCCAGGGAATGATGATCTCTGCACGCACTTGCTTCACCAAGAACTGCACAAGTCTCTGAGAAGATGAGACTCTCCAATGCCTAAACGAGGGTGGTCCACACAGAGCTCCCTCATCTCCTAGTAGTCCTGGGTTGCCTTTTTGCAGAAGTATCCAAATACAGCACTTTCTCACATTTGAGCATAGTATTTGGCCAAAACCAGGTGCCTGTAAGAGAAGTTCCCCACTCTAAGACATCCCCTCCCATGCATACACGTGTCCTTGGTCTGCTGCCAATGCCAGAGGGCAGCAGAGAGGAGCATGTAAGCTCAGAGATAGGAGCAAAGTCTCTTGCTTAGAGCTATGGCCCAGGAACACGGTGAGTCTTTGCTGTCGTGCCACTGCAACCTTATAGGAAGGGGACGAAGCCCTGGAAAGGGGAAACACGCCCCCCTGGGACCACAGCAGTGGTAATGAATACAGCCTCCTGCCCCTTAAAGACAAAAACCTCATTATAAGTGCTTTTAGATACTCTGCTCTCCTGTAACCACCTCCTGTCAACTTGTGTACCGGCCTTAGCAAATAAGGACAGCACAGTCTCTGCCTTCAGCATCTCCATGCAACCATTGTCCCACCATCTCTCTCTGTCACCTTGCCTTTTGGCAAGGCATCTTCCCAGTGGCACACAGAGGACCGCCATCCACTTAATGCAGGTGCTCAGGAGCTCACCACAACCAGACTAACCTTAGCGTGAGCATGGGGGTGGTACTTTGGCTATGGTGAACCCAGGGGCAACACAAAAAAGTGCAAGTCCCATCACAGCACAAACAGGGCAAGGGACTTCACTTTCTGTGCATCAGGAAGGCAGTAAACCCTAGCACACACTGACCTAGTGCTGGCAACAGCCCTGCAGCAGCCCAGGCAGCAGTTTGGCCATCAGCACCAGCAGGTACTTTTTGGTAACCTCAATTAGGAAGCCAGCAACCAGATGAGGCAGCATGACAGTGAGGAAACCAACCATGCACACACCAATGCTCAAGCATTTCCTGCTCTTTGTGCTCTTGCAAAAACTGTCACTGCAGGACAGGTCTGCAGTTTACCACGCAGGAGGACTGACTGGGTCACAGCTGCACCACAACATGATAGCCAGTCCATGACTGAAAATGCTACAGAATGGCCTAAGCCAAAGGAGCCCTCCCTTGATGATGGCAGGAACCAGTGAGCATGGATGAGCCTCTCAAGATGCGCTAGTGATGCCCAAGCAATGGAGGAGATGGCAGAGGACTAAAGCTACTCACTAGCTAACGTGACCACTGCAGGGACGCTGGCAATGACTCCTTCAGGCACACGAGCAATGCACTGGTATCGCCCCACGGTGTGGTTGTTGAGAGCTGTTATGACAAGTTTCCCTTGCTCGATGTGGATCCCCAGCACCTCATCCGATCCAGCCAGTTCCTTTCCATTCAGTCTCCAGGTGAGGTTCACTCTGGGGGGGTCCACCACACACCCCAGGCTGACTGGGCCCCCAGGCTTTTGGACAATGGAAGCAGGTTGCACTGTGACCTGCAGAGATTCACCTGCACAGAGAAGAAAAAAAAAAAAGGGAATAAGAAAGCTCTGTGAGACTCAGCAAAACAAAGGACAGAGGAAAAAAAATGCAGTGCTGGTACATTTTGCATTCTCCATTGCTTCTGCTTGTGCTGCACCTTCTCCTTAGCTCCGCAAACACCCACCCTAGTGCCTGGAGATCCAAGCCAGTCCCATTGGCACCACCAGACAGAGATGTCCACCTCTGGCTGTATCCCCTCCTCCTCTGGAGGAGTGTTTGAATCTAGACCTTTGGTCAAGGCTATTGAGAAAGCAGTGGAGAAAGGAAGCCATTTTGTGCTTGAGGCATGGCTACACCAAACAGCATCAAAGTAAAACGTAAAGGAAATGGAACAAACGTGTAAGAACAGAGACTCACTCAGTCTGGCAAAACAGCTAGCGACGGTGAGAATGAGGCAAGGGATGGGGGACATGGGTCTCTTCTTTCCACGCGTCATTGCCATCCCATGCGGTATGTCCTGGGGCGCCCAGGGAAGGGTCCCATAAGCTGCCTTAGGGGATGCAGTAGATGTGCTTCAGTGGATTCCTGCAGATGACAAGAGACATAATAGATGAGACCCTCAGACTTCCCTCTGCTTTCCATCCCTGCCTGGCTTCTCTACCAACATCCCTGAACTCCCAGGATTCATTGAGCCAGTGGCCTGAGAAATAAACACTTCTCTTTTCCAGCCTCTCCCCCAGGCACAATAGTGAGTCTCCCAGGACATCCCACCCTCAGCCCTTGTACAAATCTATGTGTGCACACACGCGTTCCTCTTTCCCATTCCAGACGTGGCACAGTGAACCTCTGTACTGAGCCAGCAAAGCACACCAGGCAATTTTCAGGAGCAAAACACAAACATTTGCAACAAAGTGTCACTGGAGATATTAGCAAAGAGTTGCTGCCACTTCTTGGCTGTGTCTGGAATAGATTCTAGCTTGAACACAAAAACGAATGGGGAGTGCAAGTCCCAAGCTACATGAAAACAGAGGCGATCCTGCAGCTTCACAGTCTTCCTGAGACACTGGCTGTGTTATTACTGAGCCTATGTTTCAATCCAGACGGGATTCCTTAGGAGATGTAAATGTTCTTCAGGGCATCTCTGCAAGGCATTATTTTGAAGTGGAAAGGACACTTTTTTCAGGAAAGAAAAGCCCAGTTCTACATTTGTTTAAAATCAGTGCAGCAATCTGAGGGCATATTACACTGATTTGGCATAATACACCTGATTCTAAACTAAGAGACCCAATCTATGGAAAGATTTCAGTTTAACTGTTCTGCCTGAAACACACTGCCTATTTTGAGTTGAACTACCGTGTCTAGACAAACCACCAGGTTCATATTTGAAAGCATCAGCAGTCTCCAAAAAACTTGCAGCCCAAGGCCACCTGTCACACCCAGGTTGTTGTGAAGAGCTGCACACGGCAGCAGCTGTTTTGGAGAGCCTGTCATGAATGAACGCTAAAGCAGGCAAGCCAGGTCAGAGGGACCTAAGTGGCTGCCCCAAGAGATGCCTCGGATGTCAGACTGAGCTCAGCTTCAACCAAGGATAGAGGGCTGAAGTCAAGAAGATACTTTATTCTATGGACATCACAATGCAGCTACAGGATTTTGAGCTGCTGCACTAAGGAGATGATCTGTGTGTCTCAAAGGCGTTTCACAATTGCTCCTGTGGCGTGTCTACATTGACAGGGGAGAAGCACAAGACCAAACCAGCCATGGCAGCCAGCCCAAACAGCAGTCAAACGGCCTGCTCCCCCAGGAGATAGACAACAAGCTCGTTAGCTGCCATCATTATCCTCAAGAGCATCTGGACTCTGCAAAGCAGTATTTCCTACTTCCACCATGGTGACTGCTTGAGCCATCACCTGCTTGAGCATGTCCTTTCCATAATTAATTTAGTAAAAAAGAGGGAACAAGTCCCACCATGCATAACATCCAAAATCAAACCTCCTATCTCCTGAAGTAAGGACTGCCACAGATTCCCCATGAGATGCTCAGTGAGTTGTTCAAGGCAAGGCTGATTACTGCTGGCAAGGAACCACAGCATTTGGGGAAATCTCACCAAGCTACTCTCCAGTGACTTTGCTTGGCCTCTGGTAACAGCAAAGGTGCAAGAGCACAGTATGTGGCAATGCCCATGGTGAGCTGTGCTGAGGCCCACATCGTGACAGCAGGAATCCAGCTAGCTAGCTTGCATACCTGTCTGCAAATTGGGCTGCCCTTCTGACAGCCTCACAAGCTGTCCCCTTTCCCTCCACCATGCTCCAGAGCACTGCTTGAGGGAGAAGTCATGAAGGAGACATTCAGATAAAGTTGAAAAGAGTTAAGAAACTGCCTCTAGCTGGCAGTTTCAGAAGGAAGTAATGCCAAGTAAAGTGACCTGCAGCTGGAGCTTTGCAAATGCCACAAAAAGCATCTTTACACGGCACTTTTGTGGGCTGATGTGACCTCACTTGGTTTGTCTGCCCAGCAGGCTCAATGCAAGGCAGCTCTTTCCCAGGAGCCATGCAGTTACAGTTAGCGTGGCCATGAGGCCAAGATGGCAAGCCCTGCTGAGAGGCATGGGAAATTACATCAAGCTTGGCATAGCCCGATGTGGCTTCCAGGCAGCCAGAAGCATGGACTGAGCTCAGCTGTTGGGCATCAGGCTGGGCATACTCTGAGGGCAACCAGAAAGATCAGGTAGACTCATACTCTAGCTACTGCAGCCCACAGACCTGTCACATGTGAAAATCCTCTGTGGGCAACCGCCAGTGCCAAAGTGAAAAGACAGCAACTTCCCTCCTGTGCACCTCATCCATCCTAGTATTCACTCTCCAAGTGAGGAGAGAAAAAGAGTCTCAATAATTCATCTTTGAAGAGTTTCCCCCATCAACCAGCAAATATTACTGTATGAGACCCTTTAGTCTATCTCCAACAGATTTGGAGACCATCTGAGTTACTCAAGTTCATTTCTCCATGTAAGACATCCACCAAAGCGCCCTTCGTTATGTCACAGACATCTTGGTCAAACCAACGCTGACCACAGCTGTAAAAGACCTTGAGGTCTGTCTGTAGAAGAACATGCACTGTTGATACCATTGCTGATGTGCAAGTTGATGTGCCACTAATTACACTCATCTGGAAAAGACTTTGAGTTAGTTTAGGCTTAAAGACACTTCACACCATAACATGTGCTGGGAATAGAAAGCCTTCCACCAATGTAGAAGAAACATGTCAGTGTAGGACTCACAGTCTTGTGTCTCAGTGCTGGAAGCCTACAGAGCAAAGCTGACTCATTCCCTCTATCTGGATGGGTTTGGCAGCAGGATGGAAAAATGCTGGACGGAAAAGAGTTCCTCCTTGGAGCCCATGCTGGGAGAGGGGGTAGCCAAAGGTGTTCCCAACCAGACCTCCCTGCAGGTCTGCGTTGCACAGAGCCTCTAGCCAGAAGGGCAAAGCCAAAGGTGTAGAAATGTGTAACAAACCCTTCATGAGCTAGGACCACCTGGGCACATCGATGGAATTACTAAACTGGCTGCTTCCAAGTTTGTAAAAAGATGCAGGGCAATAGGTGGGGAGCAAAAAGGGGAGATGAAAAGATTTGGCCACAGCACAGGCCAGATTGAACAGTATTGAGCAGAGACTGAGGAGAAAAGGTGTGTTGCAACAAGTGCTCCCCAAACCTCCAGGCAGAGTATGAGCTCTAAATAGGGACATGTGGCCATTTCTTTCACAGCTGAGTGAAGTACAAAAGTAAATGGCCAGCATAAAAATAATGAGGAAAATGAATGAAAACATCAGTTCCAAAAGAACTATTAGGATCCAGGGCCAGATTTCGAAATTCTCAGCTTCCACAATTGAAGCCAGATTTTCAAAAGCATTCAGTTCTTGACATGCTGAGCTCTCCTGAATAGGCAACCAACTTATTTCGATGCCTAAATGGGAGCTGACCTCTTTTGAAAATGCTGCCCTTAAGCAGCCTGCAGTAGTGCAAAGCAAGGAACTTTATTAATCAGGCAGCTTTCGATCTGCCCAGTGTCCCTGCAAGCACTGCCACAGTGGGCTGCAGCGCTCCAAGTGAGGAGAGAGGGGAGCGGAGGAGGCCTCAGGCGCTCCGGCTGCCTTCCCAGAGGCGGTGGTCCTGGGCAGGGGACTGCACCAGGAGCTGCAAGGTTGCTGCATGATGGTGTCCTGCTCTGCTGCCTCCTCTCCCCACGGCAAATATACTACAAGAGATATCCCTGGTTGCTGACACTTTTGCAGCCACTGTCACCCCCAACCTCAACAGCTCCTGCTTAATTGCTATCTGGGAAAAGAAAGAGTTAAAGTAATTTAAGGAGCTTCAAGGAGGGAGGGAAAACAAAAATTATTTGTTTATTTATTTCCAATTGTTTCCTGCCAGGTTAAAATAACAATTTCCTGTGGTGGAGCTCTAAATCCCCTTCAGACAGCCCAGTAAATCAAAGGAGGGGCCATTAGGAGAACAAAATTAACGAGAGCTTCGTCAGCTATGGAGGAACGGTGGGGGTGTAAAATCTGTCGGCTCGGCTTCCCGCCACACACCTCACCCCAGCGAGACCCTGGCGCAGCCCCAGCGGTGCCACGGAGATGAAGGGCACCCAAAGGGAGCCGAGCGAGAAAGGAAAACCAGAGGTGAAGATATAAAAGGGATGAAAGGTGCGCGCGCGTGTCCACGGGGGTCATACAGCTCAAAAGCAAAAAGGGATCCGAATTAAATGCAGGCAGCAGGGAGAGGTGTTTGCTGATTAGAAAGTGAAGGTTTTACTGAGGAAATGCTGCTCGCAGCCCCAAGCCCCCTCCTGCTTAACAAGGGCTGGCCAAGCAGCCCTTGTTAGTGCCACGCTGGCTGTGATTTACAAGGCTCCCAAATGGGAACCAGCCTCTGCATCCCTGCATGACAGAGCCCAGAAACGCGGGCGGGTGGTGGGGAAATGCAGAGGCAGGCTGGGAGATGGGGAGAACTCGTTGATGCACATGAGAGTGGTTTGGGGTTGGAGCCCGAGAGCCTCTTTGTGCAGGGGAGAAACGGCGGGAAGGGGAAGGGGGCACTTTGCACTAAGGTGAAGGCTGCAACAGCTCAGATCCGGCTGCCAGCTGGGGACACCCTGGATGACCGGAGAATTCACTGCAGCTGGTCCCCATTTCCGACAGGTCAAGTAGGGACAATGATACTCCCAGTTCTGTTTTCTACACCGAGAATGAAGCTCTTCAGAAAAAGCCATGTCTTACATGGTACAGTGTGCCAATTTTACTTGTAATTGCTAGTTTTTAATACAAGACAAGATTTTCTGTTGTTGTTTCATTCACTGAAAAAGAAAATGTACAAGAGAAAAGAGCCACAGTACCCCTTTGCTTTACAAATGCAACCCCTTTGCATTTACAAAATGAGGGAAGCTGAGGGCTCCAAGAGGAAGTCAGCATGGCCCATAGTTATACAGTAAAGCAGTGGCAGGGCTAGAAATCAAAAGCTCTCTGACTAGGACCCCCATCCCATCAGGCACGTTGTTCTTGGATCCCAAATCTCTTGCATCCCATCTGAAAAAAAGCCACCACATAACTGTATAATCCTCTAGTTAAAAAAATACTGTCATGGGGACACATCTGAGCAGGACAGCTGCAAAGTCCCCACAGGATTCCTGGGCATAGACAGCAATCTGGACACCCCTGACTCTTTCCCACAAAACCACAGAAGCACAGAATTGCCTAGATTGGAAAAGACCTTTAAGATCACCGAGTTCAATCATTAACCTAACGCTGACTGAACCATCAAACTGTAACATTCCAGAGGGCAAAACTGACCTCTATCAACGCCCATCCGCACTCCAAAGTATTAATTTCATACCATTAAGTTATACTTGCTCTCTCTGAACAGGTTTGAAAAAGGAGAGGTTTGCAGTAGGAGAGATGGTCCCCCTCCCACATAACAGTGTGGGCATCCAACAGGGATGGGGGTGCAGATCCTGTGGAGAGAGGCAGGATCCTGAATGGGAAGCAGGTGGTGTCAGGTGGGGGCATAGGGAGGAAGGATCCAACCTTATACCACCATGTTTATAGTCAAGGAAGTAGCACAGTGTATGTGCAAACAGGGATAAAATCTTGCCTGCCTCCCTGTGTAGCACCGAAAGCTCCTGACTCCAGAGTGCATTATCTCTGTTAAGGTAGCCCTTGATTAACTGTGTAGGGAGTTCCCCCCTCCTTTTTAAAAGTGATTAGGCAAAAAAAGACTCTCTTACTGGCTACTTGTGAGCTCCGCGAGTCCCTCAAGAAGCCACAACAGAGAAAGCAAGGGATAAATTCATGCTTATAGTTGGGAGAAGGAAAATATCCAGAGCAAAATCTGGCATGGCACCACCACCACACAGATGAGAGTTCGCTTGTAAACTACAAATTGTGCTTGGGCCCTGGGTGACCCTAAAATGGAACCACAGATTTTTTCCAAGCATGTCCTGAGCAATTCAGTGGCAATAGACACCTCTGTAAAAAATAAAATAAACTCGCAGGTAAACCAGCTCTTTTTCCTTAAACTTAACTGCTCACGCAAACCAAAACAGCAATGAACCAAGCAAAACATGCAGCAATCTTAGTGACTTCTTTTTCATCTTCCTCAAGATGAAGATACAGCTCTGGGCAGCTCCTTTCCACAACAGCCTGTAGTATCACCAGGGTGTGCTGGCTTTGAATCAGCAACAGCATGCAAAGCCTTCTCATTGCCTGTCTGACTTCTGCTCACACCCCTGAAGGCCCAGTGCCTTGCAGTTTTTGGCACCTCTCCATCCAACGGTTCCTCTGAAACGAGTGCCACTTTCCAGTTGGCACTGATCAGACTGGCTTCGCTGAACCCCAGCGTACCCCTTCACGTTGGCATTTCATCAGCCAGGGAGCATGACGATGCTTAAAGAACAAAATGCAACTCTCATGTCAGCTACAGGCTCCCCAGTGTCACCGTGGTGGTGGTACTGCCGTGAATGTAGCTTCCCTGGGGCGATGCCTGCAGCACAGGGGTCCCAGGGTGGCTGGACCTGCCAGCCTGAGACAGCCCTGCTGCAGGCACGCCAGGGATGTGAGGACGGCCTTGCCCTGCATGTACGCCTCCCTTTTTCCATAGCTACCAGGAAAGGAGCCCTGTGCTAAAACAGAGTATGCACGCCGGCTTTCGCTGCCCCTTGGCACGCCCCGAAAACAGCTCCAGCCCTTGAAAAGACAAGGCTAAAGAGTAAGAAAGAAAGAAAACCCGCGTCCTTTCTTCAATATCATGCTCCCCCCATGCACTAGACACTTAATTTCCCTCCTTCCCCCCCGGCTTCCCCCTCCATTCTGAGTAAATTCAATTTGACAACCCTGCTAATTGGATAAACGCTGCTCCCTACGCTCCTTTAAGGCTGCCCGCTTTTCTCTCCTTGTTTTTGGAGGGCGATTGTGGCTGTTCTTTAACATGAATTCCATCTGCTTTATTTCTCCTCTGCCCATTCAAGACCCCTCCTGAATATGTATGAGAAGCTGCACCCCCCCACACCCCCTTTCTCCTCCATCCCACCTCCCTCCTTCATCACCCCCCCTTCTCTCTCCCTGCCCTCTCCCATTGCCCAGGACAATAGCCCCCCAAATGCCCCCTTCTCCCACCCCGGCCCTTTTTGCTTTAGAAAAACACAGGCAGTGTCAAGTGTGAGGAGGGGGGGGGAAGGATGGGGTTCAACTGCCAGTCAAGCCTCGGGCCCTCAATGAAGCCCGGAGGCCTACCCTAATCTGCTGCATGCTTGCCATATGGGAGCTGTGTTGCCCTGGGAAACACTAACAGGCAGAACGGAGCTTAATAGAGTCCATATTCATTGTAATGCAGTGAAATGGCTCGAGGGACTATTGCCCCTTGGGTCTGTTTTCANTCCCTGGAGAGGTCTAATCTGGAGAGGCTGGGGGCTCCCCGAAGGGCCGGCCGGCCGGGCAGGAGTGGGAAGGGGGAAGGGAGAGGGTGGAGGTGGTTGGGGAGGCGAAGGAGAGGTGGAGGGCAAGAGGAAAGTAGCAACTAATAAGCATGCGGCCGGCCAGCTGTCAAGATGCTGACAATGCTGCTTCGGGTGCAAAGAGCCCGACAGCCAGTGCTGGCACGGAGGATGGCGCAAGGGTCCTGCCGGAGAAGCTCTCGCCTCCCCTAAGAGCCTCCGTCCTTGTCTGATGAACGCAGCACAAGCAACAAAACAACAAAAAAAAAAGGAAGGGCACAGATGGAGCGTGCTGCACAGCCTCTTCAGAAACAAAGTGCACCTAGGAAACAGATGTTGTTGCTGCAACAAGGCCAGAGCTGCTGGCTGCTCACTGGCTCCTTCTCCCAAGCGTGCGAGGGGGAAAAGCAGCACTGCAGCAGTCGACGGGGCTGCCCCTGTGGCCGGGACGGGATGCCTCTACGGTCAAAACCTTTCAGTTCAACTTCAGTCCTAACCTGGGAGACCTGCCATAGCTTTAGACTAACTTTTCCTCTGCATTTGCCATCCTTGTACTACTCGATCCACCTGTTGACTCACCAGCCTCCCAGCTAATGTTCTAATTTAAAGAGCTAAGGACTTCCAAAGGAAGCGTGAATCTGCATCACTTACCGAGGGGTGCAGGTTGTGCACCTCTGCACCAAATGTCAGAGAATTGGCAGAATTGCTGATACTGAGGTCCTGAGACCTCAAATGAGTGTATACAGGGTTGCAGCTCAGCCTACTCTTATGTCAGGTGAAAGGGTCAGGATTCCCTCAGAAAACCACATCAATGTGGCCACACACTTGTGGAGATCAGTTACCTACTCTGGAGCATTTCCAGTTTGCCCCACACCACCTACAAACTCAGCTCACATTTGTAGGAAGCAAGAACATCTGACTTATCAGAACGTTCCCAATGGGACAACATTGTGTCTTTGTGGTGAGAAACACTTCAGAAAAGGCAGCAGGGAAGGGGTCACCAATTGACACAAGTGTGATGTGAAAACAACTTCAGTCTTAGAAGCATGGGACTTACTGCACTGTATTACGTGTGGGAAGCATCCTACCTCTTGCCATAGGAAAACAACCCCTGCTTCATCATTTGCATCACAACTAAAGGCAGAGATCAGTGCCAGTGCAGTCAGAGGGGCAGACAAACGCCACACTACACCCAGAGCAGAAACCATCCCACCTCCGGGGGACTTCACACCACTGGCTTTAGGATGTTTGATACAAGCAGTAACAAATTGTATCTACCTACACCTTCTCCTGTTTGGACAGAGATGTAAAATAAGCAGCAAGGACCTGGGGATGAGGGAGAGCGTGCACCTGGGCAAGAAAAGCCCAGAAGGATGGCTCTGCTGAGGACCGATGCTGTGGGACTCACAGGATGGGCGGCTAGCACCAGGCAGTGCTGCTGGCTCTGATCTGAGCTCCACCACATTTAATCCCACACCAACACGAGCCGAGTGTCAGGTTGTTCCCCTCCCTGTCAGCAACTGCAGTGGAGAAGAAAGCCAGGAGGGATGGGCAGTTCCTACCAGGAGCTGTCATCATGCAGGCACAGATGTGCCTGTGGCTAGTTTACATTAGTCAGGGCACTGCTTTTGTTTTCTCTTCTCATCCTTTACAAACAAAAAAAAAAACCCCAAACTTAAGTCTGAGGTTGAGGCTCTAATAACCTCTTGGGTTAGGGAGAGGTCAGAGGAAGCAGACCCAGCAGATGCAGCGAAAGCGATGCTGGGCAAAAGCCCTGTGAGATACCAAAGGAAAGTGGGGAATAAAGGCGGCAGAAAGGAAGAGGCAGGAAAATTAAGCTGAGATGAGTGGGTCAAGAAAGAATGAGAAATGGTGGAGTTGGGATTTTGGACCATTTCCTTAGGCTGCATTTGAACCCGCTGCTACAGGGGCTGGGCAGGCAAGGAGCAGGCAATGCCACGGCTCACCTGCTATGTGTGAGCTCAGGCTCAAGTCCCTGCCCTGCCTTCCTCAGACCAGGGGCTGTCACATGGGACCACCACATCTCAAGCAAATCTCTCTCTCCTCAGCTGCCACTCTTCCACTTTGTTTCAATGTGGGTTACTCATGATAGCAGGAAAACCACTCCTGCTCTCACCAGAAACTTCATCCTGCTCTAAGACAAAAGTTTAATCAACAGATGCACTTCCATAGTGTGCTCTAGTCCCAGTGAAACAGCATTTTTCCATGGGCGGAGCAGGATGTTCTCCTCCAAAGATGCTTTCACCCTGCTCTGTTCAGCATCGCTTCCCCTAGCAGCTCTCAGGGAGCACACAGACTCACCCAACCTCACCTCCCAACCATAGGATGCAACCACGTTGACTAAAACAAGCATTTTGCCACAGGTGTGGCAGCAATGCTGTAAATCCCACATCCTAAACAACCTTATATCACCCTATGGCCTCTCTGCAGCTGGACCAGTGGTCAGGAACAGACCCCCGAGACAGAGGACCACAAATCACAGCAAAGGTGTGACACAGAGCTGCCCTGAAAAGACCCATCTCTGTTTCATTGTCTCTGTCACATGATGGGGTCAGGCCTGCAACAGGACAGACAATAAATATCACAGCATCCATTCATGCTGGTAGCCACCAGATGAAACACTCCTCTTTCTGAAAGCAGAATCTGTACAACATAAACCAAAGGACAGAGGAGAGGTGTACCAGACAAACACCACCAATCAGCATCTGGATGAAGGATCACAGGAGAGCCTGGGGAGCAGGGAGCATTTTGATGTGTCTGTTGGCTATGGCCACCTTCGAACCAGGTCCTGGAAGCTTGTTTGCAGAGCAGATCACAAGCCAGAGAAAGAGTGGCCATGGATGTTTTTTGAGAGTAGCCCACTTCTTTAGATGCTTAAACATGAATCTACCTTTAAGTACCAAAAAACCCCAACCCCCCAACAATAAAATAAAATAGTTTTTGTCTAGGAACTATAGAAAAATCTTGTCCATGCCCAATTAGGAACAGTAATAGAGTGAAACAAACACACAAACACGAAAACCCCAAAATAGAAAAGCTCAGAGAAACTGCCAGTGACACTGTTAAAGCCTTCCTTGGAGGAAGTTGCAAGGGCGAAATTTTCCTGTTGGAGCAAAGACTTGTGTAGCAGTAAAAAAAATCTGACCAATACTAAATACAAGCCAGCGGCACAGCAGAAATGCCTACTAAAACAATGCATCCCAAAGATCCTAACAGAGGACTTGATTCTGCCGCCTCCGAAATCAGCCTGATCTTTGCCATGACTTCAATGGGAGCAGGCCCAGAAACTGCATTAACAAGCGCGAGGCTAGTTTAACACAGTTGACATCAAAATCCAGAAGAGCATACAAAAGAGACAGGACAAAGTACTCGCCAGTAACGTCAATACAAAGTTTAATCCCCAGATGGCTGGCTTTAGAGACATCCCCATCACCACCATAAAGAGAAACTGCCTTCTAGCTTGCACTCCTTTCAGCAATCACTTGTTGCCAGGATGCAAAAGAGCACAAGCCCATTTTTCTTGTCCTTTGAAGATGGTATTTAAAAGTTGGGTTGGTGGTTTTTTTTTCCCCTCTTTTATAAATTTGGGAATAAATGGGAGTTTTTACTTTCCATAGATGTCACTTCAATGCTTTTCACTAACAGCAATCATTTTGATTATGGGAGCAGGTCAAAAGCCTCTAGGACTCTGCTGGGACAAATTTCCCCTGGTAGACATGTCACTACTCAAAAAAACACAAGAGGAAGCTCGAGGCCAGCAAAACAAAGGGACAGAAATGACAGCCCATAGAAAATGTTCCGGCCAGTGCCAAATGCCTAGGTGGGGTGCAGGGGCTCAGCATCGAGTGCCGCACCCAGATGGGCTGAGTGATGGCCCTTATTCGTGCTGTGACCAGCTGTGGGCTGCTGTGCTGCTCCAAAATCCCATGGTGCCCACTTGGAGGTGAAAAATGATGGCGAGCACACTCATAGCAGGGTCTTAGGATAGGTGACAGATTTCCCCTACCCCGGAGATAAAGAGGAGATGGTCACACCTCTTGGGCCTTTTTAAAGATTGTGCCTGCACGTCATTTGCCCCATTTATCATCCCAGCCATAAATAGGTCTCTCTGAAAGTGATGGTCCAGGTGAGGACAGTGACCCAAACATGGCTAGCAGATGGAACAAGACCTCGCATCACGCTGCAGAGACAGGCAGGCCCAGCACCTGGTTTCTCCCTCTCAGCACAGGGATGCTCCACAACAAAAGGATGGCAAAATGCTGCTGCCCCAGAGCCTGGGGAGGTAGGCTCACCTGCCCATGCCCTGGTCAGCCATTAGGACACACTGGTGAAAGCCACCATCAGTGCCTGCCAGGCAGCAGCACCCGCATCAATGAGCCATACCACAGACCCATCGCCATCTCCCTGCTCTTCACCCTTGCCCATTTACACTCACACCCGTGCTGAGAGCGTGAGCGCAGAGCCAGAGGCACGTCCCCAGACCCTTCACACAATAAGCACCAGCAGCAATTCCAGCTGCAAAGTTTGCTTTCCTTGACGCACAGTTTACTTTCTCCATTCCCCCTGCATCCCGCCCCTGCCACTTACCCCTCACTCCAAAAAGGCTCTCTCAAACAGGCTTAAGCTTTAAACAAATAAGGGCTTGGAAAGCAGCAGCCTGCTCCTGTTTCTCTCCCTGCCACCCCTGCTCTCCCCCCGCCGCCTCCACCACTGAGCCACGGCGCAAGCAGGGCTGGCGAGTGCGGCGCAGGCATAGAAAACAAACACGTGGAGCAGAGCCAGCTGTGAAGTTGGATTTGGCATACGCCGCTTGCAAAGCAAATAAAAGCGCATGGGAGAAGGAGGAAGGAGACAAGGGGGTTCCCCAGCCTCAAGGGGACCGTTACAAAGCCCTGGTGCACGCCCGTGAGAGGGTCTGAAGATACGGGCGCTGATCTTGTGCCCTGCGTGGACGTGCAGGGGAGGGACAGGCTGACAGCAACATTTCCCAAGCTGGTTGGCATTGGGCTCCCACACCCCTTTCCTAGTGAGCTGGACTGTTTTCGCACATGCTTGCCCTCCCTCCAAGGCAAAATTAGTGTGTTCTGATGCAACACGTGAAAAAGAAATACACTTTTACCTCCTGGGGCTTGGAGTTCTCCCCCTTTCCTTCTTAGGGTTTCTTATTCCCCACACACACTATGCTCCAGGGCCCCAGCAGCACAGGAAACCCTGACCCTACTTCCCCATCACCTCGGCTGAGACTACATGTGTTGAGGGCATGCATTCACACTAATCCTCCTCAGCATAATCGTTCTTGTTGTTGTTTTTATTTATTTATTTCTCTTCCCCTCCCTCCCAACTGTCACTTTCTGGAAGGGGTTCAGATAAAATATCCCTCCTCTTACACCCAGGCTCCCATGGGATGTCAGCTCAGGTATTATTTATTCTGCCCTCACCAGTTTGGTCTAGCCATGGGAACAGCACTTGCAGGCTTTAGGAACCCATGTGGTACCTACGGCCTTACATCAACACTGGATACACGCAGGTTTTCCTCCACCTCCCTCCTCTTCCAGTCATCTCCAACCAAAATGAAGCAGAAGCCCATGTGTTTTCCCTGGTTTGGGGTTGAATCTAGTGATTCGACATTGCTTGCTTGCGGTTTCCACCCAAAACCATAAACCAGCCCAGGTTTGCTTGGAAGGTCCTCAGCTGTGTTTGGAGGGGGTAAGAAAAGCAGCAGTGTCCTACCTGATCTTGGACCTTTTCCATAACAGGCCAGCAGATTAACAGTTCAGGCTGACCACCCAACCACCTGCAGATACATTTTCGCCAGTCTCTTTAGCACCCCTGAAACACAGCAAGATCTTTTCCCTCTCCAGGCCCACCATGAACACTTGTCTCTCAGCATCATTCCAAACCACCAAACTGACAACAAGAGACAATATTTGGATATTGCTTTTCCTGTGAACTACATTATGGAACCCTGATCACACAGCCAAGGACGGTAACTTACCCTGGAGAAATCTTGCAATGGCCTTTTTGTTCTTGGGTGGAATTTACTGGGGTGCCAAAAAAAAAAAAGTCACAGAGTACTACAAATAAAGCATTGCTCAAAACCAGCCAACCCACTATGATCTCCTTCCTTTGGGGGGCAAATCAGATATTGCAAGACAAAGAGGGATAGAAACTCATAGTCATGGAGGTCATGATGCCACATTTCTGGAACCACTTCTTCATCTATTGGACAAAACATACCTTGCACCTCAACTTCCCAGGTTGCAAAAACAGGAATAGCAAACCCCAGCTGGTACAGGCAGTAAACAGATGAAGATGAGGCAAACAATTCCAGATTCTCAGATGAAAGGTGCCAGACAGGTATGCAATGTTATTATCTGCACTGCTTCCTGGTAGCCGCAGGATTTCTGGATCAGTAAAACACAGATGTCAGCTTCCCGGGGATACAGCCTCAGTAACTGAACCAAGCAGGGAGGGGCAGGCTGATTACAACAAGGGGGAAAAATAGGAATTCACACCACACAAAATATTGTGGTTAAGGGATATGGCAACCAAGAGATTACTGACAACAGAGAACAGGAAAATTCAGCGGGGTTTGTCAGACTAAACCTTCTGTAATCACAGAGTCCAGAGAAAGTGTTTGTCAAGAAAACATTCAAACACTGCTGCCAAGTACTAAGTAAACAGAGAAGGAAAAGCATCAGAGTCCATGTGGCACCACTTGCAAATGCCCCAAGATCAGCTGCCAGAGGCCAACTGAGCCCATCAGCAGGCACTAGTGAAGCCCAGGGGCTACAGGAAGACCCACCACCAAGTCAGATGAACAAAGAGCAATTCACACCTTCCAAATATTTTCATCCAGCACAGGGTTTGCAGACCTCATTAGGTGTGGGTACAGCAGACTCTGTGGGTCGAACAGACACTTCCCTGCACCACACATGTACACGTGCAACCACCTGGGCAAGTGAAATGAAGTCAAACTCCAGGCTGAAGGGAGTCCTCCAAGATAACAAGCAACACCCAACAACTATGGGTATCTGGCAGTTATTTTAGTGCTTCTTTACCTAAAAGCCTATGGTGGTAGTTACTATGCTTATGAGGAGCCAGAGAGCCAGGCCAAACACACCACAGATCCAAGGGCAAGTTGTCTGATCCCAGCCTTGAAACCAGGGGCGTTCAGTGACACTGAGCAAGCAAAGGGAAACATTGGTCTTCTGTTTCCCACACAAGTGCTTATCTATTGGTCAGTGCCTCCCACTCATGGTTTGCATGACTGCTGAAAAGGCTACATGGATGACTTCAGGGGTCCAAGAACAGGCATGAAAAATATGCAAGTTCAGACATGCTGTGCAAAAAGTTGTGCACATGAAATTTCCAAGCAGGTCTACTAACATCCATGGGAAAGTGTTCAGGATTGCATATGTCAAAAAATAAAGCTGAAACCCATCACAGATGATCCTGCACATGCATCTTCTGTCCACATGCTCCTATTCTTCCCCACCTCATCCTGATGAGTGCCACTAGAGTGGCGTTATATTCATTTCCTACTGATCAGATCTCTCTTGGCTGTCTGGAAAGAAGTGTGCAAGACACAAGGCACGTTTCAAGGCCAGCACTGGATGCATCACTTCTCTATTAGTCACTGGCCATCAAGGCACCCACAGTGGTGCTGCTATAACCACCATTTGACATGTTTGGGGCCAGCTGCACTCTGTACAAGTGACAAAAAAACTGATGTGCTGGAGCCAAAGCTGCTGGGAAGAGGACATTTGTGGTCTCCAGCCCAAAGTTACTGACATCTCTGGAGCTGAAGATTGCAGGAGGGAATTAGGAAAGCCGCTATCTCGCTAGCTGGACAAAAGAAAGGGTGTGCAGGTTTAGTTACTGTGAATAGCGATTCCACCTGGGCTTACACAGAGGGATCTTATGCATTGGTCTCCTCCAGCTCTGAAGGAAGAGGGTGGTCTACCCAGGAGAACACCATCCAGATTGAAGAGGCTGGCTCTTTATACCAACAAACAGCCCAGCACCACAGACTAAAACCTTTGTGGGTTTTTTTTTTTTAATCAGGAGGTACATGACCTCCTCTGGAGTCCTGACACAAGTGCTCCAAGTATTTACAACCTGGAAAAGATCTTAATGAAGAGACAGTTGCTTTAACTTTCCCTTCTCTGCTCCCCTCTTGTATCCTCACCCTCAGTGTGCTACTGTGCAACAGCCCTGGAGCAACTAAATCAGTAGCCGGCACATCATGCAGTATTTATGGCCCAAGGCAGTCACAAATGCAGCAGTACATGCCTATGGCGATTTTCCACCCCCCATACCCTCCAACAACATAATTTTCTTGCACAGGAGACTGGCTCAAAACAGAAAGGAGGAACTAGTGCTGTGACCTCCCAGAAGTCCCCAGCACAACCATAAGCTACCTGGGGCTGGGGCTTGCTGCTACCCCACTTCCAGCAGTGCAGGGCTCCTTTGGTTAAAGGACAAGGTGCTTCCCAAGTATATTGCACATCATGAGGCAAAAGTACTCCCTGCCCCCTGATGGGAAAAGCTGAAGCAAAGTTGAGCAGCATCCCAGATCCCACCAGGTGCTTCTGGCAGGGCAGGAAACACCACACTGGTCCTCACGTCCTGTAAGGAACATGCTGAGTTTGTTTTTCAAATGGCAACCACACTAGTTCTAGACCCTCATTGATAAACAAGCACAAATTTCCCATTCACTCATTATGGTTTCCAGCAAGAACCTTGGACTGTCTTTAGCATTTAGTGCCAACAGCAGACTTTGGCTTGAGACCACTCGGGTCACCTGGGCCACATTACACAGCCACATTTTAGGTCCAGGACTTTGGTGTTTCCCTGCATGGCAGAAGTGGGACAACAAAGGGTTAAGCCTGGTATAGACTCAAAAATTGTTCTTTGCTTTCCAAAGCAAGAATATCTTTGGCAGAGTCCCCATCTGGGAAATGACATCCCGTCCCCCCTCTGCTTCCCCCTCTTCTCCCCATGAACACAGAACAAAGCGCTGCACTGCCCAACATGCTCCTCCACTGGTTTCATCTTGGTCCAAATGCTTCTTGTGTTTCAACTCCTGCCAAAAAGAAATGCATTTTAAAAAAAAAGGCATGTGTGGGGCAGGGGGAGAGGAAGCAGGGAGAGTAGAGGGAACTCATTAAAATTGAATCTTGATTAGCTACCAGTGGTAGAAAAAGGAAACAGTGGGAAGAAGATATTTTTCTCTTGTGACATGTCATCTTGAAGCTGAAACCAGAAGGCCCACAGAATATATGACTTCTCCACACAATTGTCCATTTAAGACAAAACCTAACTTGCTTTACCTTTCCAGTCCAGCACATGCCACCCCACCACCACCAGAAGAGGCATCTTCTTCCTCAAAACAGTTTTATGCCAATCACCATACACATTTTTTGTCACTTTGATAGCTGTAGCCCTCCCAGCATTCTCCTAGCCTGCACTGAGCCCCCACTGGCAAAGGGTTGTAGAACACAGCACAGCTGGCTGGCCCTTGCTGGCCTTTCCACCTTCAGTACCAAGCACAAAGGCTTGGCCATTGCAAAGCCGTAGGGAATCCTAGAGGAAATGAGCATGGAGGGGATGGCTTGTGCATGCTCGGTGGATAAGCTGGATGGTCCAAATGAAGAGCCTCACAGAGACACTCTCCAGCCAAAAATAAAATAAAATAAAAAAAAATCACATTGGCTAAAGAAGCATTTAAAAGCAAAACAAAAAGCCAGTCCAACTTGGAGAGTCTGTAATAGTTGAACCCAGGGACATGCCAAGGATGTTTTTTGTTCCCTCAGTACAAAAGCCCTTGGTTTCCCTTCCTCCTCATTCCAGCACTTCCCCATCAGGGGTGTCAGAGACAGTTCAAGGCCTCCCTCCCTGTCCAGCGCAGACAAAATTGAGTCTTACTACCCTGAGGACAAGTGGCTGGGGGCTGTGGGAACCAGGGAGATTTGGGAAGCCCTGAAGAGCTGAGTAGGCTGAATCTGCTACCCCCGGAGGATGGCCAGAGGGTCTTCCAGCACCCCTGCGACCTGCCGCAGGCCAGTGCTTCCCTCCAGGGTATGGCTTGCCCAGGTGTGACTTTGGCTCACAGGCTGCAGGGCTTGCCATTTTGATTCCCAAAGGCTTGCCTGTGCTACAGCTGGCACTCTGCAGCATGTCAAAGCGAGGGAGAGATTAACTCCTTTTTTTAAGTATCACATTACTGTTACATTTTTAAACACAGCTGGTTGAAAAAACAGCAAAGCTATAAATAAATAAATACTTGAAGAAAATTTCCTGCAATTTGAAAACTTTACCTACTGGTCTAGCCTTTATCAGATGGTATTCTCTCTCCAGCATGCATATGCTCCACTTGCTTTTGCTTTCTCTCCTGTAGAGACCAAATCTGTTGAAGCATCGATAAAATGTCAAGATTTCACTGCCTCTGCTGTTTGGGATTTTAACAACCACTATCCTGACCAGTGCACCAATAACATATTAATTTTTGTCCTACCTGATGATCTTTCATTTTCCTTGTAAAAGGTGATACCACCTCCCAAGACCCAAAGATCCAAACTCTGAAGATATATCTCCCAACCCTGTCTGCAAAACTTTTTTTTCCTAGCTCCTCATGAGAGAGGTGACAGGACACAGCCTACTGGTACTCTGACAGGTTTTCCTCTTTTTCAGGTCATCCCGCATCTAATCAGCTCCCATGCCTCTCTCTTACTCAACTCAGTTTAGAAAGCAGTTTCTATGGCTGTGAACAACACTCCAGATAACCATCTGTCATGGCATACTACATAAAATAAATAAGAAGGAGAACACTACCCACCACCTTCTATTAGTCTGTGAAAGCAAGCAAAGTCACCCACTTCTGAAGAAGCCTGATACCGGAGGCAGCAGTTCTCCTCTAGCCCGTCTCTGCCTGCCAGTGGCAGACAAAGCCACAGCAGCGTCTGCACAAGACTCTGCTATTACATAAACAGCAAATAACGTCTTGGGGCCAGCTGAGAAAAGGGGCCTCAAGCATGAGGCTCTGCACATGGAGCAATAGAAGTGCTTGCCCTCAAAACGCTGCCTTTCTACAGTACTTCTCATTTACCAGGATGATGCCCATTTAAACCCCCTTCAACCTTGAAAGAGATGGTTTGGATCTCCCAGCCTCCTCACTTGAATGCTAACCCGCTCCTTGTAGCCCAAAAAAGGAAACAAATTCATGACCAAATCGCTTCCAGTACTTTTTTTTCCAGGCTATTGTTATGTGACTGCATTTGGAAGTAAGGGAGAAAAACAAATACATGACTGTGGTCAGTGTCTCTCTTAGAATATGGGAATAAAAAAAAAAGCAGCCAACCCCCAAATTCCATCCTTGTTTTATATGTTTAGTCATTTTTGGAGAAAACTGTAAGCAGTAAAGAAGAAACAACACCACCAGCCCCTGGGTCTCAGGTGTGACAACAGGAGAAGCAGCATCTACTTTCCATCTATTAATGTATACTGTTCAGCCCAAGAAATTCTTAAAAGCCCCAGGAACAGCCCAAGTCAAGAAGTCTACTTCTTCATCTGTTGCAAAGGACTAAGACATTTTTGTGTTGTGAATTGCTTTATCAATTTAGAAAGCCTTTTTACTGCAAAAGTCACCTTTGCTTGAGAGATGTTAGTAGGCATTTCACAGAAAAGATCAGATCATCCTCTCCAAAGACTCATCCAGCAGTGGTCTGGGAGAACATAGCAAACCTCTGACTTTTCTACCAGGAAAAAACCACTTTTAAACTCTTTGGATCTTCCAAAGATCCTCACACTACTATCCAGTAAAGGAACATAAGGAGTATTCAATTTTTCTTATTTTACAGAGAATCCTTTAAGACCTCAGTATTAGGTACTCTACAAACCCACAATAAAAAGACATCCTCTGCCTCAAGGACATTCATCTCTAATTGCTTACAGAGACTGTCAACGCCTTCTTTGAGAAGGGAAGTCTGTGACTGTCCCATAGCACTAAATACCCCTTGAAAAAACTTTCACTATTCAGTGCAAAGTCATCTGTAGACCAGCTCTGTCAGTATCTACCCTCCAATTTATGTCAAGTTCTGTCACTTGCTTCGGACCACAAATGCAATAGTAGGAGTGGAAAGGAATAAGGACTTCCCTCCTCCCTGTAGCAATGGGGAAAACTCAGCTATATAAGAGAAACACAATCTCAGAATTACCAATAGGGCAATTACTGACCGGTTTGTTGGTTCGGAAAATACCATAAACTCTTTTAGGATGAAAAGTACTCCCCAGCTTTGAGGAAATACTGCTCCATGCTTTTAAATCCAGTGGTACAGCTGGCACCCTGGGATGGGTGAAGCAAAGCTGTTCTCATATAGTCACATCCACAATACACTGCAGGATTTAACAGTCCCTCATGAAAGAAATAAGCTATGTAAACATAAATCGTAACAATGGGACAAAAAGCAGCTTCCAGAATTCCCTCTGCAAGCCCAACAGGGAAACAGTGATAATTTCCTTCTGCATTTCTCCCCAGCTGAAGTTTGTCTGTTCCTCTGCTTTGCCGATAACAAACATCTGTTGCGAGTGTCCTTCCCCATGCACGAGTGGAACATATCCATCGCAGCCTCCGGGGCTTTGCACTCCAGCAAAGCCTCTGGAGACCCTCCACTGTAAAGGCCATAGATAAACCTCTGCTGGTCCTACCTATCAACTACAAAAATGTAAAATGAGTCTTTTTTTTTTTCCAGCCCCCAGGTTAAGGAGACCTTCAGAAAAAAAACACATGAGAAGCCTCTGGTGGAGGCAACGTCTTGAGGTTCACCCTAGATGTGCCTTTCTAAGGATCTCTATTTTGGGGTTTTCCTTTCCAACCCTTATCTACCACTAGCTTTTACTTATATATTGCTTCAGTAGAAAGCTCTAGAAGCCCAAGGCAGCAGGCTCCCAGATAAAGCTGCCAATCTGTAGCTCATTAACAGCTCACTGAGGCTTTTTGGCCTGCTGCCTACATGCCCCTTGCAGATGCTGGCACCTCGGTGCATGCCACGTCCGCCGGCCCTGCTGAACTGCTTGTAAGGAGGACAGGTCAACACAAAAGCTTCCCAGTTTGCAAAACGCTGTGAGTTCGGAAACATTGGCAGAGACTTGAAAACATTGTCTTTGAACCCCTGAGCCCCAGTCCACCAGCTGGGGGGAAAAGAAGGGCAGGAGAGATGTGGTTCTCCTTTCAAGGACAATATTTCTCCAGAATAAACTCTGGGGAGGCTGCAGCCCTGCCTGCAACTGCAGGCAGCCACCCTGCCCGGGCAAGGTCTCCCCAAACCCGCTCCAACACGCCAGAGCCCTGCGCTTGCCCCAGGTTGGTGAGGGCTGGGAGCACCTCTCTGGCAGCGGGCTGGCGCCTGGGGAGGCACCCCCAGTTGTTCCTTATCAGCCTTCCCCAAAACAAGTAAGGACAGGGGCATCCAGGATATTGCCCAACAAGCCTTTCTCAGCCCTGGCAACTGTTGTTGGCGGCACAGGGACCTCAGGCAGAGTATGGGAAATTAAAGACAGAAAATGGGGAGAAAGGGGGGTACAAGGGCCTGGTGGCAGCCCCCATATGCTTTGGGAGGCAGCACAAACATGGGAAATGGGGGCATGCTAGCAGTCTCTGCTGCAATCCTGTTTTCCCTCCCTGTTGCAGGGTCTGACCAAAAAAAAAAGCCTCCTCAGCAAAACCGAGAAGAATGTGCGTGCTGAGAGAAAAAAAGATTCTTTTCTCTAAGTGAGGAGGGATGGGTGGCACAAACCCATTGTTTGACACCTTCTCCTTCCCCTAATTCAGCTGTAGAGAAATGAAGGCAACAGCTACATTGGTGCCTCCTTGCAGTCTTTTACACGCAAGGGCAAGGGGCACCTGTGACCAACAGAGAAGAAAAAGCCATACCATGCAGCTGTCTGGTATCTCCCACCACTCCTCCACTCTCAAGGCACTGACTGAGCCAAGAAGAAACTGCACGGGCCCAAACACCTCATCAAGATTTCTTCTGTAATTAAATCATTTAGCTTGCAGAGGGAAGATCAAACCCCCTTGTCCTCCTTCAGACAGGCTCCTCCGCCTCCAGAGCAGAGTGAGGACTCATCTCTTCATCCAGCCACAAGGAGCCCTTGGCAAAACAGTGCCATTAAAAGCAGTAAGTTTCAAAGCATTCCTCTGAGCAAAAGCCTCTGACTGCTGTTCAGGCTGTAGTTCAGACAGCAGCAGGACATGGCCATGAGCAGTCCCCTGGGAGAGTTTGCCCACAGCTCTCTGCAAACAAACAGGTGCCAGAAGAGGATGCATGTGCACCCCACCTGCTCCCCAAACAGTGCTGTTAGTCAGACAAGAAAGGAGGGATGAAGGAACCAACCCAGGTTTCACTGACGCAATTCCATCCTGCTTGAGAGATAGTTCCTTTAACCTCATTCTTGGTTAAAGGCAGGTTTTGCTCATGTTCAACTATTGGTGTCCACACTGCTCCTCCATCATGGGCTACCTGTGCCTGCAGGGGTTGGGTCAGCATTCAGGTACCCCTGTGCGTCCCCAGCCATATGCTCAACACGGCCTGCAGCTGTCAGGAAGAGCAGCTCTTTGTAACACTGCTGCTTCACATCCATCTTCCTGCACCTCCCTACAGCATAAGACACCTCTGTGCAGAACATGGAGAGGTGAGTAACATCTCCTCTTGCACCTGGACCACAGTGTAAGCCATGCATCTGGCCTTAGTAGCATCTGTTAGAGCTTAACCTTGGCTTGTGCACTACAAGCCAGTGCCTCCAGAGCAGGAGGACCACAGTCCCAGATCCCCCAAGAAAAAAGGCACACAGTATTTGCGTAATGAGGTTGTTTTAGTTGAGATTGCATGCTGTAAGCAAAACACGTTGGCTCTCTGCTCTCCCGGCTACCTTTCAAAGCACAATGCTGCAACTGAAAACTAGCTGACAGGAGAGAATTAAAGTTATAACTGGCTCCTTTCCTTCCCCTTCAGCCACAGTCTCTTGCTTTCCACCTGCCACTCTCCCAGCACTCCTGCAGACCTCCTGCTTATTTGCCTTCTAAAGACAGGCAGGAGTTCCAGCTCTGTAAGACCAGCTGCTCACTCCAATGCAAGGCACATCAGAGCAGTAAGATGCTGCCGACAACACCTGCAGTGCCAGGTGCCCCACTTGGGCACCCACTTACTGGAGCACATGAAGACACATCATTCTTTTTTTGACTGATGTGAGGGCTAAGGAAGATAAGACTCTGCTGTGGACAACTTTCAGCTTCAAGGCAGACAAGTCTCAGTCAAGCTCTAGCAATGCTCGACTCTGACCTCCTCTTCTGAAGAGCAGGGCAAGGCAGAGAATGGAGCGCAGGACAGGGTATAAGGCAACACAGAGTCTGTACTAAGCTCCGGTCACTCCAAGAGACATGTGTTTTCATGCTCTAGTTTTACCTCCTGTTCTGCATTTGTCTTGCTGTTTTGAATGGGGATGTAGGAGCCATCTCCCTTTACATGTTCGCATGGTGTCTAACATAGCCAAGTCCCAGGCTTGGTTAAACCTTGTAGACACAATTGTAACGCAAATAATAATTTAGGTTTTGGAATATGGTGATGGGGGAAGATAGTGTGGCAGGCCTTTCTCAGGCCTTCATCCAGAGAGTCAATGTTAAGAAACCTCTACTTATCTTCCATGCTGGAGCTAGGCAAAAACCGGGTTATGCTCACATTTTTGTGGCTGCTGAATTTTTTGCTTGTTTGCTTGGTCACTACTTTGGGAAATTTTTTTCAAAGGTGGTTCTTTGAAGTGGCTCAGAGGTTAGGGATGTCCGAAGCTATCCCAGGGGAGAGAGATTATAAGGTAGAGTGCAGGTCAGGCATCAACAATAAACATGGCTTGCCACTTTGCTCTTCATGTTCT
The DNA here is from genome assembly GCA_013400335.1 of Eurystomus gularis. Lineage (NCBI taxonomy): Eukaryota > Metazoa > Chordata > Aves > Coraciiformes > Coraciidae > Eurystomus > Eurystomus gularis. The sequence continues at coordinate 120,443 of VZZY01006305.1, read as the reverse complement.
CTTTGTGCTTCACTTCCCTCCTCCCCAAATCCACAGTCTAGGCAACCGTGAGGAAAACTGGACAACTGTACATTTAGCCAGTATGTTCCTGCCTAACTTGCTGCATGGTGTAAACAGTTGACCCTTGCTCCCACAAAAGGCAATAGGCTTCACGATGCAGTCAGCAGGATCCACAGCTTGTATGGCATATTTGCATGCCAGGCAAGCACAGCGAGCTCTCGCTGGTAGGCTGGTGCTGGTCCTATGAGATACAGGGCTGGCTTGTCTTGCCGTAGCCGTGTAAACCATAATGCTCTTTCCTGACTGCCCCAAACTGGGGACTCACCTCCCTGCCAAGAGGGAAGTAGGCTCAGCAAACACACACCCAGGCTCTGGCAGCTCCAGCTCTGTATGTTGACACTGACCTCCCTTTCTCAGCATCTATCATCAAGCTAACGGGCTGCATGGTCACTGAGCATAGTTGATCATGATCCCAAGCCCTTCTCCCTCTCTGCTGGCTGGGCAGCAGTGAAATGAAACAGTGATGATGGACTCATGCAGAACAGCTGGTACACCTTTCTGGGGAGCCCTCCAAGCTCCAGCTTCTCACTGCCCTGTCTCACCCTACAAGCCTCTAGCTTCAGAGGTGGCTGACAGCTACAAGCCAGATACCCTGCTCGGTCAGCTGAGAGGTAGGGAAGTCCCCACGGGACCTCAAAAGCTAGTAGATGTCAAGCCCTCATCCTGCAAGGGTCCCACAGTTGTGCTGTGGGTCTGTCTGGCTGTGCCGTAAGGCCCCAGAAGGAGCCAGTGATGTGGTGCTCCTCATTGGATTCAGACCCTGTTACAGATAATGGCTGGATAATTGGGCCATCTTGCTGTCCCTTCTGCCCAGATGGCTCTGGCTTAGAAGCTGCACTTTAACTGCTTGCAAGCCAAGATATACCTGATAGCCACTTTTCAAATAAAGAGTCCACTTCCATGCAGGAGTAGGTGGTCAGCACTAATTTGGCCAGCTGCTACGCTGGTGACAGTGGGACCATTCCACAAACCTGCCAAGCGTGACCTTCTACTTAAAAGTGAGGTGAGAGCTGTCTGGTCTCTCAATGCACAAGTCTCCTTGACTCTCTACCACATCATTAAAGTCACCCAGGTGTTTCTGAAAAATTCCACTTGGCATGTATTTGAAAACATCTTGATGCAGGGACTCAAACCCACCCCTTCAATCTGACACGGCTTGGATTTGTTAAACAAGCAGCTTTCTTCTGGGGGGGAAAAAAAAAAAATAAAAAAAAAAATCACATTCTCATCACTACTCAGGGGGCCCAAAGGAATATCTCACTGACAGCAGCAGGCTCTAGAAAAGCAGGGCCAGCTAGTCCTTTATACCACCCACAGCTGAGGAACATGCAAGTAAGCACCACCTTCCTGCCCCAAAAGGGACAGCCATACAGTGGAGGGCTGGAGCAAGGAGAACGCTGTCCACATCAGCTACAGCTCAGGGAGCAACTTGGGACAGAAAGCACTAGATCAAGTAAATTATTATTCAGCATCCAGAATACTATTGGCTTCCAAATAATTGTCTATTTGTGTGCGTGCATGCACAAGAATCCTCGCTCCATGGTCTCTGCCAGCATATTCCCAGCACTGTGACTCTCTGGGGACAAGGCCCATACTTGTATTCAATCTCAGCTTTGGATCTCAAACACTAAGGTTTCAGATTTTGTTTTAAAAAACATTTTCTCTGGCAACTGGGCTGTTAATGGATTTGATGTTTTCGCTCTCACCTCCTCCCTACCTTTAAAAGCTTGGCACCAGAGGACTTCTTTGAAGATAAGGCCAAATTTGCAATTTAAGGGGAGGAACTTCATAAAGCTAGATGTGAAGGGATGGAGAGGAGGAGGACGGGAGAAAAAAAAAACCCAACCCAGGAGCCACTTTGCCTGTTGAGATGTACACTGTGCAGTACATGGGATTACAATGGCCTCTCTGTACCACCACTGGCTGGAGCCATTAATTTGCTGCAGCTGCAGTGCTGCTACCTACGCTAGACTCCCCAAGGGTCACGCTCAGAGACGGGCTTCTCTATGGCCGCAGACCCAGCCTACCCTCCAAACCAAAAGCATCACGAAGCCCTCACAGATCCCACATCCACCGAGCTTGAAGGGGGAGACATCCCCAGAGGCAACCGCAGGAGCCTCCTATTGGGCTGCCAATGCCGCAGGAGGCTCTCTGCTGAAACCATCTGTGGTCCTTATCCAAGAGGTTTTTCAAGGGCCAGTAGACCTATGGTCTCTCTTGATCTCCAGGAGACCTATCCTCAACACCACAAGGAGGCAGGGAAGTGCCACTTACAGGTTTTGCAGGTGGAGTGCTGAGGCAAAGAGCAACCTGCCCCAACCTGGCGGGAAATCTGTAGTGTAGAGGGGAATCAAACCCAGCTCTCCTCATGTCCCAGGCTTGTGCCCTCAAACACTGGCATCACTAAGTGAGGTGGCTGCTCTACCTAAAATTACCAGGATAAATTACAGTGACATTAGCAGAGGAAGCTGCATTTTGCATATAAATAACATGTTCTAGGCCAGCATATCCACATTTGAGGTTTATTTCTCAAAGACTACCTCAGTAGATTTATGTCACCACAAGATTTCTTAACCACACTCAACACACTGATCCATAGGGCTCTGCCTAACCTGTCCTTTTGTTAGAAGAAAAAGAAAAAGCAACCTCATTGTGGCATTGGACAGCTGATGACACAGTTCTGACAGCCTGACAGTTTCTTCACACTTTTTTCCTCTCCACTCTTACGATCTAAAGAGCAGCAGAAGGGCCTGATGTGCAATCTTTAGACACACAGGCTTGTTCAGACTTGCTGATACTGCAACCAGTGAACACATCCTTGCATTTGGCAAGGCCCCTGGACTGTGGCTCTGCATAGGAGTATGACCTGCTGGCTAATCTCTTGCCAGAGTGGACCTTAGAGAGCCAAAATGACACTGCTGCTACAGGGCTCAGGATGAAAGACTTACTGCCTATGCCAGGCACAGAAGTTAATGAAAAATGACCGTTTTCCAAAACACCATCTGTCTTTCGCAGACATATATATAGACACCACAGCCCAAAACCTCTGTGAACACGACAACAGCGGGTTTTCATAGGGGCAACATGCTGTGGTGTGGTTTGGACTTTGCCCAGCAAGCCTCTGACACGCTGCATGAGCACAAGGTGCAGTCACCATCCTCATGTCTAAGGGGAGCTCAGGGAAGGGTTTCGGCCACAGGGCAGCAGCTTCCCCAGAGCAGCTGAACAGAAACCAAGGATAAAGTTTGGCTCTCACCTCTGTGCTGGCATGCTGCCCATGAGGAGGGCGAAGAAGCTTGAGCACGTCCCACACGCTCCCTGAAGCACATTTCCCTCCATCAATCTCACCAGAGCCAAAATAAATTGGCACTGCCTCTTACTCAAGAGCTCCTACAACAGACAAGGACAGCCCTGAGAGCCCTTCTCAGGCACCCTGTCTGCACTGTGCCAGGTGCTCTGCTAACAACCCCACTAGCACAGCTGAACCTCCTACCCCATTTGTCCTTTTGCAGGGAAGAAGAGAGGCCATTTTAATAAAAGGAGCATGCAACATCCTCAGGGCAGGGATCTGTTGTTCCCTGTTTACGTGGAGAGCCCTGCACTGCCTGCAGCAGCTTTGGGACTGTGTAAGCATTGAGTGTTTTTTACCCTGCAACAAATATCTTTGTGAGCTTTTCAACTAACTCGCTTCATCTGCGTCCATCCTCCTTTTGTGTTGAGCATGGATGAGTTTGTATGAGCATGGATGCTCATACAGCTACGTTGCTGGAGCACATGCTCCCATGGAGAGCAGATTTTAAAAAACGCTTCTGCGCAAATATGCATACGAAGCAAATTTTGAGAGCTTCCCAGCCTGCAAGCATTCCCTCCAGAAAACCAGCTTCAAGCACTATGTTCAGCTAACAAAGCACCAGAAACAATGTTGTATGATTTGGGGCCAAGAGGAACTAAACCATATACCAGGAAATAAAAAAAGATGCTTGCGATACCTTTTGTTGAACAATTACCCAAAGTACATTGGTAGCTACTTTCATTCTACCTAAGGACTTGCAATTCACTTAGGCATTATTTGCCTTAAATTGTTCTCGTGGCCTAGGAACTGGAATACATAACAACCACTTAAACTGAGACTGACCACACGAGCACCAAAATACACAGCAGCAGGTTTTTCCCTCAGGATGTTTTCAGTCTAACCAGAAACAGGAAGTCTCTGAAGATTTTGCAAGAGAGCTTTTTCCTTGTGGGATATCCCATCCTAACTGTAGTCTTCACACTGCAAAGTTTTTAGCCTGGGAGATAATGGTTTAAACCAAGAGATTTGCAAGACTTGGTCCGCAACTTGTCAGCAGTAATATTTCAAGTCATCTTTGCAAATTAAAGAAGTCTGAGGGAATTGTGCATCATACCTCTGAGGCACTCAAAATCAGGTATTGAAAAGAACAATCCACCACTATTTACTGCCAAAGAAACTTCTGCTAACCTGGAGTTGCATTGACCGAGTACTGCTGTAAGTTCTTGCAGGCTGAGCAACTAAACTGAGACTAACTGAGCCGAGGCCTCTGAAAACCCACTCATGGTCCAGCTTGGGCTGAAACAACCAACATGGTCCCCAATGCACTCTTCCCTGCCACTGCTCCCCCTCCTTCATGTGGCACATGAAGAAGGTTTTGGGGAGACAGCCTGTCTTTGCCTGGGAAAAGGGAGTGATTTTGGAGGCACAGAGATGCCTCTCCAGCCCTGCGGCAGCCCCAGGGAGGCTCGGCACAGCAGAGTGGGTCCTCCCTGGTGCGCCTGAGCTCTGCTGTGAGAGACACAAGGGTAGGTGCTGGTCAGCTGTCAAGAGTCAACACGGATGACAATGGATGTGCGCTCACCCCATCGGCACAGAGTTTAGCACCATTTTCTGCACGGGAAAACCAAGGCACGGGGCTGGGGAGGAAATTGTTTAAGCTCATGCATAGCATGTGCATCAGTAGAGGACACAGCCCAAACACCTCCATATCCAAACCCATGGTTCCACCTGAGAAGTGTCTTTCCTGCCCTTTCCCCCATTTTCCCTCTCACCGCCTGGGTAGATGTTAATACTTTTTTTTTTTCTCCTGTGCATGTACTCAGACTGTGAGGTTTCTGTGCTCCCAAGGGCATGCGATTCAAGAAGAGGCTGGGAAGCACTGACAGGTAGATTTGGTGGTGTTTCACTCAAGCATAGTCATTAAGTAACAATAAGAAACCGCAAAAATTTGGGTCTGCCCTGAACTGATTAGTTTTCTTAATGCAGGAAAGGAAGTTTCCCCTCTGCGTCACTACGGAGGATGGGGACAAAGCAGGCTGCTTGCTTCATGGCCCTACCTGCAAGGCTCTTTCCTCAGCAGGAGGCTCCAGCTGGCTCCCAAAGGACCCACTCTGCCAAACCTAGTCGAGCAGAAGCAGCTGTACCAGCATCCTGAAAGCACTGTGGGGGTGCCAGTTTGGTCCTGAAGGCTTGGAGGGACCTATCTGCTCTTAGTGTTGGGGACAGAGTAGAACTTTAAGGAGTAAGGGTGAATGGGTAATGATTCACCTGTCCTTCAATGGAGCAAAACTTCAAGCCTGGAGTCTCACACTCAAAAGGCTGGTAAAACCTCTGCAAACACCAGGCATTGTTTTCACTTTGCAGTTTTTAAGAACCTCTCACTCTGTGCTTTTGTGTCATGTCAGCAGAAGGTACAGGGAAGCTGTATTTTCCAGACTGTAGGGATACAGAGCACCCAGGAGTCTTACATGTCAGTTTGTGGCACATACATTTCACCTGTACTACTTCTTCCTTGCTCCAAGCAGAGATGTGTGTGGATTCGGCTACTTGTACTGGGGTATCTCTCAAGGAAAGGTCCTGTGGGTGTGTTTGTGTATATGAGAGAAGGAGAAAACAACTCGCTTTTCGAACTTGCACAGGACCCTTGTGCACCCTTCAGATTAACCCACTTCATTCTCCCCAATAGGAACTACACCAGCAGGGTGTAGTTCTGTATTGCTCTGTATTTGACTTCATCCCTTGCAGCAAACACCTACTGGGACCTCGTCTGCATTGTATATGCAAGATGAGTCCCTGTAATTGTATCTAGAGGGGAGGATTAAGAAAAGTGCATGGAACAAAACTCTGTTTATTTCTTGTCAGAGAGTATCATGCACCCAGCAGGGAGCTCACAGCTCTACCTAATTGTCCTATTTACTTCAGAAGATCCCAAGATCACTCCAATTAGCATAGAAAGTTATTTCACCTTTATTTCTTTAGGTCACTGAAATAAACAGAACAAATCTTCACTGCAAACCCATCATGTGTTTCTGCTGAAATCCTTCCCTGAGCCATAAACCTCAATATCCAACTTATCAAATAGAAGTATCTGCATGTATTTATATATGCATAAATATGCAAGAACCCTCCTCTAAACATGAACACCGAGGCAGTTAGTTTCAAAAGAGAAGAAAACTAAGATAAAATCCTACTTACAAAACGCCCACATTCTTCAAATATTTTCCATGGCAGATTTTTAACCCATGGGAAAAGAAACTTTAATGAACATATCAAAAAGACACCACAGGAGCAATGTAGAAATTAAGAGAATCGGGCACCAAGAAAAACAAGCAATTTAAGACATGCCGGGAACTACGCGCGGGCGCAGAGCGTGTGTGTGGATTCCTGTTATCCCACTCGTATAATGCTGCGGAGAGGTCAAGAGAGTTTCTTTAAAACAAACAAGGGCAAAAAAAACCCCTTTAATAGACCTGAGCTGCCTTTCCCACAATGCCAGTGAAATAACACTTGGAGTACCAGAATTAGTTGGGGAAGTGCCCAAAGATACAAGATTTGTATTAAATACTTCTTGACAGCCAGGGGTGTTGGTTAAAGTCTATTTGTTATTTTTCAAGGTAAGTATGAATATCTTTAGAGCACTTTAAAAAGTCTCATTTGGACACAGCTACAAATTCAGCATCCCACTTTCTCCCCAGCACATTTTCTATTTACAGTCACCATCCAGAGGACCTGCCAAAGTTGCAGTCCAAGCAGCGAGGCACACATGCACGAATCCTACAGCATCCCACCGCTGAGCAGAAAACTACCTCCCCTGACTCAAATCGCTCCTCGTCCTTGCACCGGGGTTAAAAACCCTACGGTTGCGACAAGAAGAGGACAAAAATTTTACTCACAGATTACCCACCCCACTTTTCTTTGCAGCAGCGGCAGCACCAGCCCCTTCGCGGGGCACAAACCGAAATGCCTTCGCATCTGCAGGAGCCGGGTCTTGCCTGCAAACTCCATCAGCTTTTGACAAGAGTTGGAGCAACGGAGGATGAACCTGGGGTTTATTTTGCACAGTTTTTCCCTCTCCCTCTCTCCACCACGCACCATCCCTCCTTGGCTAGCCAGCGGTGAGGACGGGGTGATGTCGTGGCCCGAGCTTTTGGGGAAGTTTCAGGCAAGTGCCGGAGCACCGCAGTGTGTGTGCATGCACTGGGCCCTCCATTAACGACGACCAACCGAGGAGGAAGAGCTGGAGCGAGCCGGCCAAGCCCCCCACATCTCACCTGCCTCAGCAAAACCAAGCCCCGCACTGGTGGGGACCAGCAGGTCTCCCTTCCGCCCTTGTCACATCTCCCGCATCCCTACGCGGACCCCCTTCTTCGCATCCCCCCCGAAACTTCCCAAACTCTTGACACAATGATTGGCCGCCAACCACCACCAGCAGCTGAAGAAGAGGGGCAAGCCCTGCGCCCCTTCGCCGGCCACAGGCGCCCTCCCAGCCCCTCGCCACTGCCACCGGGCCCGGGCCCCCTCGCTTCACTCACCGCGGTCTCCAGTGGAGCAGGCGGGGGAAACACAAAGATGCCCCAAACGAAGGGAAGCAACAAAGAGGCTTAACTCCAGGAGCTGGGAACTTCCAGGCCGGATCTGCGGGGAATTCAGCACACACACACACAGAGAAAAAAAAAAAAAATAAAAAAGAGAAAAAGAGAGGGAGGGAAAGCCTGCTTTGGGAGGGGGAGGCGGGAAGGGGAAAGTGGGGGGCCCTTGGTCTGGAGGTGGTGGTTGTGTTTTCTCTGCGGGCTGCTGCTGGGGATGGGGGCCGCGCAGAGCTTAGGCGCGGCGGGAGGAGGAGGAGGAGGAGAAGGAGGAGGAGGGAAGAGGCGCTGGGATGCGGGAAGCCAGACCCTCCATACGGGAGACTGCTTTTGGATGACTGAACTCCCAAACAATTCCCTGCTCTGGCTCCTCCTGCCCCAGAGCCTCCCTCCTCCCCTCCCCCTGAGGAGGAGGAGGAGGGAAGAAGAGGAGGAGCCAGAGGAGGGAGAAAACGCAAAATAAACCCCCTTCCCCAAAAGCCGGGCAGCGGCCGGGCCTATCCCCTCTCCTTCCGTTCCCCCCCATAATAACACTAACCTGCATCCTCCGGCCGGTGCTACCCCTCAGGGAGGCGGCCGGCACCCCGGGGCCGCTCCCCGCCGCCCGCCACGCTCCCCCGGCAGGCGGAAGCGGNCCGGGGCCGGGGGGTGGCGGGGCGGTGGCAGCCGCCAAGGCCTCTCGGGCTGAAGTGGCCGCCTCGGCCGGGCCCGGCAGCTCACAGAGTCCCCCACCTGCCCCCGCACCAGCGGCCGTCCCAGCTCACCCCGGCTGTGGAACCCGATGGCACTGATCACAGTGATGGGGAGTTGGGCAGCCATTCGTTGTCGTGAAATGGGCTGCTGATCACTAGCACTTTGTGGCAAGCCTCCTGGGAGACCTTACCCTCTTCCCAGGAGGGACCAAGCCCAGAGAGTTGGGTAGAAATTGCTCCAACCACCTGTGGAGCTTCCTAAGGAACTACACCTTTTCTGTAGGTAGGAGCGAGCAACCATATGCGAGCACCACCATGGGTCTGCCTAGCCCAGGGTCCTGCCCTCCTCCAGTCTCCAGCAGCAACACATTGCTGGGTGCAATTAGGCAACTCCTGCAATCACTTACATGCCTCGGTTTACCCACCTGTGTGGTTGAAGTTCAAGCATCTGCTTAACTGCCTCATAGGTATAACCAATGTTGGTGAGGGAACCTGAGGTGCTTTCCCTGCCTAGCATTGCCCACAGACTCATTCCCTCCAGGAGAGGGTTCCCATCCCCTTTAGGCTGTTGCAGGACCCAGCACAGACCCTCTGATGTCCTCATCAAGATGCCTGAAACAAAAACGAAGGCAGGAAATGAAAGAAGGAGGAAGATAAGTGACTATGTAAAATTAAAAACTTCGCATGCATCCAGGTTAAATAAGGTGCGCCCGAATGTTTATTTCAAGTTGCACTTTTCCCCCAAAGCAAGGTGGGGGGCGAATATTTTGCTAAGTGAAGACAGTCCCTTCCCATGGAGGTCAAATAGTCTGGGTATGCATGATTTTAGCCAGCTGATTTCAAGGAAGGTGATTGACTCCTCTGTTTAACCCATAAGAAGTGCAGCTTCTCTGGAGGCCATGAGGAGAAAAATGAGACAAGAAGGAAAAGACCTTTTCTTCCGACCATCCCTTCTGGCAGGTTCCTGCTCTCCAGTAAAATGTCTCAGGCACAAATCTTCAGAAAAAGCAATGATACAATTCCCTGGGATTAAACCAAACCAGCTCCAGCTCATTGCCTTCCCCCACCCCAAAGGATGAATACATGCCCCAAAACATAAATTTACCCAGAGGTGCAGGAAAATCCTCCATCTTTCAAAACACCTCATTAAAGACTGACTTGAAACAAATCTGCTGTTGCTGAAAGGTAAAGATAGGTTTCTCATAGCTTTGCCATGCACAGAGCATAGATGATAATGTGATGTGTAGCTTCTAAATCTGAAGTCCTTCAGTCAGAGAAGAAGATTAAAGAGTTAAAGTTAATCCTTATGTCATTAGGTTTTAGAGTTATTCCTGCATAGTGGCACCGTAGGGGTGGCCTGTGCTTCTGGATTACCCATTTTTCACATATAAGGACGATTTGAAGGATTTTGGTTTTTTTATATTTGGATTTGGGTTTCTTATTTCCCTGTTTTATGACAGGGGTACTGAAAATGTCAAAACTGATTTTTTTGCAGGGTTCCTTAAGTTCCAAGGGAATATGTATTTACGGCTCTTCAACTTGCATCTGAATGGGTAGGCTTATCAGGTTGAACGAACTTCCTTCCTCCATAAGTTTAACTTTGCTGTCTAATTATCTTTTAAAGAACCGCTTCCCAGATTCCAAGCTTTTCCTTGAGCTGCTCAGTAACGTAGTCCTCAGGTGCTAAATCCATATGTAGACACCTCACTAAGTTGGCCTAATTTTTACAAGTGCTGAGACCTCTAGCACCTGCTTCATCTGAAAAACAGTGTTTTCCTAATTTAGACCAGTCATAAACTGTCCTCAATTAAAACAGGGATTGAATTAGCCCTGACTAGTTTTAGGCTTACAGAAGTGGGAAGAAAGAGGGGAGGAAGAAGAGTTAGTACTACCTTGTGCAAAGAAGTGCCCCAGGGCTTGTTCAGTGCTAGGGGAAAAAAAGATTACAGCCCTGCAGGATTGCATTCTCTGTTTATCTCCAGGGAGGAGGAAATTCGGGGCACAGTAGCGCCCTTTGTATGCTGCTCTTTCCACCTGCCTCCGTAATTAAAGCTGGAAGAAATGCCTTGGAGGTGAAGTGGGATACTGGTTTGTGTGGCCACGTCCTCCCAGCATCCCCAGACAAGCCAGCGGCAGTCCTGCTGACAGGCAGTTCCCCTGTTACTACGCCAGGGATGCCAGCTCTAGGCTGGCACCCATTTATTTTAAGCTACCCACCAGAACTGACTTCAGCATGCCACTGGCCTGGCTGAAGCTCAGAGTGGCATGAAAACTGAAACTTCCTCATTTAGCCCCATTCCCGTGGACATAAGGAAGCTTTTACCGTGGGCATTGACCAGGCACAGGCTGTGGCTGGGGGGGGGAACCTGTCCCCTTCAGGAGTTGCCAGAGCCCCCCGATCCTCAGCTACCGGCTTGCCCAGATCAGCCCTGTCCTTCTTCACTGATCCCAGGTTAAATTCCCACTGCTGCTGCCATCGGATGCAAAGGCTCCTCTTCGGGGCCACAGAAACTCCAGCTGTTTGATATTGTGTGGAGCAAGGCGGGGGGCACGGAGGGACTCTGCTTGAAAGGGCGAGCTCAAAGGAAACCGGACCCTGGCATGTCGGCACGATACTCAGTGGGTAACAGGCTCAGTTAAATTTGCTCATTCAGCCAGCTAAGAGGGAGAGTTTTCTCATCCGTCCCGCTATGTTTAATTCATCCACACATGCCTCCCAATTATGGCAGGAGTAATAAACAGAAAGAGATGTTGGGGGCGGGGGGCAGCCAGCCAGGCCCCAGGCCCCAAACTTAAGTGCCCCAGAAACATATAAGCTGTACACTGCTGGGCTCTGGTGCCCTGGGGGGAGCTCATCAGCACCCCTGTCTTTGAGTCCTTCTAAATTTTAGCCACATTCAGGCCTGGGGTTTGGGTTTGGGTTTTTTTTTTCCTCCAGAAATACACATTGCAGGAGGCATGTGCACAGAATGATGCTTTCAGGTGTCCATGCCTGGTGCCTGAGTTAGGCAAAACCCCTGACAAAAATAAATGCGGCATCTCTGCCTCCATTGGAGGCTGCCGGCCTCACCCCCAGGTTTTTCTAGCTCTGAATCTTTGCAAAAATGGGAAATTGTGGGGGGAATTGGGTTATGGAGCCAAAGACAAGATGGAGAAAATGCTCGTACACAGAGTGAGTTCAAAGCTGTCTGGCCGTATTGTGGGAAATTCACGGTGAGTTTGGTGAAAGGAAGGATGAGGAGGTGATGACTAGCTCAGCCCCAGCAGCAGGCTGGGCTGAGAGCGGCAGCTGAGGTCCAGAGCCACCAGAAAGTCATCCCTTGTGCAGTGAGAAGGGGAGGGGAAAGACATTAGGAAGGGACATGAACAGGAAGCCCCTGGTTCAAAGGAGTTTCAGCATGAGTTTTACTTTGTTTACCCTCTTGTAAAGCTATTTGTTACTTCGATAATCCATAGGAAATGGGATCATTTCTCTCTCGGCATGTCAAATTAAATAAACAAATAAAACCTTGTTTGGCTGGTGAGAAGCTTAGAAAGAAAAGTGTATTTGTACAGGGATTCAGGCGCTAAGCATCTTTCAGGAGCAGAAGATTAGGAAAGAAATCAGAGAAACAATGGGGGAAGTGATTCAGTCATCAAAACTCAAGAGAGCCAAATTAAAGGAGGGGGTGGGACAGGAGGACAAGACATAGGGCCTGTCTATATTAGGAAATTTGTGCTGGTTTAAACTAAACCAATCTGATGTCAGTTTAGTTTTACCACTAGGGTCCAGGTCAAAGACATAGACTTGGTTGTGATGAGCTCACCCTGATGTCAAAAATATTGTACGTTCACTGAAATGTATTTGATTTCAGAATATATGCGTTACCCCTCATGCATGAACGTGCATGCGCACAAGGGGTAACATATGTATTCTGAAATAAAATAAATTTCAGTGAACTGGTGCTAGCTCTGCCTTCTGGCAGAGAAGGCTTGGCAACAGGGTGGTTTTACCAGTATAATTCCTATTTCAGACACAATAAAAACAACATGAAAGAAACATATCCCCGCAGAAGTATCATTCTCCTTTTGTGCAGTGATAGGGATATTGGTATAAAATGTGTTATATATGGGTACAGCTGTGCCTATGCTCTGTACTGTGTATCTGCAGTGGATGTTGTAAAGAACTACCATTCTGTTTGTAGTGGGCTCATTCACAGGAAATATTTAGACAGTCAGTAGTCTGCCAGGTCTATGAGATCAGCCACCTTAGGTCCATTTGTTTCCTTGCCTTAAAAAGGCTCAGGGATCAGCAGTCAGAGACACCTCTTGTGTCTGGGGAGTATTTTATAATGTCACTCAACATTTTGGGTGGAGAACACGGGCTTTAAGAAAAAGTTTGTGGGTTTTGATATTATAAAATACAATGGGTAAAACCTTTTGCTTGAGTAAGGAGCTCAGACAAGTGCCTGAAATAGCCTTTTTTTCCCCCTAGAATCCTGCTTTCCTTCCTCAGAACTTAGCAACAACTCTTCTATAGTTTTAGAATTCTGATGAAACTATATCTGTGATCATGACCACATATCTCACTGCTGATGCTGGATGTAGGAAGTCCTGAGACTGGATACAAGAGCACCATGAACCTGCCATGTGTAGAAAGAAGTAGTACATGCCCTCCTGCCTTTGGGTTCATCACCAAAATCAGAGTAATTATAAGAAATGCTCCCCTTTTTTAAAAAAAGACCATGCATGTCATCTTTTGCTGTGACAGTGTTGCTCTGTGCTGTTAAATAGGTGTTGTGTTTTACCCCAGAGAAGGTGACGTTTCAGCAGCAGGCAAGCTTATTCAGGTCCTTGAGAGGGAAATTATTTGGAAACTTTAGGATGCATGTGCAGTGGAGAGACAGGATAGGATGTTATAATGTAGTTCACCCATCCAAGTGGAGATGGGAACATAATAGGTGCTGAAAACAGGGCTTTCATGTATAAAATGCAATAGATAGAAGGGTGAATTTTATATATATATATATATAAAAGCAATATAGATAATGCATTAGCATATGCATTCGTATTATGTGTATATACACACCTGCAACATCCCCAACTCATGGAAAATCAGGGGTTTTTTTTGGTGTGTGTGTGCACACCTTCAGCTAGGAATCACGGCAGGGAGTATGAGATGTCTGTGCAATATCGGGTTAGGCAGCTTTTACCAATCCTTTTCCCCTGCTTTCCACTTTTAGGCTTTCGGAGGTTTGTTGGAAAAAGCAGTTCATTTCTTCTCATGTTAGATGCACCACTTTTTTTCTCTGTGGAGACTCTGCATGGAAACCTAGTGCTATAGTAGTCATTGGGAGTCTTATTCCCATCAGTACAGACTTTACTGGGTTTAGGATTTCACACTTTTTGCTGATTCCCTTAATCTGAAGTAAGTTATTGGGGGTTTATAGATATCAACAGTCAAGATAGGGAGGCATCTTAAAGGTGTTCCAGGTTAATGCTAAAGGCTAAAAAGATCCCTTTAGCTATGGTGCAGTCCCTGAGTAATTACACCAATGTGAAATAGCTACCTGTCATGTCTATCAACAAGGGAGCTTACATTTTAAGGCATGCAGATCTCCCTTTACATCACATTCTCTCTTTGTTGCAGTCCTGTTTATTCACCTATTACTTACCTATAATCTCTCATCCTTTACCACTTTCCCACACACCTGTTGCCTTTATTTTTCATTGCTTATGGCTTGTTCTTCCCCTGTCCCCTGAAACAGCCCTCAAATAAGTCCTTAACTTCAGCAAGTGGAAAGGCTGGGGATCACCAGTCTCGTGTACCCCTGCTAGTCCTGCATCTGTCCCCATGCCCCCCTCCACCCTGCCCATCGCCCACATCCTGAGCATGAAAGCCGGCCGGATTAATCTGGCACAGAGCACATTGTGTGTGAGTCATGACAGGCTCACTAAGGCGTGCAGTGCTGATAAAAGGCAGCTCTGATGGGCTCTGTCAGGGAGCCCGGAGAAACAGCGTGGAAAAAATCTGCTAACCCACATCCCAGCCTGGCGGCTGGGGCCTGGAGACAGCCAGGCACCGAGGGGAGCGCGGGGAAGGCCCCGCGGCGCTGGCAGGTCCCGCTCTGGGCTCAGCCCATGGGGAAGCCCCCAGCTCTGGGCACAAGTTGGTGCTTCCTGGGGCCTGGGGTCATCTGAGAGCTCATGGGGCCAAAAGAGGGCTGGTGCAAGCCCCCAGGTCCTGAGGATGCACCCTGGGATACCCTCCCTCTTCCCAGAGGGACCAGAGGACATTCCTGACCTCCCAAGAAATGTCAGAGGTGTCACCCTCCCTAAACCTACCTTCTCCAGCTATGCCGCAGCAGCTAGCCCAACCAGGGCAGCCTGCAGGAGACTGCTGTGAGACAGGGCTTCTCCTTGCTTCTCTCTTATCAAACTCAGAGAGACACATCTCTGAAAACATCATTATTTTACCAACCTGCAGTTTCCCTTTTTTTGTTCATTATTCCTAGTGTGAGTGTTTTATATCATCCCCAGCAATATCTCCTACTCCCCATTGTTAAGCCTTGCAGACACGGACTTCTGAAGCGTTTTAAGTCCCTCTGCTTTGGGTCAGTCTGGCTATATACTACCCACCTGCAGTATCCTTTTAATACTCACCTCTCTACCTCTACATGGTGTCTCCACTGAACACTGTCACCTTACTGCAATCTGGAGACTGTGTAAAAGGCGAAACAAGAAAGAGCTGTACTTACAGCTCTGTGCATATATGCCTGTTTTGTCTTCTTATTAGGCTGTGCACATGTATTCTTATATTGCCTTTTAAAGAGCAGGATAGCAAAGCACCTACAGTCACTTCTCTGAAACCTTAAGAACCAGGTGTCCTTTTAGAAAAAAGAATGGCAGCTGATGCCAAGGCTGTGGTGCTCAGGAATTGAGTCTCAGAGAACAAGGGTTAAACGAACTTTAAAATGTTGTATAGCTTAGTGTTTCTGATCCTTTTTTAATCCAAAGAACAAACTAACCTTTCAGGGAAGAAAAAAGAAATACACGGATTCTTTCATGGTGTGATACCATGCAGCAGCCTGCAGTTATAGCCAAATAAAAATCAAGCTAAGCTTTGAAATTCTGCATTTTTCATTTCTGACAGCTGTTTTTATTTGTCGCCATTTCATTTGACTGCATGTGTTGGATATTGCATGAGACATGAGTGTATGGGCGGGATTTGGAGAAGGATGCTGTAATCCCCTTGCAGACCACCTTCTGAAGTCTTGCACTCAAAATCCTTACAATCTAGTCTGCCTGCTGCGTGCCAGACCGTGCTAAACCCAAAACCCGTTTAATCCCCTTTCCTGACTGATGTAAACCATACCTAGAAGCTTCTCATGGAAGGCAGAAAAATGGCTCAGGGAATAGATGTGTTGGCTGAAATCTGTTCTCTACAACTTGAATTTTACTCCGATATAGTTCATCCTATTACTTCTGATTCCAGTATTTTTGGACCACCCCTGCTTGACATTTACAGATCTTTGATCCTCTCTGTTGGTCAGACAGATATACTGGGTCTGGGCCCAATTCTCCAGCAGTTAGCCGGGGATAAACGCCCCTGAATTCACACCAGCTAGATGCAATGTAACATGAGAAGTGTGTGAGGCCCTTTATTCTTTCAGCCTCCCCTCGTAAATCAGCTCCCGCAGCAGCACCTGAAGTCATTTTCCCAAGACTAAAGCATGCATGGAGAAGTTTTTGTCGAGAGTCTAGGGAGATCAAATGGTCTCAGAAGGTTTGTGTTCCCTACAGCACTGCAGGCAGCTCAGCCTGGGTTGCTGAGTGTAAGGACCAAGCATAGCACAGCTTGGCGCCAGGAGGACTCACAGAAGGACATTAGGCCATCAGAGAAATCAGTTGCTTCTGCTTGTTGCAGTGACTGAGCAGTATGATCCCAGCTAAGGGATCAAAGCATCATCATATTTCTGTTTCATCTCAGCAGAATACAGAGCCAGTTTATCTGCCTAAGAAGTTTCAAGTTATACTAGCTTTCTGGTAGTGAAACTTTCCCATGAGACTGAACAGCTAAGGAGCTTTTTTTTTGGTGGCCCTTTCTACAGTGTTTCTCATGTGAGCTGGAACACAAGTGAAATCCCCTCCTACCAGATTGACTTGTGCAGCTCCTTGTCTGTGTCTCTTGGTGGGAGAGACAAAGCTAGGAGATCCCTGGCAGCTCTTAACAGTGTCTGTATGAGAGATGAGCAAAATATTGGTCCCAGCATGGTACTGTGACTCTAAACACACAATACCAACCAGCACCAAAATTGCTGAGCGCAGTTGTGCTGTGGTGCATACCACCTTGTCCTTCACCTACCTTTGCAGCTGCCTCCACCTCAGTGTGTCCTTGACCACTTTCCCATGCTGGGACAGTGCTCTCCCATGCTGGGACAGTGCTCTCCCTGCTGCAGGAGCAAGGGCTGGAGGCAGGTCTCTTCTCGTGCTGTCAGATGTACACCATCTACAGGGTCATACTACATCCCAAAAATGTGAGAAATGGTGAGGTAGAGCCAGACTGAGGGTACCTATACACCAGGAAGACAGAGCAAATGGTAGGCCTGAGGCCTCCAGCATCACCTTATCCTGCTGTTCCTTGGGTGTGTATTTCTTGTGGGGTGCTTCACATTTTCTCATTGGTGCCAGATTCTTCCTCCTAGAGTACCTCTAAAGATTTTTACCAACCAAAAGCCAGGCCCCAGACCCCTGCCTCCTGCTGAAAGCCTCCTAACTGCTCTTCAGAGGACAGCAACCTTCTCATGGGCCAGTAGCTGGGCTCCCCATAGGGGAAGCACAACATCAGTATAAAACACAGCACAGCTTGGCCAGATCAGTTCTTGCTACCACCATTACAATCACTGCAAAAATAAATACGGCTCTACCCAAGAGATATTCGTGTCAAAGATGTTTTTTTTTTAATAATATATTTGGGGAAAAACAGAAGCTACCTTGCTTTCTGAAAGACAAGTCTGGCTGGTGTCCTATGATCTGCCAGGACCCTGAAGGAGCTGAATTTCCGTATTGAACCTCAGTGGGATTAGGGGGTGGGGTGTGTGTTTCTTCCCTCCCTCGAATATTCAAACAAGTACTCCTCAAACATCTTTCTTCTGCATGTCACTCTTTGCCCTGTTTGTTTATTTTTTGCACTTCTTGCAGCTTGGACAAGGCAAACAGGCTAGCCCATTGTTGGTGTGCATCTCTTTCACTGCAAGATTTGTTTATGTCTTAGCACAGTGATGCAATATTTGGGTTGAATGCTTCAAGGGGAAATGTTTATAGAACTAAAAAAATATTTCCATTTGATTTGTTTATAGGAAGTTTTTTCTTGTGGTCTTGGGTTTTGAAAAGGCCTTTGAATGTTTTCTTTTCCGCCTCCCTCACTCCCCCTGTGCAGATTTGAAGTTTGGAGCCAAATTCAGTCATGATAATGCCATGACTCTTTAGGTATTTCTACCATGCTCAGCGCTGCACCACTGGAGTATCTTCATCCTGGCCTCCTAGCTCTTCTCAGCAGTGTCACCCGTGAGCTGAGATTCCCAAAGCCCCTCTGCAGGGCTCAGGGGTTTCCAGCCCCAGAGTCCAACAACTCCCCCTTGTTCCCAAATTGCCTCTGACCTGGGTCAGCCCCCAGGCAGGGCAGACTACACTACAGGGGAGAGTTGGAAGAGTTAAATGGCAACGTTGCTTAGAAGGAAAAACAACAGAGTAATAGGAAAGGCATCTTTTTGTGACCGAGGGCTTAACCGAAACCAGGCCTTCTCTCTCCACCCTAGCCGGGAAAACAAGGGAGTACGTGCAGGCAGCTGCCGGCAGAGCGTGCGCGGGTGTCCTCTTCTGTCTCCAAGCATGTAGGCAAGACACAGCCACTCACAACCAGACAGACGGCTGACACTTTGCTCCTGTGGCCCTCTGGGGCATGTGGGCTCCCTTGTCCCCTGCTTCTGCACAGCAGCACCCGGCATGGAGTGTGCTTCCTACCACAGCAATGCTTTCGCCCTTCATTGCAAATCCGCTCCCCTCTTTCTGCCCCTCTCCCATCTACTTGGTGTTCCTCACCCGGAGGAGTCTCCCAGATCCTGTTTTACACTCTCCTTCTCTAGGCATTGTCTGTCTGATTGTTTTGAAACACTGAGTACCGCAGGGCTACCTGCTTGTCACATCCAGTGGACAAACAAGGGTGCAGAAAGGACGCCATCAGTTTCTGCCATCACAGAAAGTGCTTTAGCAGCCTTGGCTTTGGGGAATTTGCAGTGTCTCCTGCCACAACTTGCTAACAAGAGGCATGGAAGGGGCAAGAGGAGGTGCAGACTTTCTCTCCTGCCTTGCATTTCTGCCGCCTCGTAGCAAAATCAGAGTTGTCTCTGGGGGTTCCTCCAGCCACTTCACTGTCCTGCTAAGCTATCCCAACATCATCCATTGCCAGTCTTGTTTGTCTTGGGAGGATACCTATCAGGGGGAAAACAACAGAGAAGAGAGAATATAAAAACATGTCCCAAACTTTTTGAACCAACAAATACTGTCAGCACTCAACATTTCTCCCAGGCACCCCCGCACCTATGTCACCACAGTTTCAGGGCTGGAAATCTTCAGAAGGTGGCTGGCCCCTGAGTCCAGGTGCAGGTTCACTTTCCATGAGCTCATAAATCAGCAGGGCTTCCCAGACCATCGTCTGGCAACAGCCAGTGTAGGAAAAATTACTCTTAGAGATGTTTCTAGCTACTTCCAGCTGCTGCCTGTGCAGGAATAACATGAGATCACTGGCTCAGAGGGAGCCTTGGCTTCCCCAGTCCCTGGCCATCAGCAGGTGGCCCTGAGAAGTGGAATGATCTGTGTGTGCTATGGTGAGGGGGACCTGATATCTGGGTACTGGGATTGTACCCAGATGAATAAATAAAAGCTGCCCCCCACCTTTCTTTACAAGCCGGTGGGCTCTCCTGCAAAAGGAGACTGCTATCAGTGGTGGTTTTTCCCCCTGAATGCTCCTAGCTTGACATGCGCCATTTCAGAGGCATGCCAGCCACCTGCTGCTGGTGGCCCCTGGTAGCCCTCAGGGTCCCACTTCCCAGCAGACTGCTCCATCACTGCAGAGGGGCCCAGGACAGCCCCTAGCTCCCCCACTTCCACCCTGCCTTCTCCCCAAAGCTGAGATCTGGCAGCCAGTAAAAGCAGCGGGAATGAACAGGCTGGCTCCAGCCCCTTTCATAAGATAGGGAATGGAGGACAAATTACAGGAAAATGCACAGCCTATTTTCCTGCAGAGATGATGGGGGACAAGTGCATGGGTTGCCAGCCCTTGTTCTTGAGCTCAAGCATACTTTCAAACTCACTCTGACAGTCACCTTTTCTAATGGTCAGCAATATCATAATCCCTCAGAGACATGTTCTGTGACAGCACCACTGTGCCCATGAAAGAGCAGAACCTTTCTGGGAACACAAAGGCTACACTATGGCTATGTTTGCTCTGTCCCATTAGCTTGGGACTGAGGTTGCCCAAAAGTCACAGCCTTCTGTGCATCAACACACTGTGGCTGTAGTCTGGCACAAGCTGGCAAAGGAGCAGGAGATGGCTTGTGTCTCTGCTGAGAGCAATACCAAGGTTTTGCTCAAAGGTATCTACAAGGCTGGGTGAAGAAAACTAAGGCAAACACGTTTTGTACAGAGTCCTGGCTTGATGAGATCTATGTTATCTGGGGCTTGTGTCTACAACGCACATGGGCCATCATAACTAATAAGTGCTGGTCTATCTCAGCTCTTCAGGTGCAAGACAGACACCACATCATTGTGTTACTAGGGATTTTAGTGCACTGGGAGCCAGATGGAGCAGAGCACCAAAGAAAGAGGAGGGCAAGGTAGACCAAAGTGCACTTACAGGCACCATAGCCGCAAGTCTTGGTTAGCCACAAGCTGTGGCTAACTGCCCACCTTTGTGCCATCTTGGTACCTTCTTGGACCTGATAACCACATCCTCCTGGGAGAGAAGGTCTATGGGTCACACCGACTTGGTACAGTAACTATGTCCCCCACAGATGGCTATTGCACATCTGCTTGTATGTTGCTGTTGAATACTAGATGGTGGTTCCTAAGAGTGGTAGAAATGGTTTATTTATTCTGTTTGGCATCTATATCCATTCCTTCTTATTTCTCTTTTCTCCTCCCAACCCATAACCCCCTCCCCCAAAAGCCAAGCTAATGCCTTCCAGATGAGGTGCTAGAAGCTGCTAATTGCACCCGGATCCATCCTGATTTGTGCTTCAGTCAGCAAGGCACCTCGCTAATGGATCTGAGACTTGGCAGTGGGCCTGGGACCAGTGTCAAAGGAAATGGATGAGAGGGAAGGAGAGAGCAGAGGGTTAGAGGGAGAGCAGAGAGACCCAGAAAGGAAAATGATCCCACCTCCTCACAGCAAGGGGCCGAATCCTGATAAGGGCTTGTGGTTGTCCCCCAAGGCGAGGTGGTCGTGTGTGGGATGGTAGGCGGCAGAGGCACATTGCCTTCTCCCTGTGCCGTGGGCTGCTGCCCGCTCCTGGGGGACACTCCTGCTCACATTGGGGCAGCGAGGCAGAGCTGTGCCATACCTGGGCTTTACCAGCTACTGGACGAGCCTGAGCTTGAGCTTCCCTGATGTGGAGCTGGAAGAGATGAGACGCTTGGGAGCCAGGGCCTGAGCCTGAGCTGCAGCTCCCTGATAATTCGGGGCATCTGTCATACATCCTGGGGGCTTCGAGGAGAGGAGAGGCGAGGAGAGGAGACAGGGGTGGGGAGGTGGGAGCAGACAGGGTAAGAAAAGCAAGCGACTTGGAGAGGAAAGAGAGAATGGGAGGTACTGCAAAGGGAAAAAGGCACTGAAGGGGAAAGGCGAGGAGGAGAAGCAAAGGCTGGAGAATAAGGAAATGGGGTACGGCACATCTTGTTCATGTGCAGTCTGCAACAGCCACAGTGCTGCCCGGGGAGGCTGCGCTAGCAGCTGGATGGGACTGCAGCCTTCCCACATCCCCACACTCCAGGACCCTCAAGAGGACCATGAATGCTGTGCTGCCCAGGAGCCCGGGGAAGAGTTTCCTAACAACAAGCAAACCTCTAGGGACTCCTCTTCCCTAGCTTTCCAGGAACTGCCTGAGGTGCAGGTCTGTTTCTGAACGTGTGGACAACACCAACACAAAGAGATTTGAGCAAAGTGCACAAGCAGCCAGGAGTCCAATTGGGCTTCTCCTGCAGGGCTATGTTGACACTTCACAGCACATTTCTGGTGATCAACAGAGAGGAAATACTAAGGCTGACACCACTGGGGCTTTTCTCTCTTAGTAACTCTTCAGAATGATCTGTCATCCCAGCTTTCTCTGGGCTGAGAATCTGAAGACTTCCAGTGATACATTCCTCAGGACCTCTGCTTCAGCATCTCAGCCTGGGGCTGAGGAAAAGGTTGTTACTAAGTCCTTGGGGGTTAGCTTGAGGGTGGCATTAAGCAACCTTCTTTCTGTGTGCTGGAGGGCTCCAGGAGACACACAGTGATTCCTCTCCATCATGAGATACCCCTCCAGCACTAAATCCAATGTCTTCCCCAAAGCATTTACAAAAGGGAGTTTATTACACTCATTTTACTGGTGGAGAAAATGAGGGCCAGAGAAGCATGGCTAGGGTTCCTCGAAGAATCCAGGCCCCATCTGGGAGAGGACTTATAAGTCAGAGAGTACCTGTTCTGCTAGACCATGTGCAGGTCTAGCATGAAGGATCAGCACAGTCATGAAGTCATCAGAGAGGGAAGGTTCAAGGGCAGAACTGTACTAGACAGCTGGGAACTGAGAAGATGTTTAAACCCACACTGGTGATCTGGATAGATGGGCACTTGGTCTCAACAAGCCCTCTTCATTGCAAAAAAAAAAACAAACAGGGAACACCTCGGTGGAAGGAAATGATCAAACAACCTGCAACTGCCAGGAGGGCCCTGGAGGTGTGGTGCAGCATCTAGTAATCAACATGATAATCCTGGGAAATATGCTGCAGGTGGAGGAGAGGTGCCAGACTGAAGCGGAAACAGGACAACCAGAAGCAATCAACTGCAATGGGAACCCAGTTGGTTGGAACCAGTAAGGCACTGTGCTAAACTCCCTTTGGCTGTGAGTCTCATTTTCATCAACTTTGCAATTTTTGGCAAAGATCGGAGGGAGTTTCCACTAGACTGTGATTCATTTAGTGGAATCTGATCGTGGCCAGAAGGGGAGGGAAGTAGACAGACAGACTGACAGAGAGATGGTGCACTTTGAGTGGAGGCAAGACTGTCAGGGCTCTGCAGAAGGGGCAGAAAGAGACCTGTTCTGTCTGATAGGAATCTCAGTGGGCAATCTTCTGGGGGAAGAGGTAAGGAAGTAAAAGAGAAAACTAATTACAGACATTGTGTGTGTTTGTATGTGCCAACAGACTGATTAGCTCTTGTCTCCAAAGCACTGGAGATGGAAACCAGTTAATTATCCTTATTAATTTTTCCCCTTTTGTGGTCCTGGTTATTTGTGGAGGCCATTTTAAACACAATGCACCACTCAGGTGTTGGCTGCCCCAAAGGCTGCTGGAATTTGCTGTGTGTCTTTTCCTCCCCTTACACAAAGGACAAAACAGTCTCAATAAGAGTGATTCCTTCTATCTGAAATGAGGACAAGTCAAAGAATAAAAAAGAAAAAAGAGGAGAAAAATAGCAAATCCCATGCTAGCATGCCCAAGTCACATGACACTTGCCGCTTCTGTGCCTCTTGGGGACCAAAGATGAGGTGGCTGCCTTTCTCTGCACTCACCAGGGCCCTGGGATACTGGCAGCTGGGCACCCAGCTGCAAAGGAAACAAAAGCGTGATTGCTGTGCAGCTTGTTGCAGCACAGGTAAGACCTAGATTTAGCTTCTTTCCAATCTTGTTGCCATGGGTACCCACCAGAGGACACTAAGGGAAAGTCCAGTGAACATCCTGAGGCCACTTCTGACAACAGCAGCATTTCAGACTTCTGCAGTGCAACATGACAAGTCATTTTCCGAGGCAAACCACAGAAACACCTGGCTTTAAACTTCATCTACCACCTACTTCCCTTGTTCCCAGATGGAAGACATGGCTTCTGGGTGACACATGATCTGTTTTCTTCTATCATCTTTGAGCTTCTAGTTTCTTGGAGAACTGGGGAAGAAGCTGTGAAACCCTTGAATGTGATTGAGGATGTTTTGGGATTGAGGATTTTGGGACTGACTGTGTTCTTGCACCTGTGGTCGGTGTGCAGGCAGAGTGGTAGCAGCACCAGGCAACCTCTGCCCTGGGAGATGGGGACAGAGTCTGATGTGCCTCTGGACCCATGTGGAGGTCCAGCCCCATAGCAACCAGCCCCTTCTGGATGGCTCTGGCCTGGGGACCCAAATGTTCTCCTCAGCCCTTGGCTGCTTACTCCAGGGCATGGGAGCCCTCTGCAGTGGTCTTCTGGACTTCAGGTATTGCAGTACTGCAGCTTCCTGAACAACTCAGTGAGGAGTCCCCTCAAAAAAAAGTCTAGGGTTCTAGCTTCTTGCTGCCTGCAGCCAGGGCACTCCCTGGACATCCAGGTGGGAAGCCACAGTCCAAGAACTGGAGAATTAACAGTTTTTCAGCACTATGCCAAAGCGTTAGGTGCTGGGAAACCAGACCATGCGCACCATGTTAAAATAAAGGGATAGATGAAGACTTCCAGACCATGACAGGTTTGATCTGGCTTATTTATTTTTTGGCAGGAGGGACCTAGGGAGGCCAGGGCAGGGACCAGGCATGTGTTATATGTACCAGAGAGAGCACGTCTCCTCCAAGTCAGCTGCGTTCTGTCTGCTTTCACACGTGGCCCGTCAGTCCCATTATGGTGCTGCAGTTTGCCTGGTGGCCTGAATGCAAGAACATATTTACCAGGTCCATTTCAATGTGATTTATGAAACCTCTCTGAGGTCCAATCTTTTCCTCCTCCTCTTCCTTTCAGGGACTTGGGGATTTGGTTGATTTGGGGGTTGTTGTTTTTGTAGTTTGTTTTTTTCTTTTAATAAAGAGCATTTCAAGTTCATTTAAAGCAGAACCCCTTGATTTACTGTGCTTTGGTTTCAGGAACAGAAGACTTTAGGGGGGAAAAACAAAGCCATTTAGGTTTTTGAGTATTATTTCCTAGTACACCTCAGCCTCTCTGTGCAGACAGCAAGCATGACATGGTACATCAGCACATGCCTGGCACCAGGAAGGACCCAAATCAGTCTGGGCCACGGGTGCTCTATCAAAGAGTCCCATTTTCTCAAGCAGGGAGTCAAATTGTGAAGAGGCAGATCTCTGTGCTGTGCTGCTTCTATACCACATGGAGTTTGTTGAGATCTTGGGACATAGCAAAGTCAGAACGTAGAGCTTTGACCAAGATACAAGAAGTGGTGTCACAGATGTACAAAACAGAATTGAATGAAAGACACTCAGCTTCAGTAAGGAAAAATTTCTGTAATTCATAGCTTCTCAGGTTGCAAGTAAGGGTGCAGAAATCAGGATGCCCTTCAACATCTCTCTCCCAGTATCATACCCCATTATTTCCAAACCTCCAACAGCATAGTGATACATCTGCCTAAGTTTGCAGACCTAAGGACCCAGAAAGGTCCATTGCTGGAGGTGGGGAAAAAAGGGATTTCTTTATATCCCTTGTAGAAGTGAGAAGAATAATGCAAGACTGCAAGTAAGAGCTGGTGAGAGGCACCCAGAGGAAGACTCTGCCCCCAAGAACTGCCCTCTGTGTCTCTCCCTTTCAGCTAGTCACTTCTTCTAATACCAGTTCCTAAAGTAATATTCCACCGTACTTCCACAGCTGCTTGCCTTTCCTAAATCTAAAGGGCGTGGTACTAATGGAGTATCCTGTGTAAAACGATTGAGTCACAGACTTAAAAAATAAGTAAGAGCATGACTGAATTCCTGCGCTCTGAGGAGCCAAAACTGGCTTGTTTTTTCCTGAAGCCCAGGTTTGGCTTAACTGAAAAGTAGGCCTATTTGTTTCTTTCTGCTGCAGTGTATCCTAGCCTAGTATCTGTCATCTGCCCTCTGTATACCGTTCATAAGAGAAAAATGGAGTGTTGTAGATGAGGTTGAGGGTCAGATACATACTAAATTATGTAAAAAAGCACACGCACACTTAGATAATTTTATTTGGGCCTCTCAATATCCCGTTGACAGAAGTTCGGAGTGTCCAGGAAAGCATCACAGGAAAAACCTGCATGGACCTCTTGCTCTGTAAGAAAACCACCAGATAAACAAAACCTTCTGCTAAAGCTATCGAGTGATACAGCTCAGGGTGCCTCACTACACTGGGAAATCAGAGAGACAACTTTAACAGCTAGTGCCACCAAATGAATCAAAACCTCAAGAGTAACTTTATACCTATGGTTCTGCAAGCAAGTCTTGCATGCTTTACCAGCAATGAAGCAACAACAGCTTTAGAGCAGAGCAAGGCTGCTGGCTCTTTCGCAGTGTCAAGAAACTGCCCCAAGACAAGATACTACTCTAAACAACACTCAAAGGTCGAAAACAGAACCCATTGGGAAAAGCAGTTTGTGCCTATAAAAATCCCCACACTCAGCTCTTCTTTGGGCACTGGGGCAGCAGCAAAAACCTGGCACTGCTAGAGATCCTACTCAGAGCACAGATAATGGAAAATTATCTCCAGTTCTTGCCATCTGCACTGGAAAGAGAAAAACTGAGGAGAGAAGGGATGCAGACAAAGGCTAGCAGGATGGTCAGGGGAAGAGAGTGCCTATCATGGGACAGGAGACTTGATTTATTTTGCCCAGCAAAATACAGGCTGAGAATGGATATGATTGTTCTTGGTAAACACATCAGAGGGATAAGCACCAGGGAGGGAGCAGAGCTATTTAAGCCTTGGAACAATGTTGGCTCAAGAACAAGTGGTCATGCTCCAGCCAGGAATAAATTGAGACTGGAAATAAGAATAGTTTAAGCCTCAGAGCTGTCAAGTTCTGGAAAAGCCTACTAATTGGGGTAGTGGGAGAATCTTAAAACTTGTTAGGATTGTTTGGAGATTCACATTTGTGTGAAAGATTGCACGATGTGATTGCTGACAATAGTATGGGCCGAGACATGGTAAAATAGGAGATCCCTTGCAGCACTACATCCCTACTGTGAAGCGCTCAGGACTGATTTCTTTCTCATGCGTCCATGTTAAGGCAGGAGACTTTCAGGATCCTTTGCCATCCAGCCCTGCGGCGAAGCAGTTCGCAAGCCAGTTGCAAGCAAGAAGAAGAGGAGGGTACTTTCTCAGATGGCTGAAGATGATATGATAGTTCCTACTAATGAGCTGTGATGAGAAACGTGTCTCTTGTCCCAGGAGGAATATTGCAGGCGTCGCACCAGGCCACAGCCAGGCAGCAGGGCAGAAACAAACAGCTGAGGCAAAAAGCTGAAATTCCAGAGGAGAAAACCAAGTGCAGGCATTTGCTCATTAGAGAGCGAGAGACTTCATGTCTTCTTTGTCTTTTCAAAGGCAATAGAGGTTGAACAATTACCAGGGTAAATTTACATAACCCTTCCTGTCATTTTGGGCCATGGCAGCTTTGCAACAAGCCCTAGGATCATCTAATCCATTCAGACCAGGAGTCAGTGTCAGCAAAATGGTGGTTTTATGCAGTCATATGCCCCCTTCTCTTCTTAAGGAAAACTCCCACCCTGTCTACCCAAAAACATGTGCCTTCTTGTTAATGCCCACTGCTCTTTTCAGCATCTCCAAATGGAAACAGTGCTGGAAGACTGTGGCAAACTTTGATGATCTCAGCTGATCCATCCCAGCCTAGGGGCTCAAGTATGATGTGAGGAGACCCTGTCCTGACCCGGGGGAGGTTCCCAGGGTGAGGGAGCTGCACAGCAAGAAGTGACAGCCCTGGGAGCTGAAGACAGTGCACCAAGGAGGAGCTGCACTACAAGGATGAAGCTTGCTGGGTGAAAGGATCCCTGCATAAGGCAGACTGGGGTGCCCTAGGCAAAGACCAAGGTGTATGTCTTCCCTTGCACATGGGAGCTTCACCTCTCAGCCCTGCTGGGCTTCCCCAGGGCTGTGCCTCCAAGCCATCACTGGGCTTACACGTGTTTAACCCAGCGTTAGAAGCAGCCTTATAGCAAGGGATGGTCGGTCCTTCTGCCTCAGGCGAGCCAGCCGGCAGAGCTGGTGCAGCCTCTTCCAGGGCTTGTGAGCCAGGAGGCAGGATAGTGTGACTGTGGGGCTATGCACAGCGCCCAGCCCTTGGCAAGACCCCCATGCTGGGTGTGCTTCACTGGAGGGATGTAGGTTGAGACCAGCCCCTCTCTGGATGGACTGATCTGTCCTCACCAGATACAGGCAAAGCCCAGCTAGTGGTCTTATGTGTGTCACCAGACAGTGGTCTTACATATGTCAGTCCAGGAGAGAGGATACTGACAAACTGTCCGGCCAAGCAATTCCTCTTGTCCTCCAAAACCGATGGCACCTGGGCAAAACCAGAAGGCCACAGCTCTCTGCTGCTCTTATGAGTCCTCTCAGCCTTCTGCCATGGGTAACCCAATCCAGTTTAAATCTTGATCTCACTTAGCTGCAGCTAAGCAGATGGAGGGGCTTGTGCTCAGAGAAACAGTGGCCTTTCTTGTCTTTGGAGACTATGCCTGAGGCAGTGGGGGACTGGAAAGATGAGCAATAATTCAGTGGGTGCGTAAGAATGAATAAATGTTACGGCAGCTGGCTAACGCACAGTCTTCCACATGAGCATGATAAGATCAAGCTTTAAATTCCCTTTCTGTAGGTCACTGCACACACACACACAAACTCCCTCCATTCTCCTTAGGAAACTAAAAGAAAGGAAAAGCAATAATAAAATATTTCAGATGAGAGAGAAAGAATTCTCCATGATTGAGAACATTTAATGGGAACCAGCTGCCTGAGCAAGACCAAAGGCCAATCCTGCTGGGTTTTTGTTGACAGGGTCATTTTCTGCAGGTACCTGCTGAGGAAAAGGGAGGGATGCTCAGGGGACAGTGCAGAGGAGGAGGAGGAAGATGAAGGAATGCATTGCACAGTGTTTTACCTCCACGCAACCCCAGCTCCCCCTTTCTCTCTTTCAAGAATCTCTTCAAGCTCTTGGAGAGAAGCCACAATAGGACAAAATGAGAAAGCGAGAGCAAGCATGGTGCAAGCATGTGGGTGGCTCTATCTGAGCAAAAGGAGGTGGGTGGAAGAAAGGAAAGAGAAGCCCAAAAGTTCAGCACATGAAACAAAAGCCAAGGCTGGCCCTCTGCTCCCCTTCCTGTTCTTCCTTGTGACCAGAGAGCTGCAATGAAGATGTAACTTATACACCAAGAGCTAGTCCTTCGGGCTGGCACTCCTTCTTCTCCTCCTTGACTGTCTGGTGTGCTGGTGTACCCATGGTGGCAACAACGGCCTAGGCATGAACCCACCTGTGCAGAGCTGCTGCCCAGCTACCAAACCTGGCCAGAGCAGCCGAATTTGCCAGAGTAACACCCAGGATGGGAAATTTTAGTGGTGTGAAAGGGGGAGTGTTTTAAAGTTGCCCTTTCTCCTGTGGCTAATAACCGGCTGCATGGACCTGCCCAGGCTGCCACCTATGTGTTCATGAGACAGCAGGACCCAGCTGATGCCCTACTGCCTCTGTGGTTCCAATCCCTCCATGAGGAGCCCTTACTCCTGCAGGATCTGGTGCACTGCTTGGTCCTGTGCTCAGCCTGGTCCAGGGCCACGAGCTTGGCCCAAGCCTATCGTTCAGGGTCCCGCTTTTCAAAGGGTGTGCTCCTGTCCCTGTAACTTTATCCACTCCCAGTTCAAAGCTTTGGAGATCAATATCGGGAAAGCTTGTCAGCTGCCTGCCCCTGAACAGGGAGACTTGTGTTGATCAGTGCTTTGAGCATAGAGAAGGCTGGAGCTACTATTTTCACACTGGAAAACATAATAAAACCTCCAAAAGTTACTCCGAATTGGGTGATGTACTCTGGGGGAAATACCTGTATGGAAACAGTGCTTTATTGGTCTAGCTAGCAATTCAATAAGCTGTTCTTCCCTTTCTTCTTTACATGAAACTCATCCTTCAACTAGAAGAGGTAGCTCATGTTGGCAATGTTTTTGTCCAGTTTTTCCTGGTCTTTGTACTCTGCTTTCCCTGCTTTCTGTTCAGTCCTTAATGCAATTGTATCTCTAAATGGTTTCCCCAAAAAACATGAGCCAGAATCCCCCATTCTCCCAAATCAGGAGTTGAGCCTAAACATCATGATGAACCACACGCCCCTCTCTCACGCCATATTTTAGACAAGTAGGATTTTGATTCCAACTTTTGAGCTCCAAGGATTTATATTTTCCCACCGCAGGAAGAAGCCCCAGTCCTGGACATTTTCTTGGTCCGAATAGTCCAGTGCAGGCAGGGAAAATGCTGATGGAGGAGTCACTAGGAAGAGAGGTGGCATCTCTGTGCATACTGTATTTTCTGCTTGATGAGCACATGAGATGCCAGGGTTTAACTGGCCACTGCCCACAGAACCTGCTTCCCTCCAGGAGGGCTCTGGTGCATCTGCGACATTTTGTCAGTGCTAGTGTGATGGTAGGGGAGGTAACACAAACCTCGTCATAGATGATACTTTGACATGGACTGTAAGATCTCAGTGCAGCAGTAGCTATAGCTGCAGGCTGGCAATGGCACTACCTGTCACAGAGCTCTGGCGAGAAGACATCTAAACATTCTGAGGCTGAGAAGAGGGAATTCGTTAGCAAGCTGTGGCACAGATCTGGTTTTCCATTCAATACCCCCATGGTAACTCAAGAAGATGGTAAATTGCAACTGCAACAGCTCACTAGCAGCCTAACATTTCCTCATGGTGCTCCTGAGGTGTGGAAAGATCTCTGCAGAGTGAGGCCCACGAAGGGGGAAAGCGCACAGCAAAAGTTTTGGAAAATTGCCCTGCAACCTCCTTCGCCATTACCCTTCCCCTTAGCAGCGTGTCATCCCCTTCTTTTTGGTTCAGCGCACTCATATGTGTGGGGGCCCACAGCCACAGAGGCAGGAGCTGCTCCCTCTTCACCTATAACTTCATCTGCTGCTTTTCTTTCCAAAGGAAGCTGCAAATAAACCCCAAGCTCCAATGCAAGAATGGTTTCCAGGCTTGACTGTCTCTCCCCAGAGGCAATCCAGCCTGAGCCCCATACTTGCTGTGGAGCTCCTGCTGCTCTCTAAAACTGAGAAGGATGACTGCCAGTTTACATTATCAGTCAAGTGACCATCTGTTACAAAGGCAAACTATATTATCTTTAGGTGCACCCAGTATCTGATGTAGTGCCAAGGGTAATAATAAAGTATTATTAAGTTTTTTCAATTATGTGGATCGTGACAATACTATGACAAGACTGTTGGAAACAACCTTCAAAATGAGGTGTGGGGGGCTAGCAACACCTAACCACATGCTGCTTTTTGATCCTAGTCCCACTGATGTTCATAAAACTTGAGCTGGTGTAAGGGATACATGCCCCAGCCACTGGTGGTGCAGGATCTGACCCCAGGGCTGCCTCAGAAAGAGGATTTGGGCAGAAGTCGGAAGACCAGGACTTGCTCTCGGTGAGGCCATGCCGCTGCCCCGCACATTGACCTCGAGCAAGTCCTTCCTCCTCCTCGCACCTCAGTTTCCCGCTCCCAAAGGCAGCCGCAGATCAGGTCCTCTCGCACGCCACTGAGCATCCTCCCTCTCTCTGCTTCCTTCCTAACCTCCCTCCCTTTGTAATCGGGATTTGTACGTGGGTTTCCAGGCTTCCTGGCTGTCCCGTCTCCTCTTTCTCCTGCATTGCTTTGATGTTAATTGTCTCCAGGGCTGGAGCGCTCCTTGGCTGATTAAGTCCAAGAGTCCTCCCTGGTTTTGTTGACCCATGAATGGGGGCCTCTTCAGTGCTCACTGGAGTGCGGGCTCATTGCCCCTCCTCCTCCCCCCCATTCGGTTTGATGGATTAATCCCGCTGTGTAAAGGAAAGTGGGGTGGGAGGGGAAACTGAAGCAGCGGGAAAGGGGGGTAAGGAGGACGGGAGAAAGGGAGCAAGAAAGAGAAGGACCTTCGGCAAATGCTCGACTGCCCTTGCTTAAAATAACACCGTTTATTTAAGCAGGTCAGGCACACAATAGCATGAGAGGGGCTGCTACTCAGATCATGGGACCCCGCGTATGCTGAGTAAGAGGCTGGAGAGGGTGTTAGCCAAACTCTGAAAGCTGGTCTGTTCTTTCCCGACGTCTCCATCTCTCCCCAACACACACACACATACATGCTTGCACCTCCTCTTTTCCTTCTCCCTCCCCTTCACACACTGGAGCCCTTCGCCTTTTTGGCAGCAGCACGGCTCAGAGCCAGGAATGGTGGGGCTCTGAGAGAAAAAGGGGGCTCCAGCCTGCTGCCCTGGACTCACTGTCCCGGCAAACAGCTGGGAGAGGAGAGGCTGCTGGCCTTGACAGCATAGGCTTGCCACAAGAGTCTGTGTGGTGAAACGGGTGCCAGCGATTCGGAGGGAGTTGTTGCAGCTGCCACTGCTGCCTTGCTGGTGGCCCAAGTGCTCCCTGCTGTGGCACAGGGTATCTGCAACGCTTTTGGTAGAAAGATACGTCTCCTGCTCCTTTTTGTAAAAAACAACTTCTTTCATTTGGAGGTGAGATTCAAGTTTCTAGGGCAAAAATAGCAATATCACTGTCAAGCAGCTGCGTGGGCTGCTGACTGTGTTGGACTAGCTCTTCACTCCATCAGGGATAAAGTCCCTCCTGCCATTATCCAGGTGCTGGGTTGCCCCCAGCCTGTGCCTCGTGCTCTCAGTCTGCAGCACCCCTTGGTATTGCAGTTCTTTGCCTCTTTGTTTCTGACCCACCAAGGGATGACTTGGCCCTTTCTTACCAGGGACAGCCAAACTAGGGGTCAGGAGGCGAGGGGAGCCCCACAAGTGTCCCAACCCATGCCAGCCGAATTGTCACTTGCAAGTTGCTGTGGTCCCTGAGTCCGGCTGATGCCAGCAGTCTCCCTCCCCTGAGCAAGATCAATCCGGTCGCTACATCCCATGCCTCTCCCTTTCCCACCTCCTCCTGCTCCAGCCTCTGTGCTACTGGAGCCATGGGGTGCTGCCCCCATCCCTGGTTGCGTCCATACTGAATGTAGAGAATTAGGCTCAGGGAATGAAAAGACTCTCCCCAAGGCAGACCCCTGCAATTTTTCAGCCTCTGCCTCCATGGCCACTTCCCTTTCTCCATCCCCCCCTGCCCCAGCTTCCCCTGGCTGGTGGTGGCAAGGGGCCACTGGTGTTGGCAGCATGCTGCCTGCTGCCTGGCAGGCTCTCCTGGTTGGCCTGCCAGGCTTTTCAGGGCTCGCTCTCACTTTCCAGAGGCTGGAAGTGCAGAGCAGGAGACAGGCTGCCTTGGCAGCCTCGCTGTTTCCAAACATTGAAAGGCAGAGAAAGAAAAGTCTGCTTTTCCCGGCTCACCAAAGCCACCACCACTGTGGACGCTGGCCAAGCTCTCCTAAAAATAACCGCGGTGCTACCGGACACGTGTGCTTCTCAGGGACAAAGCGGGACAATACACCCTGGGGAAGTAGGGATGGAGTGGAGCAGGGCGGGGGGAAAACTTGGAGCTTTTTCCTCCATTCCCCCTCTCACCAAATAAAGCCGCCTGTGTTATCCTAGCAGTGCTAGTCAATAGCGACCAGGGACGTCTCTCTGTGTTTGTTTTCACAAGCAGGATCCAACCAGTATGCTCAGAATAGCTGCAAATTGCCTTTTCCCAGCTGGGAGCACCTCACTCCCTGTTGCGCTCATGCCTATGAAGGAAAGCGTGGCAGGCATCGTGATGTGGGTTACGCTGGCCCAGTCCTGCAGATGCCTGCAGCCAAGATCTCTCCCAGCTCTATGTCCACTTACATGAGGTGTGAGCTCTGCAGGGCTGGGACTGCTGATCGGCCTACTCAGACGTGACTGCAACACATAATTAACACATAGAAGTAAATGAAAAGTGTGTGACTGGCACAGGAGTGACTGGCCATGAGGAAATGTGTCTCTCTGGTTGTGCTGTCCAGCTTCTACACCTTGGTCCTGAGGTATATGCAAATACATTGTGCTTTTAATCCACTATTCCCTGGGCAACCACACTGATGCCTCTAGATCAGCATGGGGCATACCAGGTCCTTCCTATACTCCCACGTTCAGTCTTGGTATAGATAGCAAGTCTGACTTTGACAGCAACTTCTGGTTTCCCCTCCAAGTGCAATGCAGATACACTTAGTATAATGCAGATATACTCGCTTGTAAAGATACCTGACATATGTTTCTGCTTGAACCAGGAGAAACAGAATGTGCGATCTGGGGCAGTCTCTTCCTTCCTGCTGTGGCCAAGACATCTCCCAGTCCCAGCTGGAGGGTCAGCGCAGACAAAACATCCAGGTTCTCCTCTTGGCAGGAGGGCGAGAGTAACTAGAAAAGCAAAGCTGTATTTTACCAGCAGGAAAAGGCAAAGTCCTGAACATGCTGAATGTTTCTGTGGGCTAGAAGAGGCTCCACCAGCTCAGGCGATCCATGAAGCTGTAACACACCTTCTCTCCAGACTATGCCCTCACTAATTGTTTCTTGGTGGGAAAAAGCCGATTGCAATCAAAGGCCAAACAACAATCTTTCCCAAATCTGATGGATCTGCTGGGACACCTTGCAGAAAAATGGACAAGGTGTAAGCAAGAGGTTGGGTATTTCTCATCCCTGCAGACAAGGCTTCTTTTCTTTCAAAATAATTCAGCAAAATTGATGTGAATTTGCTAAATGTTTCAGGTGACCCAAATTTTTGGGGTTTGGCACCAAAAAAGCTACCACAAGAAAACTATGTTTCAGCTGAAGCAATTTGCCTTGCTCTAAATCTGGAGGTTTTTTGGTGGTTTTGAGTTTTGGATTTTTTTGTAGGAGGAAGAGAAGAGGGTTTGGCACAGTGAATCTCAGTCCCAGCAGATACATTTTTGTTTATTTACTATCAGGGCAATCTGAACCCGTTAGCAGATGTCACTGAGTTAAGGCACAAACACAAATTTAGAAAACAATATGACCCATGGTTTGTAAGAAAGGCTTGGAGGCAAAAATCCAAATAATTGATATCATAAATCCTTCAGGATATTATTGCAGGACATTGGCCACCTCAGAAAAAAATCAGGGTCACTTGCTTACATGCCTGCACCTACTTTTGAGGTATATCTTTGGACATTTGTGCTTGCAAATATCAATGTATAAGTTAAGGCAGACAGTATTTGGCATTTGTTCTACTCCCAATGTATTTCAAAGAGTATCTGCTAGATCTGTGAGAAACTGCTAAGTGCTGAAGCTTCAGTGAATGATGTTTTAATTTGGTCTGAGAGCTTGAAAGAACATCTTGAAAGACTTAGACAAGTCTTAAAGAGAGTATGAGAAAGAGACTTAAAACCAAACTATAAAAAAACTCCCCTATATCTGATGTAATAAGTTCTTTAAATGAGGCATAAATTGAGCAAAGATGGTTCAATTGGTAATGTGGATAAAATGTTGAAATGTTTAGCTCCACAAAACAGAGTGGATCTGTGACAATTTATGGAGATGATAAGCTGGTTTTGACAAAATTAGTTCCAAATGCTCAGGGAGGGTCTGATTTTGCAAGGTGGAGAGCATTTATTTTTTTTCCCCTCATCCAGAACAACACTTAAACACATGCTTGGTCCTGCTGACTTTGCACGCTTGCTTCTGGGGCGGGATGCTATACAACACAACATTTAGAGAAAGCACACTGGCCTGAGGAATGGTATCTCTTGATCATGTAATGGGCACCCAGAAGAGTCTGTCAGGGAGCCCTCATTTCTCATAGACGGGTTTTTTGTCTTTTTTGTTTTCACAGCACCATTGTGAAAAGAACATCTACCAATTAGGAGGTTTGCCGGGATACCGTGAGAGAGGGGATCGACAGCTAGGGCCATGTGGGGTGCAGAACAGAGATGGCAGAGTTACCTAGGGGCTGCTACCATTGCGGCAGGCAGGGTGGCATGACCAGAAGATGGGCACCTCGCATGCTTGGGGTGCCACCAGGCTTGCCTGGTGGGTGAGAGTGCACAGCATTGGCATCCAAGAGGAAAAGTGAATTCGGAAACAGGCTGAGACGAGACTTGTTGCTGCTGCCCTCCCCGAGGCGAGCCATTGCAGCCTCCCTTGCGCTGATGAATGTCTAATGTAGACCACATTAACACATTGCACGCCCCACTGCCACCGCCACCACCTCTTCCTCCCGAGTCCAGAGCTGGGATGGCTTGTGTCTCATCAGAGCGCCTAAAGGTTACAATTCACATAAAAACATGTGCACTTTCACATGATTTGTACAAAGAAAAACAACTTTCAAGAAGGAGCCTGCAGAAAAGGAGAAAAAACCCAAATCCCCATTCCTTATAGCATCGCTTCTAGTGCAGGCACGTACTAGGGCAAGACAGCGTTAAGAGCAGACAAGGTCTCGCTGACAGGAGTGACTCCTCCCTTGACCCAGGTTTTTCTGAGCTTGTTTTCCTCCAAGCAGCACATCACAAAGCCATCTTCCCCCTCTCACCCCTCCTCCCCAGCCCAGGTTGTAAAATAACGAGTTTCTCGTTATTCTTGTTTTTGCTGAATGGCAGAGGTCTGGAGCCCTGTGAAGAGAAGGGGGCAGCCTAATTAGGGAAACGAGAGCCATCCTTAATAAGCACTCCTGACTAGGTGGGGATTTAAAGAAAAAGGAGGGGGCAGGGGGGGAGAGAGGTCAATTCGTACAGCTTTCTCTTCCCTACCCCCACCTCCTGCCCCTCCCCTCCTCCCTGTAAACCTACCGCAGTTCGGGGCCTGAGCGCAGGGGCTTCTCTACATCATTATCAATTATTGAACTGTATTTTCCTGGTTTGCCTGACTTCACAGGGGGGTAAATTCATTTCACCTCCTTTGCTAAGCTTATTCTGTGAAGGTATGGCAAGTGTTAGACTGTTCCTGTCCCTGGACCCCGTGGTGTCCTTGTGGGTGCTCTGGAGTCCTTTCTGGGTGACATCTCATCAACAGGGTGGTGCCTGAGCAGGAGTGTCAGCCAGTTGTATCAAAACCTTTCGGCACCCCCCAGAATGATCTGGCGGCTGTTCAAAACGTGCTATATCTGTGCATTGAACTGCTCCACAGATCACCAATGTGGCTCCATTTTTGCTTCCTCTAGGCAGCGTAGACAATATTGATGCCTGCACCTATCTTAATGAAAACTGGGCTCTGCTTTCATGGGTGGGATGTACGGGTGCAGCAGATACATCTTTGCAGCTAGCTCTATCGGGAACTGTACCGACCACAGTTGGACATCTTTGTTACTAGGATCTATGCCAATCAGGGCAGACAGCACGTCCTGACCATCAGTATTTAAGATGCCCTACTTGTAGTTCTGGTACCCCATAATTCAATATTAGTTGCTTGCTACAGTCTCCCTTAGTAGACATAAGCCTCTCTGAGTTCCCCTGAGTTCATCCCATCCTATATGTATATTGGCAGGAGCTGAAAGCCCCATGTGTGGAAATTCAATTGCAGAAACTTTCTCATTCCCCACCCGCCCTCTTGAATTTCTCTCCTGTTCTGCTTTCCCTTGCTCTGCCTGAACCATAACCAAATGCCCCCACTCTTCATGAGACTTTAGCTCTTGAGCCCTCTCTGCCGTAGACCGGCCTCGCCTCTGTCCTCAAGGGAAAAGAGCAGAAAGAGCAGGTTGCAAGACGCACCCCGTCTTGGCAGATAGCAAGAGGTATCTCCTGAGAGCCTGATGCTCAGAGGTGCTCTGGGAGAGCATGGGGCTGGCTGGCTTTCTGTTTGCCAGCCTTGTCCTCCTGAACGTGCCCCAGGTCGGCATTAGGCAGTCACCTCCAGCAACTCCTGTGATGTTATTTGCAAAGATCTGTCAGAATCCATGCCCAGTTAAATCATCACATGCTGAAATGCTTAAACAGGCTTCCAGGGAGAGAGCTTGCAGCCAGAAGCGTGGGAGGAACGTAGTCTGACAGAAAGGAAATAAGCAGGGAACATTTTACCCATAAAAGCACTTTGCTTTCTCTTTGCTTCATAAATCAGCTTTCTCTGATCTCATCCAAAAAAAGGCAGTTAATTCCCTGCTTCTCCCTGCCTGGGAGATGTATTCTTTTCTGTATTTGGATCTTGCCTCAGAGAAATCAAGAGACCTAATTGTTTCCACTGCTCCTTCCAAAATTGGGGAACAAAACATCAGAATTAAGGCCCTGGGCCACACCTCCCAAGGTGCTGAGCTCTTTCCTTCAGGAGGCATCAAGAGCCCAAAGCTCTCCCTACCTGCAAGCGTCAGGTCACCCACATGGGTCCCCAACCCAGGAACCTCCCTGCCAGCACCCAACACTGAAACCTTTGGCCCAAGCATCATTGCTGAAGGCCAGGTAGAGCCAGATGAGGAACAAGCACCCCAGTCTTTTGGGGAAGAAGTCACTAACGGGGTATTCTCGCTGCCTGTGGTGGAACAGGTCAGGTGGATCATTACTCACCAGCAGGACTAAAAGATTTAATCAGCCTGTAGTGCATTGGACACAGAGTAAAGACCTATGCCCAGTCATGCCAATTCCTTCTCCCATGTACTAAGCACGTAGCATTCCTTCAAGCCTACCAGAAATGTGGCTGTTTATCAGATCCATTTCTCTTCTCTGTTTACGGCTTGAGGATGCCAGGGCCCCTCTGGACTATGGTTTGAACTCATTTAGCATTTTTTTTGTGAGTGAATTTCTTGGCTTACCAAGAAAGTCTTGGCACAAGAGCCAGTTCCTTTCTGTTCCCGCCTTGACATGTAGGCTCTCTGGTGCTCTCTCCTAGCAGAAATGACCGCGTCTTCAAAGCAGGTGGCCTTGACTTTACAGCTACCTCTGATGACCAAGCAAGAAAAGAGCCTGAATAGTAAGAAAAGGGCAAATTTAACTTCTATTGCTGGGTCCAGAGGCTGTGCTCAACTTGCACTCCCATTTTTCTCCTGATTCATGTTTTTCTCCCCCTTGACACATGCACTGTACCCTATGCATTTCTTGGTTATTTTATAGGGAAGAAAAAAAAGTACACAGAAAATGGGGGGAGAAAGGGGACAGGGCATTTCTGAAGCAGTGGTGATTCAGTGAGGCTGTAAAAGCCTGTGGCATTAGGTGAGCACTCTGGAACAGGTGAAGGGCTGAATTAGAAGCCAAAGGAAACATGCATCTGAAAGGTCTTGAAATAAAAGCATCCATTCCTCGAGCTCTTCCCTGACAGCTGTTTAACTGGAGGTCTGGCACTCTAAATCTCATCTGTCTTAAGACAGAGGGACTCTACTGGTGCCAAATTATGGCAGGGGACAGTGTGCCCCTAGGCATCCAAAAACATTCAGCTGTCCCACAGGAGGTCTGACATTAATACTGACATGGAGAGGATATTCCTCTGGCATCTTCATGACTGTGCCATGGTACCTGGATGTCAGGACATGCTCCTGCAGTGGTGGCATGCACAAACCTACCTCTTCTGCTGGTTTGCTGCGTCCTCCAGCACGGAGCTGTGGTTACCATTGGTATGGGAGAGTCCCATTAAAAATATATTGCCCAGAGCCTCTGGACAGTGTCTAACAGGAGAAAGTTTGCACAGCCTGTGGGGTGGGATTTTAAGATGAAATTAAACCATTGTTGCTATTTCATCCCAAGCTACAGTTGCCAGGTCTTTCATCCCTTGGGTCCCTACCCTTTCTGGGCTCTGGCAACACCTATAAAAGTCTAGGAAATCTCTGCTACAAGCCACTTTCTGTCTATTATAATGAGAGAGAAGCATGTTGAGTGCAATGTTCATTTTAAGGGGTTTTTAGGATCGTGACTGACACTCCCTGAGAATAAGTTGGCATACTGTAGTTTAGAAACACAGTGATGGGCAGTATATGTTGGTGATACCTCTATGTCCACCCTGGCCTGAGAGCCCCAGGTTTGCTGTGGCTCCACTAGCAGAAGGCATACCACTGTGTGGGAACCCCTGGCAAACAATCTTCCCATCTGCAAACAAACCAGACACAGAGCTCAGAAGTCACCCCACTACATCCAAAGAAATGCCACCACGTGGATTTCACCCCACTTAGGAGCAGGAAGATAAAGCTGAGTCTTTTATACCCTGGTAGTGCTGTAACTACGAGGCTAGTGGCCCTGTGCACAGCCTCATAGGCCTATAAATGACCAGGCTATAACTGATCACTACAATCGTCATTAAATCTGGGCCCTGCATTCACAGACCACCAGGTCATAGAAACTATTTCTTAAATGCGTGTCCATGTTTCATTTTCTGGTGTGGAGCACTGGCTGGCTTCATTTTTTCGGTTGGATTTCTTTCCCTCGTGCAAAAAAACCCCAACAACTTAAAGGCTCATTTTCTCCCCAGCATGGAATGAACCCAAATGGCCAAACCTCAGCATTTTTCACAAAGTGTAAGCCTTGTTTTGCAGCCAGCCGAAGAGGGAGTGGAGCTCGAGCTGGGTGTGTGGGTGGCTGTGGAGGCAGGTGAGGGTATGTGGAGAGTCTGCATATGCATAGCAGGTGCACCAGAAGTGTGAAGAGAGGGAAAGCATGGATGTCACACGGTTGGATGTGCAACATGCTTGCAAAACTATATAGGGGTGCATGCACACATGCACACACGCATGCATATATAAATACCTATTCATTTTCATGAGTATCTGCCTGAGAGGAGCCGGGGTGTGCAGGTCTGTGCAGAACTGGGTATGCAGAAGTGCTCTCTGGCTCCTCTGTCAGTTTAAAGACTTTGCAGAAGAATAGGGACAGTCACTGAAAAGCCTCATTTTCTGTGCTGAGTTCATCTAGGGGACTGGGCTGTGTGCTGTTTCTGAGCCTCTCTCTTGTACCTGCTCTCAGATCCTGTTTTGCTTTATAACTTTCTTCATATTTGCTATTTCTTCCTTTCCCTCTTGCTGGCTCCTTTTCTGTTATTCCTTCTTCTCACATTTCCTCCCTCTGCCTTTTAATATGTTTTTCTCCCTCCCTTTCATTTCTCCCTTCTGTTCCTTTTCTCTGAGTCTCTCCTCTCATTCCTCCCACGCTGGCATCCTCTCCTTTCTCTGCCTCCCTCCACCCCCCCACCCTTGCTCTCCATCCTGCCTCTTTCCCTCGCTCTCCCATCTCACATGCCTTTGTTTTCCCTTCCCTCTCCCCCTCTGCTCGGCCTCTCTCCTCTCTTCTCTCCCTCCCGCTTCCTCACTCCCTTCTCTCTCTGAAATAAACTTCCCCGTGTGAAGCCCCTGGCTGCCTTCCAGCCTCTGGTGAGATGAAGGGGTCCCTGGCATACGCTCAGCTCTGTGCTCCATAGGGCATTGTAACCACTGGTACCAAGGCTATAAAATCTTTAGTGTCTCTAGGAAAGATGACTGTAAATTCTTCAGAAGTCCCACCATGGGTGTAAAGATCCCCCCCCCACCTCTCCCCTCCTTCCCTGGGCCTCTGTGAAAGGGGCTGTGTAGTAAAACAAGGGGCTCACTCCTCCCCTTTGCTAAAGCCCCAGCTCTGATCAGGATTTCAGCGGAGCATGGCTCTCCCCATTGACTTCAAGAGGAGATTTCAGTACCCTGCAGAGCGGAGAAGCAGCTCTCGCCACTCTTTTGGTCACTTAGGTATTTGACTTTATAAACATGATTAAAAAATGCTAAGAAAGCGCTGAAGAGAGGGAGGCCTCCCCTCTAAATGTTGAGCAAACAGAAACACACGAAGCATTGTTAGGCTCTGAAAGATGAACCAGCCTCGGGCCAGCAAGGAAGTGTGGGGAAAGCAGGCGGTACATTAAAAATAGGTTAATTCTCATATATTATGGATTTGCTTGAAGATCCAAAAGGGTGGTTAGTTTTTTTGTTTGGCTGGGTTTTTTAAACTGGTTTCCAACCTGATGAATGCCAAGCCAACCTTCTCAAGGGCATTCAACAGGGAATTTAGCCGAGGCTTTGCAGCGACAGCACAGATTCCAGCTTTTGGCCCCAGGGACATTTGTTTAGCAATAGTCAGACCTGGTTACTGTCAGGCTGGTGTGTAGATGGGACTCAGACGTGCACAAAGAGCAGAACAGGCCACAGTAACACTTTTTTATCTAATGCATAAATTTCCTGGAGCTTCAAACAAGAAGAGAAAGCACACAGCTTCCGTGTGAAGAGTCATATCGCAAAAGCTTTTTGGTACCAC
Source organism: Eurystomus gularis (assembly GCA_013400335.1). Classification (NCBI taxonomy): domain Eukaryota; kingdom Metazoa; phylum Chordata; class Aves; order Coraciiformes; family Coraciidae; genus Eurystomus; species Eurystomus gularis. Next base: position 78,531 of record VZZY01006305.1, on the reverse strand, counting down.
TGCAAATTCGACAGGCCTCCCACACCACACACAAAACACACGACAAGCTCCCACCCCACACTCCCAACCACTGCCAGCCCTGGAGCAGGACATCCCACTGGGGTTGCCGTAAGGACCAGGAGAGACACCATGCTGATGGTGGAGAAATTGGAGAACTCGCAAGGTGCAACAACCCCAGCAGAAAGGAGCCTGAAGTGTCTGAATACTTCTCATTTTCAGTGTGAAAGACCCGACAAGCCTACAAATACCGGGTCCCGTACTTCCTAATGGATTGTACTTTGGCACGTGTCATGGGTGGTAAATTCCTGGGGCGTCCAAGTCAGTGATGCAGCTACCAAACCTGCCTTTGCCTTCTCTAGACTATGGCAGAAGTTCATTTTGCATGATATGGCATGACGAATTTGGGGCATTCGTGTTCTCATCAACTACTGCCCATAGTGCCAGGCTGCCACTGCTTGGCATGAAGGGGAAGCACTGAGGGGACCTGGGGGAGCTGCGATGTTGGCCAGGCAGGATAGCATGTATAGGGGTGCCCGGGACTACGGCGGAGGCAAAGGGAATGTAAGCTGCAGGAAGAGGCTTTGATGAAATTGCATCTGTGAAAACTAGCAGAGAATTTTGTAGATAAGGAGTGCTGTGAAGCTGGCAGGGTCTTGTGGAAGGCCCTCCAAAGCACCTGTCTCTTTGGTTATCGTTCAAATAGCAGATTTGCCCAAAATGGAGGAAAGCATTGAGTGGAAGTTGCATGGCTCTTTTGTTCTGCTTCTCTCTTTTGCTTCCCCTTGCCAAGACCTGCTCCCCACTCTTCCAGCTGAAGAACTGCAAAGCCATTTCCCACCTCCCCACTTAACTGCAATTACAGGCAGCTCCTTTCATCTTCCTTTGCAGCCTCCTCCTCCTGGGGTGCTTCAAGCGTAGCCAAGCTTCCTCTCCAGTGACGGCTACCTCTTCCGAGCCTTTGGTGTTTCTGACCTGTTGTTTCCATGGGATCATGGGGATCAGCTTCATCGGGTCAGCTCTAGCACTCCACTGATACGCCAGTTCGTCCAGCCCTGCTGAAACCTAATGCGCTCAGCCTGTTGTACAGCAGTAGGCATAGACATGCCTCATGTGTTCAGCTCTCTGATGATCTGCTGTCTGGGTCCTGGTGGGTACAGTAATGGAGTGGAGATGATAGGACCTAGGCTTTATTCCCAGCTAAGCCACTTTTTAAAGGGTGATGGTTTATATTGAGCCACATATTTATCCATGCCTCAGTTTCCCCAGACATGAAATAGGATTACATGCTCTGACTGATTTTGTCAACTGATCTTGTAGTTAGCTATTTACTGATGCATCTGATGACCTCCATCTCTAGATGACCTCCTGCAGTTTGAAGTTGAGATGTCCAGGTCTGAAAAGCCTTAGGTGTGACAAGCCAAGACCAAGAGGGAAAGGCATGTACCTGGGTGTTAATATCAATTCCTGTTCTCTGTGTCTTAGCAAAGCTGAGGAGTTGTATGTCCTCTTTTCTACGGGGTTTCATGGAGTGGTGTCCCCCACCCACTCCATGCTACCTTCCCATAGAGACTGCCAGTGTGGCATCTGGGAAGGAGCAACAGCAGACACAAACCTCCAGCACAGGGTTGTTAGTATGGGGAACGCAACAGCCAGTCTGAAGCCTTGGCTGGTTGGTGAGACCCTGCACAAAGCCAAGAAGACAGTCCCTCGAGTGGGGGCACTCGTGGCTGGGACCACAGCATCAGCTAATCAATAAGACAAAGGGAAATGGCCATGTAGGAGGGAAGAGGTCACAGGGCCAGGAAAGGAGTGGGGTGACAGCCCTGGGGTGGCACATGGGGTGACAGCCTCCAGGCTGGGTGCAGCCCCACGAGCGGATTGAAGTGGGTGGGCTGAGAGACCCCTCCCTGTGGACCAGTGCCAGCTCTGCCCCACCATTTAGCCCAGGACATGTACTGAGCTGGGCAGTGCTAATGGAGGAGGAAAAGGAGAGCTGCAGATTACACCCTTCTTCACCCTTGCAGCAAATCCATCCCTTGGGTTGGATGGATGGTCCACCCCCTTGCCAGATATTTCGGCCATGCAGCCTGTAGAGAAAAGGTGCAGGAGCAGGGGGGATTCAGGTGGCAGCATTTGTTCTGCGTCCTCCTGGTGGCCCTGAAACCCTCCAAACCTCATTTTTCAATAGGCCACCAAAACAACCACTACATGTTTAATGACTTTCGATCTCTCCTGCCCCAGACTGGCTTTGAAACAGTGACTCAGATGCCAAAGTCCCAGTAGCAAAGTGGCTTTTTAATGACACGACTTGAGCTCAAATTCCAAGCGCAGGGGGAGGCTTTGACACTGCTGTTTGTTTTCTTATTGGAGAAGTTCAAGAGAAGCTCAAGGCTTAAAAGCAAACCCTTGAAAGCAAAGCATTCCTAATCACATAAAAGTGTCTGTGCAGGCCAGGGCTGAAGAGGGGGCTTGTGACTTTAATCTTTGCATATCCCTTTCTTTCTTCAAGCATCTCTCCCTCTCACAAACAGGGACACACACACGCACATGCACACACACAAAACTCTCCCCAGTGCCAATAGTATAATGCTCCAGGAGAGGAAAGCGGAGGAAGAGGAGGAGGAGGAAGCCGGCCCGCCTGCCTGCCCCCATGCTGAGCCCAAGCAGACTTTGTGAGAAAGCTTCTCTCCATCTGCAGCCCAGCCCGGTGGGAGTCAATTAATTCTGAATAACCTAAACCGACAGAGGTATTTGCATTCACAACCTGACTGATGACCGTATAAAATTGATTTATGAATTGAAGTACTTTCCCTCCCCTTATCCCCAATTCAAGCCATAATTGATTATACGTGCTGCAGCGAAATTAAAGAAAAGAAAATTAAAAAAAGAAAAGAAAAAAGGGAGGCCCCACAGACGCTGCTCTATATTCTCAAGGTTTCCCGGGATTAGCCGATCTATTCATCACTTATTTTTTTTTTATTTAAAAAGTTGCTTCCTTTCCCCTCTCCATCAACTTCCCCCCCACCTTCATTCCTACCCCTCACCACCACCTCTCATCCCAGGCAGCAGCACAGTGGGTCGTACCTTGGGAGAGATGATGGGAGGGAGGCACAGAACCCTCTCAGCAACATTCCCACAGCGTGACACAGAGAGGACCTCAAACCTGACACCCTTCCTCTCAGGGCAGAATAGACCCCTCCTAAAGGAGAAGGAGCCTAAACTGGAAGTCCTCAATGCAACGCTGCCCAAAGCTCATGCTTAACTTACTGCCTTGTAACTGCCCCCTTGTAGACCTTTATGGGGTGGAGACTTCACTTGGCCCTTCCAACTGGTCATCTCTAATAAGAGATGCTTTCTCATCATACTCATACAATGCTCACACAATGCTTTCTACTTACCTAGGGAGAAGTACTGTGTGAAAGCAGGGACTATTGGGCAAGATCCACTTGACCAATGTCGAAAAGAAGTGCAAGGAATCTTGCTGGAAGCAATCAAATGATACAACTCCCCAGATTTCCTCCTGGCACAATATATAAATCTTGAGCTGAATATTGAAGCATGAGAATTGATGACACTTTTAACCTTTTTTCCCCTCATTATCCACCTACTCATCTCTATCTGTGATCCCATTTTCCTTATCTACTCATTGTTTTTCTTCCCATTTTACATATGGGAACGCCGAGGAGCAGACCAGTGGTGGGAACCAAACAAAACCATGCAGCTAATCCATGGGACAATCTCGGGCAGAACATAGGTCACCTATTAGTCCTGCTCTCTTTTCTCTCTACACCCTTCTTTCTACATGCTTGAATTTTTATATATTTTTTAAGAAAAGAGTATGTCCCCATATTTCCTTTCACTTGAGTGAGAAGAGGCAAACAAAAACCTGGGTGAAGCTCAACTCACATATGATTTCATTAAAAACCATTTGCCTGCAGTGCTCTGTAAGGCTCACAAACCTCTTGAGCATGTAGGTCCAACTTCATATTGCTTTGCGCAGTTGCGATGTTCATGGTTCCTTTTACGTTAAGGGAAACTGTAGTACAGGAAAGTATTTTAACCAAATCTTTCAAGCAGCTGGATGCAGGATGGCAATGTCATCTGCGTGTCACCTCCAATGAAGCAAGAAAGGTCGTGATCTAAGTGAACCAAGGCGGGGATTTTTAGCTTGCCCATTCCTAGTGTTTACAGGTCCAATCATTTAGTTCAATCTTCACAAAGTTGTCTTGCTCAATTTGGGTAATGCTGAGCAGAGGAAAAGGGTTCAATGAATAAGCATCAATCAAGACCACCTCCCTTAACTGTTCAGAGAAGCTTTCAGCAAGGAGCTTGTCCAAGGACTTTTGCCATGCAGCAGTGGTGCTAGACATAGGGTTCAAGGAGAAACAACTTTGCTTGCTGCTAACAGGCCTCAGAAGGATGAAGGGGCAAGCAGGGAGGCAGCGCTATGCAGGGATCCAGCTGTGCCCCCTCTGCCACAGCTGCCTGCCTGCCCCTCACATCCCCCCACCCCACCCTGCCTGATGCCTTTGTCCTGCACTGGGACAACTTCACTAAAAGTTCAGTTTTGCAGGTGTTTGAACTCATTGTGCTGGGGAAAGGGAGGCCCCATCTGTGTAATTAAAGCCAAAAGCCCTGTGCGGTGTTAGGAAGCTGAACATTAGCTGGCAGCTCACATCCCTGGTAGAGGCTCTGGGCTGAGTCTGGAGGTATGCAGAAGGCTTCAGAGCAGGATTCAGGGGATACTTCCAGAAATCACAGTGACCCAGGAGGCAGAGCTCCACATCCCAGGAGTGAAACTCTGTGCAGAATAAAGCCCTTTTCAAAGCAAGTAATGTCTTCATGCTGTAGCCTCAAACATCATTTGGGAAGGAGCTGTGTATCTCCTTCAAAAGCGTGCAGAGCTCTGCTCCTGGAAAATGGTGCTGTGGCCACCCTACCTGTCAGGTCTGGTTTGAGGTGCACAATCGGGCTGTGCAATGGTCTCTGACCCCTCCCACTGCAAGGCTTATCAGAGACTTTTCACACTGTTTCACCCTGAAGCATCATTAGGAGCAAATGCATTGTCCTAGCTTTGGAGGCATCCTCTAAGCCATTCACCTTCCTGCTGAGATGAACAAGCTTCCCATTTTAAACAGCAGCAGCTTCGTGTTCAGTGAAGGACACTGTGGGCTGGGCCCCTTATACAAGCTTCTGCTTTCTCACTAAGAATGCCTGTCCAAATTAAGCTAACGAATAAAGCCTGACTGTGGCTTAAGGAGTTGATAGCAGACAGTCCATTGGCAGCTCAGGAGCTCATGAGCCAGCAGACGCCAGAGAGTGCAGGCTACATCTACACTCATGTGTCAGCTGGTAGCTGCACACCAAAATCTGTTATTTTTTCATCCGAGGCTAAGGCACTGAGCTTTGGGACTGGGAGCTGGTGGCACAATGTGGAGAGGGGCAGCAGCCCTGGCAGAGGAGGGCACTGCCTGGTACCCCCATCCACCCACCTCCCTCCTGCCCCTTCCCCAAGGAACCTCGCAGATGTCAGCCCTGACAAAAGCATGCATGGGGAGGGACGTCATTGCAGATTTACATCCAAAGGTCGACATGTCTTGAGTGGTAAACGGGTGGACAAAGAAGTTAATCGAGGAGTCAGAAAGGGCAACCTGAAGAGGAGAGGCAGCTGGGAGTGTGGAAGCAGAAATCAAGGCAATTAGCAGGAAACAAGAGGGAGAGTTTTGCATGCCTTTCCAATTTTTCCACATGGAAAGAACAGGCCCATATTATCTGAAATGGAATTATTTTTACTGTCAGCTGAGAGAGCAAACTGGAGGCTTGACCTGATGCCTCTGCCAGCAATCACAGCCTAGCTTTCTTCCCACACAAACCAGCGATCCCGCCACAGGCAAGACGGCTGCCCGTGCAGCTCCCCGACATTACAGAGCTCGCAGGGTGAAAGCAATGCCATCCCTGCTCACACCCACACAGACAGGCTCTGCTAATAAATATATATCGCAGCAACGCATAGGAGTGCCCATCCAAAAATTAATATTGATCCTGCACAGGGTGCATTACAAGCATGGAGCTTCAAGACGGCCAGGGCTGCGGGGAGCTCGCAGCACAACTATCACAAGTGGCAACAGGTCGCTGCAGCCTGCAGCCAGGCAGGCATTTCTGAACTATTGTTCAGGGTACAGACTAAGGTCATGTTCCCTTTTAAGCTGAGTCAATCTTTTTACTGAGTTCATTGGGAGCTCGGGCCGAAGCCTGTGGCTGCTAGATGGACCAAGCATCCTTTTTCAGAGCTTGGACAGAGCTGCATTAGCCCATGGGTGTTTGGGGCATGGAGAAAGCAACACCACCACCCATGTAACTAAAATGAAAACAGAAAAACAATGTTTCAAAAATATTTATAAACAAGTATACTTTTTAATGCCTATCTCTACTTTAAAAAACAAACAAACAAACAAAAACAAACCATGAGGACTGCTTTTTGAAGTGGCAGGACCTGTTAGATAAGGTGTTCTCCTTTTTTAACAGCACAAATTGATCAGCTGCCTTCTAACAGCATTAACTCACACCAGCAGAGGCACTAGTCAGCTACCAGATGGGTACCAGAGGGGCTGGCCGCTCTGAGCTATGCCCACGGGTTCCAGCCATCCACCCACGGCTTGCACTCCTCTCTGCATTTAATGTGCCCACTTTGGCTTCATGGAGGAACCTTACAGACACTCTGGATTGCCACAATAACCTACTGCCAAGCAAAAACCTGTTTATGGTCCCAGGGAAAGCCAGCTCCCCTTTTGCAGTAGATTCAGGAGATGCTACCAGATACTTCAGGCAACAGAAAGGATGAGGACTCACTGCTTCACTGCATGAGCAGCACTGGGGATGTGGGTACTTCCAAGGGCCTCTGAACTTGAACTGGGAGATAGCTTGGCACCTCTCTATTAGCCTAGTGGGGCAATTGCCTTGCTCAGCAAGCAAACCTGTGAGGATCTGAACTTCTATGCACTATCACCATACATAGGAGGTGGCAAAAATGCATTTTGCCAAATACCTAGGGGCTCTTGGCTGGCCGAACCCATCCTTTTTTTCATGGGGTCTACTTGAAATCCAGAGACGAAAGACCATGACAAAAAAAAAAAAGAAGTGGCTCTTGGTCAGATACAAGTAATTTAGCTCAATATAAGGGTAATTGTGTGTCATCCCTGGGTCTTTACAACACAAAACATCAGGCTAGCTGGTCTAATGATCTCTTTCGGCCTTCAAACCTATGAACTGATGCTCTATCTTTCAAATACTCATTTTCTCTCTCAAAAGTTGAGTGCAGACTAGGTCTAAAATACAAGTGCCCCATGTTGCCAGTACCATTGTGCTGGGCATGTCTGGTAGTCGCGCCCTTGCTCAGCTGGCTTGGGAGCTGTTTTTTCTACACTTGTCCCCATTTGCTTGCTTCTGTTATTAAATTCCACAGTGACAAACCCTGGAGAAATCCAAGAGGTTTTTTATTTCTTTCCAGCTGTAAATGTGTGAATACTTTTATCATAGATTGTCTCTGCAAATGTCACAGACAATGAGGCATTTTTGCGTAAGTCAAGCCAAAAGCATAAAAATGTCTCCCGGACAATATTTTGTCTGCAATGCCGGTACATGTTTGTGCAGCTGGCTTCAGGACAGTGATGAAGATCCAGCCCTTCCTCCAGTGACTATCTGAGCATCCTTAGGAAGGAGTAAGGTGACCACAGGGACAAAGCTTCCAGGTTACACCTGGGAGGAGAGATTTTCTTTGCCCATTTCCCAAGCCCAGAAAAAACACAGCAGGGGTTTTGTTTCTGAAAGCTGCAGCTCTGCGGCAGTGCCGGCAGGTCATAATTTACAATCGGGGCCAGGGCAGGATAAAAAACAGAGAGCTAGTTTCTCGATGGCCCTGGCTTTACACCAAAATCCCACCCCACTCCCTCCTCGCAGTGCTGATGGCCTCTGAGCGTGCGGGGACCTTGCTCCTTGCACCATTTATAGCTTTTTCTTTTTCTCCCCCTCCTCTTTTCTTTGGGAGAAACTTACTTCTCCGCGGCAGCTTCTCCCTCCATCTCTCCCCCCACCGCCCTGCTCAGCATCCCCTCACCTCTGCCACAAAACCGCCACACACACGCACTTGCGGGCAGGCACAAAAGCTTTAAAAGCCGCCCTTTATGTCCCCCCACAGCTGCCCGCGCAGCCCCTGCTCCAGCGCTTGCCCGGCAAGGACGCGTATTCTTCGGCTCCCAAAGGCCCCCATTGCTGTCAATTAGTTACGGGACGCCACCGGGATTCAAGGCTGACAGCTCCGGCAAAGCAGGAGAAATGGGCTCAGTGGGGAGTGAGGGGGCCTGCCCTCTTTCTTTCCCCCCCACGTCTTTCTCCCCACAAGAAATACCTTTCTCAGCAAGGCTTTTTAAGGCCCCCCCTCCCATCCCACCGCCCGCGCGTGCATGCAGAGACATGCACGTACAGGGATGCACGGCGCCGAGAGACGCAAAACGTGCTGCGAAACGGGCGTGGGGAGAGCCAACCCGTGGAGACAGGGGATCATCAATATCTCGGCACATTTTTTTCTCACCCTCCTCCATCCTGGTCTCTGGTTACAAATCCCCGAGTCTCTCAGCTCGCCAGGATGAGCGTAACATCTTATTTCTCCCTGTCTTTCCCACCCAGGCTGGCTCTTTGGAAGTGGAGGGATGAGGCAGCGTTAAAACATGACTCCACAACAAATGTGAGCTTCACACGGCAGTGTTTTAGCCACTGCCACCACTATTGGGCATCCATAGCTTATCTCTTTGCCTGCAACCCGTAGTGCAACATGGCAGGCTTGCGGAGAGAGGGGGAGTAAAGCTGGGAGGGGGATACTGACCCAGTGATTTCACGGCAAACGTCGGTGCTATGAGATTTAGGAAAGAGACAAAGGCCGTAATGGTTTGGGAGTGAGGGACCTCTTTAGCCAGACCGCAGAAATAAGATATATTTCAAGAGAAGGCATTCCCACGCTTTGAGCTCTGATATTGGGTATAGAAGAAAATCCAACCAGGGCGTTGGCTTTAGTGATTTGAAACAGGATGTGTTTCATGTGAACTCCAGCTTTGGCTCCTGTTTTAAATCCCAGTTAGAAATGGGCCTCACTCCCTCCTAACTTGATCTCTATATTTGTATCTTTCCTAGACATTTGGATAGTATAGAGGCTCTTACGCCAGCTGTGTGTTTGGCCCACCCAAACTAGTCTCTGTGGATCAAAGAGGGATAATGAAACAGCATTTATGTATCTTTTCCCCTTGTCTCTGCTATAGGCTGCTTGTGTGTCCCTTGTCAAGTCACTTCATCAGGCACCCAGCGGAGCCACAAGTAGCTTCATTTACTGGGCCATCGCTTTGCCTCCTGCCTGGAGGCACAACTAAGTCACAGTGACTGCATTTCACACGCCTTCTTAGACTCAAGCAATCCTTTCATCTGAAACACTTGGAGATAAGAGCAGCTCGGATTCAATGTCTTGGACCCAAATCCTCCCCTGAAGTTTGGATCCCGACTGGACCCAACCCAGAAAAAGATCAGTCTTTCAGTTTGGCTCTGTCTGAAACCTCCACTTCAAGCCCACACGGCAGTCTTGCACAAACAGCTCATCTCGAGAGACTTCTGCTTCCTGGAGAGATGAAATCTTTCAGAAACAGTGTAAGAAGAGATTTCAAGTCTCTAGGAAAAAAAACCTCCCCTCCACTCCCACCCACAGCTTGGCGTCAACATGGAACCATGGACCCCTGCCTAATTCAAAATCAGATTTAGACAACAAGCTCTGGGCTATTACAGTGGGAATAAGAAACCTTCACTCGGAGTGGAAAAAGCCATGGACATCCATGAAGGCTGGCGGAGGATGTTGCGGGAGTTGTGCATGGTTTAAATTGGGTGTGCACTAATATTTTCACGCTGTGGGTGCTGGGGAGTGAGCAAGGCAGTAAAAAGTCTCAGTATTACAAAGGGCAGATGTGCTAAATAGTTCACAAGAGAGGCTGACAGCCTTCCCAGGCCACCAGAGGAATAAGCTGTCCAAGGAATGGCTTCTAAATGAAACAGGCTCCGTGCAGTTTCTGCATCTGGACAAAGGATAGGTTTATTTTGGATGTGCTAGTAAAACTGCTGTCTGTGAGCCGTAAGGTCATACAGCTAAGGTCTGGCTGATGTCTGGTGAGGAAGCATTCCTCTGGGCCTCCTCCCTCAGCGAGCAAATGCAGGCCTTGTAAAAAGGAATAATATATTCACCATTTCCCCATAGACCAGTACTGCAATAAGTGAACTCACTGCAATGACTTCAGACCTACTTGTCCTGCAGCATTAAGTGTTCTTCACGTAAGGAGAACCCTTAGTAGCAAAATGCTCTGGATACTGATCAAGGGATTGGTGATGGTCAAGGATTTATCAGATGATGGCATATGTGAAATGCTGCATTCATGTCTCATGTTATTTCCTTGTGCAAAGCAAGGTAGAAGAAATCTGATACCACAATGGGCACCAGCTGGCTGCCTCATTGGTAGGGCATTAGAAAAAAAAGAGCATTGCACCTGAAAAGATGAATTCTGTTTTCCCTCTTTTGACAGGATTCTGGTCCATGTTACTGCTGCTGATACATTATACATTTCACAGCCAGCTTGAGAAGTCACTGCTTTCCAGGGCCATGAATCCAGGACTTCTCACTTTTGTTCTGTTCATACAACCATCACATATGACTCTTTCAAAATGTCTCTGAAAACAAACCTTGCCAGAACAAAAAGTTCAAGTGACCTGTGTTTGGTACCTGAGTGTTGAACCATATTGACTTCTGGGCCACGGACCTCAACATGCCAAGAAAAAAACAGTAAGAGAGAGAATGAGAAAGGCTGAACTGGAAATGCCAAAGGATGTCTCATAAATAATGGAAATGCATCAGCAGCACCGAGGTGGGAGGGAGGCGGGAGACGGTGATGAAGGGGGGATGGTGAAGAGTGGTCAACAAGGAGAGTAGATCTCACACGGTGCTTGCTGGGAGGCCAGTTGGGTCATGTGCATTCTCCTCAGGCTGTAGAAAAGTTGACAAAGAATGTCAGGGCGTGAAAAAGTAAAAAGAGCCACTTTAATTAACACCTCTTCACAAGGTGAAGACAAGAAGCCACCTCCCTTCTCCACACCTCCTTTGCCATCCACCCCATAGAGCACCTCATACCCCATAGAGCTGCTGAAAACAGCCTCCAGTGAGAGATGCTTGTCACCATGTCTAAGTGCATCACTGACAGGGTCGAGAGATCCACCTCAAGGACTGAGCACGTTGCAAATTGATGGGGGTTTCTGCTGCAGTCAAGGTTGGGGAAACAGTCAGGAAAAGGTAAAAGTGTTCTCTGGAATGAAATCCTGCCAAAGCAGCCCCACAGAACTGCTGGCTCTCTTCCATCTTCCATGCTAATGCAGAAACATGAGTTTCTCAGGCAGGGATGAAAGGAAAACACGTGTCTCATATCACACAGGACCCCTGAGACGGGGACGGGGGTAGGAGGATTTGAGGCAAGAAAGAAGATCTTTCTCCTCCTTTCCATTCCCATTAGCACTGAGCACCACACAGGAAGAAAGAAGTTTGATGTCTGAAGAACCAAATGCTCTTGCTAGTTTTGCTGATGGAGATACAGGCCTAGGGGAACTATCCCACTGGGTAGCAACCCAGTGGGATGGAGTACCTCACTTGTCCTGCTTGGGCAGGTTAAAGAGACTTGTACAATCTGCTTCAGTTTGCATCGGGTAGAGGCAGAATTGGAGGCTGTGCCGAGTCTGTAAAGAAATGAAATCTTTCCGAAAAGTGAATTTTAATCCAGATTTTGATAATAGTTTTGTGGTTTGCATTGGACTAGACTGTTGTGGTGCTCCCTCCTGGGACACCCTATGGATTTGCTTCCTGGGCTCAGGAGGTGGAGAGTAGAGGTCTGCTTCCCCCTCACCTTAAGACTTGTAGCTCTGCATTAAAATGCACAACTGTGACAGATAAATCTCTTGGGTCAGAAATGTAGTTCAGTGGGAAAGGCTGCCCAGACAGCTCTTTGTGATCTGAAGCACTTGAGGAGTGGCTCTACCTGGGAGATGGTTCAGTGATGAAGAGGCAGAGTTAAAAGAGCAGGATTCAGGTCCTGTCGTGCCACTGGCGCCCTGTGTGAACCTTTGCCAATTACTTAGCCAAATACAGTACTTCATGTTCCCCAGCTGTTGTAACCAGGGCTGGCTATACCCAACTGGCTGTAACCACAGATGGTTATAACCCCTGATGGTTGTAAGCATGGAAGAGTAGCAATGCCTCAGCTTCTTAGATTATGCATGTTAGACTGCAGTACTCCAGCAACCAAGTGGAGATACATGTGACAGCACAGCAGTGATACTGGGCTGCAGAGTTTACAAACAAGCAAACAAAAGCTATAAAATGTAAAGCATGGGGATAGCACATGGCTGTCCTTTCCATTTCAGGCAAGATGAACTTCTGCAGGGTCCCCTCTTTGATGCAGGTATCTCTTAATTGCAAAGCAGGGAGGAACGTATTTTTCACACTTTGTGAGCTAGAGGATTCATTTAAAACCTTTCTCCCTTTTGTGCCACAATACCACAAAAAGTTAAATCTGAAAAAATGTTGCAAATGAACAAGCTTCTTTTTTTCTTTTTCTTCCAAATAAGTATTTTTTTTCCAGATATAAACTTCCGTGGCTGAGCACCCTTTGGTCCAAGAGATGAATGTTTCTCTGAGACTGCTGGTATACAATGTGCTGGCCAGTTTGAAATCTCCCTCCCACCCTTGCACTAGCAATCATCCTCAATTGCCATGACCCACTCAGCGCACCATGACTTTCTCAGCAGCAAAAATGGCAGCAAATTTATTCGTCCTTTCATACTTAAGGAGCAGCCCCTCCATGGCCAAACGTGGCCGTCTGGTCTCCCCCAAAGTCTCTGCTCCTCCAGCAGTCCATACATGGCCTTGTCTGCCATCTTGAAGGCGTCAAGCATCCTAGGCTGGCGGGCAGCCCTCTGTGGTGCAGGTGAGGGATGCAGGAACAGGTGTGGATGCCACAGGATATTTAATGCTGCACGGCTTAATCTGGAAAGGTTTCAGCAGGGTGGAGGGTTGGAGTCTGGACAACCTGCCCTATAGTGTGTAATTTAAATGTATGATTTAAAAAGGCACAATCTCCGTGGTTCTTCTGAGGAGTGATTTGATCTACAAGCACTTCAAGGGAGAGAAAGATTCCTATCAAAGGGCTCTTTAATCTGGCAGAAAAGAGCACTTATGAGAACCAGCTGCCAGCAGCCGAGGCCGGACAAATTCAGACTGAAAATCAAGGTGCACGTTTTCAACTGTGAAAGTAATTAATCCATAGGGCACATTACCTAGAAGGGCAGCGGCGGCTCAGTCACCAGCAGGCCTAAAATCAGGACCAGATGTTTTCCTGGAAAAGATGATATCACCTAGCCAGGGACAGCAGGCTCGGGGCAGGAACTGTGCGGAGTCAGGCTGGAGAGTCACAGCTGCTGCCACCACTGGCCTCACAACCCATGCTCTGTGCAGGAATGTGGCTTTTATATATATATATATATATGTATGTATGTATGTATGTGTGTAGCTTCACACGTACAGCCCCAGTTGGCACAGACCAGCATCCTCCCAGCCAAAGGCCTGCTCCGCACACTCTATTTATTTACCTGTTTCAGTCTTAGAGCACCTGGCCTGAGCTCAGGGGCAAAAATCTCCACAGCATCCCCAATGTCTGATCCTGCAATGGGACTGGGGTGAGGGGGAGAGCAGCCAGACGGCCACTCTCCTGGCAGGGAGGGATGCCCGCCACTGCCCCCCTTCCTGTCACAGCCTCCAAGGGTCCCTTTCTTCAGGCCAGCGCTGCCTTGCAGCCCTTCAACTGTCGCCTGGAGCCTCCATTGAGAATCAGTGGATTGGGCAAAATCCCGTATTCACCCCTCCTTCCCCGCCCCCAGCCTTCCTTGGCTGAGCTGCAGCAGACATCTCACAAAAAACCAAAAAATAAAGAAAAAAAAATAAATCCAACCCTCTACACCACTGACAACAGCAATAACCAGGCCTCAGGCCATATAATTGATGGCCTTACTGGAGGGACCCTACATGTCTGGCTGCCTCGCTCACCCCCAGCCCCTTCTCGCCCAAGCCCCTGCTGTTGCAAGTCTATCCTCCTCCCCCTCTTCCCCCTCCTCCTCCTCCTCCCTACCCCTTTTTTTTTTCTGGTGGTTAACAAGTGTGCACTGTTATAGCTGTGGTCCCTCCCTCCATCATGCTTATTTCCTTTCTTATGGCAGCAAGGGCTTTTTTGGTGGGGAGAACATGCATGCAACTTCTCTTTGCGCAGGCTGGTGCCTCTCCATGTGGGCAGTGGGACACGGGGAAGCAGCTTGTGTTCAACACAATGTTGAGGGGCTAGGGACAGGAGGAGGAGGGGGTGAGTCAAAAGGGTCTCCTGAATTGATGAGGAATAATATGGAAGGGAAACTCTGGTGCGCATGGGATGACCCAGATGGACAAAGTGCAGTAAGGCAGCTTAGTTAATGGGCTGCATTAAAATTAAACAGAGATGGTGTTCATTTCCCAAGCAGCATGGAGACCACAGAAGGGCTTCACGGCCCCGTGCAAAAAGATGGCGGTGCAGTGCGAAACAAAATTGGGGCAAACCTTTCCTCTCCTCACTGTGTCTCCTTATCCTCAGCAGGAGGACGGACAGGGTGGCCCTGCTATCTTCCCACTGCCTGAGTTAACACAAGCCAGCTCCCAACATCCCTTCCCCTGCCACCAGCTTGCATTTCTGTAAAAGGGATGATGATCCTGTCAATGCTGCTGTAAATCTGATTTTTTTTGTACATGGTCGCAGCTCTCAGAGAAGTGACAGCCGCTTACCAGCTGGCCACCAGAACAGGGATGGACCCAGGCAGTCTGCAAGACCAAGTCAAGCTTTAAAGAGGAGAAGGATGATAATAACACATATCCATCCCCACTCCCACCCTTGTCAGGAGGAGGATTTATACTCCTTCTTACAAAGGACTTAAGTAGTCATTTAGGCTCTGCTTCAGCAAAGCACCTGCTTAATTGCTCACTTTACTTCACTGTGACTGGAGCATACCGTTAAGAGCATGGTTAGAGCCACAGCTGGGTAGGAATAAACTTAATCATATGCTTAAGCTTAAGGAGGTGTTTTAAACGCCTTGCTAAATCAGGGTCTTGCACCTGAGGAAAGCAAAAGGAAGAAGTTACCAAAGCAGAACAAAAGAGTGGCTTTCAGAACAATGAACAGTTTCAGGTTCTCCATTCTGCATTTAATGGAGATGAATGAAAATACTCGTTACTTGGTGGCTAAAGATGGAATAATCAACCAATGAAAAAGAGCTACATGGTGATATATTACACGCCTCACTGTTACAATTATGACTGAATACCTTTAACTGGCAAGAAATTCATAAACTTTTCTGCATTTTCTTGTTTTTGCTTTACACTGAATAGGAAGTGAAACATACATCTTTGTTCAAAAAGGCCTGGAAATGTTTGATGTCCATTCTGCATACTTCTAAACCATTAACCAAGCTGTCAGTGTGGATTTGGGCCCTCTCAGCAAATTTATATCTCTTGAAATAAAAAGTAACCGGGCACTGGACTGATAGCCTGGCTATCATCAGGCACACCCTGATGTGATGTGTCATAGGAGGACTCCCAAAACAGCCTGAGTGCCCTGTTTGGCACTGCAAGGTGTAATTGCCTAGCCCCTTTTGGTGTTCCCACTAGGCAGGTGCCAGCAGGGAAGGCAGTGGTAGTGCCCATAACACGGCTCTACAAGGTGCATCAGCACCAAGTAGGTAGGTCAGGCTCCCTTCTCCGCATCCTGCCATGCTGTTGTGACCATCACCAAAAGGCACTATTCAGGTTGCAACTCATGTCACGGGGATGCTTGCTCCAAAGAAAGTCTGGAAGATACGGATATGACTTCTCTTCACTCCTGAATTGCCAAGGCATGGATGTGATTTAGGAGACATGCTAAATGCCCATGATGATGGACTCAGAAATTACCTTTGGATGCAACAGGAATTACTGGATATTTTCTACCTTTAGTATAAATAACCTTTCTCTTAGCTCAGTTTCACAGTTTTTTATTTCAGGGGCAAATAATTTTCACAAATAAGCAGAAAGAGATTCCAAATTTACATGGCATGCAGGTAACTCTGGGATGAAAGTAAGCAGCTTCCCTCAAGCTTGCCCCACATTTCAGGGAGGACTCTTATGGCAGCCCTTTCTTAAGACATCCATTTCATAACCGATACACTTTTGAGAACTGCAATTACTTTGAAACTGCAGTCCAGAAAAGATAAAAGAAGAGCTATAAACACTGTCCTCCTTCAGTTTGTGGACCAGGGCTTCAAACATACCTGTCTCACAGACAGGCAAGCCCCCCAAGCAATCTGCTTCAACTGATGTATTTATGTATCAAAGAAATGTCATACCCAAATCAAAAGTATTAGCAGCTCTAAAGAATGCTGTTGCACCTGAATTTGCAAAGATCTGTCTCTCCCTCTCTCTTAGGGTTGGCTAGAGCTATGTTACACCAAACTATACTCTGATATACCTGCAGCAACTTAGAGGCATGATCCCAGCTGGACTGACAACACATTGGGTCTCCAGAACAGCAGTGTTGCAGGAAACCTTGCAAAACCTGGTTGCTACTATGTGACCCTGCAAGCTGGGGATAGGTTACTGTTGGCTGAGCAGGTGATTTGGTGGCAGAAATAACACACAGTACGCCAGGAGCCAGAGAGACTCAAGAGGTGGCAGGAGATGATCATGTGGTAAATGCTGTCTCCTGCCTCTGGCTCCTTCAGATGCAAACCCTGGTGCTCCCAGGAAGGGGAATGGTGTGAAGCTAAGGGTGTGGCAGTACAACCGAACTCATTAATGGGGCTGAAAACCTCTACACAATCCCTGGCATGGCTTGGGTTAAAAAGCCAGAGCGACAAGTGTCTGTACCTGGAAGGAAGCATACACATCTGTTGCCCTCCTTTCTTTTTTGTGTCCCCTGCCTTGTTCTTTCTTTGGCCCTTCAGATCATCACGAAATGAAGTCCTTCTCCTTGGTACTTCAGGGTCCTCACGTCTGCCCATCTCCTGGGCCCCGCTAGTCCTGCATCTGTCCCCATGCCCCCCGACCCTGCCCATCGCCCACATCCTGAGCATGAAAGCTGGCCGGATTAATCTGGCACAGAGCACATTGTGTATGAGTCATGACAGGCTCACTAAGGCGTGCAGTGCTGATAAAAGGCAGCTCTGATGGGCTCTGTCAGGGAGCCCGGAGAAACAGCGTGGAAAAAATCTGCTAACCCACATCCCAGCCTGGCGGCTGGGGCCTGGAGACAGCCAGGCACCGAGGGGAGCGCGGGGAAGGCCCCGCGGCGCTGGCAGGTCCCGCTTTGGGCTCAGCCCATGGGGAAGCCCCCAGCTCTGGGCACAAGTTGGTGCTTCCTGGGGCCTGGGGTCATCTGAGAGCTCATGGGGCCAAAGGAGGGCTGGTGCAAGCCCCCAGGTCCTGAGGGTGCACCCTGGGATACCCTCCCTCTTCCCAGCTGCAAGTATTTCAGGAGCTGTAGATTTCACATATCATGGAGCTGTAGAAAGGGAAGTCTGCCTGACTCTTCAGTGCATCTTTCTGCCTAAAAGTTCCCTCTGGATATTTTTCACAGTTCAGTTCCTCACAGCTGTGGACCACAAGGTAGCTTTTTTGCTGATCTTTTGCTTAGCGCTTAGCAATGCGCCTCCCGGAAGCCCAG
Source organism: Eurystomus gularis (assembly GCA_013400335.1). Classification (NCBI taxonomy): domain Eukaryota; kingdom Metazoa; phylum Chordata; class Aves; order Coraciiformes; family Coraciidae; genus Eurystomus; species Eurystomus gularis. The sequence continues at coordinate 60,694 of VZZY01006305.1, read as the reverse complement.
CAGGAGAGACCACAGCCCAGCAATACTCAGTGCCCTCTGATGTGCTGGAAAACTGTCTCATAAACAACCAGGAGCCTGCAGTGGGTGAAATCATCCTACAAGCAGGTGTGCAATGCACTGTTACACTGTCCCAAAAGGTTAGCAACTGTGTTTGCTGAAAACAGGGTTCTGCCCCAGGCACCACATGGTTCAACAGTTTGCCTGACCACAGGAGTAGTGATAATAGGGACAACAACATCAGGGATATTGCAGAGAAATCAGGATAACATTCATGTGCACCACAGAGCTGGGAGGAGTGGCAGCCATGGGGTCTGTGTGGGAAGACAGCAGCAGATTTCAAAATAATCTAGATAAATTGGAGAACTGGTCTCAAATCAGCAGGATGGAAATCACACAAGAGCAAGCACAAAATACCACAGCGAGGTGTTGGAACTCAAATACAAAATGGGGACTAATTGGATAAAGAGCACTGCTGCAGGAAAGGCTCCCTGGATTGCAGACAAAAACTTAGTCAACACTGTCATGCTGTTTCAAAACAGACAAGCCTCTTGATGTGTTCCATTAATGAGAGATTCATAGGCCAGGCATGGGAGAAAATGACTGTGCTGAAGTTGGCCCTGGGGACGCCTCAGCTGGGGACTCTGGGCACAGCACTCTCCAAACTGGGTAAACAAATTGGGGAGTACTCCGAGGTGCAAGAACAAGCATGATAAAAGCTTTAGAAAACATAATCTATGAGGGCAGATTGAAAGAATTGGGTTTGTTTAGTCTGGAGAAAAGAAAACTAGGAGGGAACACAAGGGCTTGTCCTAAAGACCACAGAGTCCAAGGGAGGAATATGAGGAGAACTGGGGTTGGTTTGCAGCAAAGATTTAGGCCAAGAGAGCAGTAACAGGGAGGCTTTGGAGCTGATGAGGGATACTGCAGACTCTCCTTCATAGGCACACTTTAAGTGGAGGCCAGAGAAATGCCTGTCAGGGATGGCTCAGGTATAACCAATCTTACTTCAGAAGTTGAGGGCATCTACAAGACCATAACTAAGCACTCAGTGGTGTGCTCCTTCCTGTCCAGCTCTCCAAGTGACCCTGCAGCTTTACTTACTGTCCCTCTCTGAGTTGCAGCAAGGCACAGGAACAGGGTTACCCTCAGGAGGAAGTTTTCCATAAAGTGGTCATCCATCACCCTTGCCTCCCCACTCTAACTCCTCACCTCCTCAGGCCCCTCTGCACACCCTAAATTCTCACTGGATTTCCAGAGTTCATTTGTGCTCTGTTATTTATGTGCAGCTGACTTGTGAGACCCCCGCAGAGAGATCCAGGAGGTCTCAAGTTGCCATGCATGTACTAAGTAACAATACACATCCCAAAGACATTACTGTCTAAATAGATTGGGCAGAGGAAAATTACTTCCCACTGAGAGATGTAGGGGATACAGAGGGTGTATCAGGAGAAACTGAGAAAAAGAGACCTGTTTAGGCTGGAGCAGAGAAGGCTAAGGCAGAATCTACTTGCAGTCTTCAATTATCTAAAGGAAGACAAAGCCAGATCGCACCTGGAAGAAGCCAGTGAGAAGACAAGAAACAATGGGCACAGGTTGCAACAAAAGAAATGCTCATCAGAGCTAAGGAAAAAAAAAATCTTGTCCGGGAGGATGTTTCAGTATTAGGACAGGTTTCACAGAGAGATTGTGAAATCCCCAGCCTTGGAGATTTTAAAAACTCAGCTGGACAGAGCCCTGGACAACATGATCTAACTCTGAAAATAGCTTTGCTCTGACTGGAGGCAAAGCCTGGAGCCGTGACAAGGTCCTGTCTCACTTCAGGTACTCTGTGACAGGTAGACTGTGAATACCAGAGAAGCCACCTATGCAACTGAACCCTGCCACTGATGCTTCATACAGTATACTCTCTGCCACACTGGACTCCCTTCATACAGGCATTTCTGTCCCTTTGCCCCATGAGCCTTTCTTTGGTCTTTATGTTCTGCAAAGCTGGATCCCCACTGTTTGCATCAGGCCTCGACCCATTGTAAAGTACTATGTAATAACAACATTTCTTGATCGTGATTCACAACAATAGCTACCACCCAAGTTCTTGGCTCGCTGCATAGTCCAATATGTAGTGGCATTCAGTTCAACCCAATACTATCTGCATCCCCACCCCCTCAACTCCAGCCTCAGAGCCTGGCCAGCATTGAGCCCATGCCGTTCCCGTTCGCAAACCCTAAGCACCCTGACTGCTGCTTGGAATGAAGGGGGAGCACTTGGAGATGAACTTTTAGCAGTGCAGGCTCTAAGGAAGGCTGAAGTCCTTGCTTGTCTGTCACTGATTTAATGATGCCTCCCTAATTGTGGAATGCCAACCATACATGGAGATCTGCAGCAAGAAGGGACTTGGCTTGAAGGAAAGAAAGGTCATTGCAGGCAAATCAGATACAGGCACCAAGAAATGTTTTTGTTTTGGTTTGATTTGTTTTTTTCTTTGCTGCTGCAGTGAATGCAATAAAAGTGCATCTGCTGAGTTGTTTCTACTGACAGAGTTTTCCCTTCTTCCAGATTTGGCCTTAACTCTTCTTAGTTATGCTGACTAGCAATGAGCTGCCCAGCAAGGGGGGGTGTGTGTGTGTATGTGTCTGTGTCTGTGTGAGAGAGGGAGAGACAGTGCTCATTTCCAAAGCTGACTTTTTGTTCATCCTCTGCCAGCCAGTTTTTGGACTGAGCTATCTTTTTCCTTCATACTTTTAGGTCATAATGCAAGCATTAATTTGAAAATGATCTGTAGAAGTAAGATTTAATAAGCTTACTGACATAGTAATACATCAAAAAAAAAAAAGAGCAAAAATCACAGACCTTTTCTCTAAGGCTTTCTTCAAAAATATGGGTACTTTTCAATTAAAAGCTAATCTATAGTAAACAACATTTGCTAATTTTGGAAAGTTTAATCTGCAGTAGTTCCTCACGTACCATGCTAACACACATCTTTTGTGCCCTCTTCTTCAGTTCTCTCTCTTGAGACAGAGCAGAGTCCTGGTTCAGCAGCCGGCATCTGTCGCCGATTACAGTGGCTTAAGATTTCACTTCTGAGGAGCAGAGGGAGAGCAGACTGGGGGCCCCGTAGGTAGCTGCACATATCTTCTCTGGCACTTCATACACCATCATTCTTCCCTTCTAGATTGCCTCTTAGAGACCCTACTCAAATCATCCCTTTCCCTCATTAGCCCTGTTCATACACCATGCCTGTGAGATGGATCCTGTTGTTTCATCCCAGTACCAGAGCTGAAGAACATTGATTTGACAGCACACCACAGAAAATGTGCAGTCTACTTTATACTTTGTATTAATCACACTAATTGAGCATTTTGAATCCAGCCCGTTGTGGCACGGCCGAATGCAACATCCAAATTAGGCTCTACAGCAGACAAGCCGTCATTAGACTGAGGTTTCTGAGTCACATTATTGAAGCAACATTCGTGGTGAAGCATTTTATTAATAACTTTTGTTGCAGAACTTTATCCCAACAGTCTAAAAATGGCACTATTCATAACTGCACTTACATCTTGTGGCACAGGGTTATATTGCCACTTATTTATGTCAAGTGGCTTTTTTTTTTTTTAATATTTTGAGCCTTCTTCACTGTACCTGAAGGCTTGCTCCTGCCCTGCTTTGGTTGCTGTAATACAGCTCTGTTTATCAAAGCAGGTTTTTCCCCAGTGCACAGACCTGGGGGCTCAAGCCTTGGTTCTAGTTTGCGTACGGGGTAACCTGGCTGACAGAAGTCAGATACGGTGGAGAGAGCAAGTCACAGACATGGCTGACTAAAGCAGAGACTCTACACAACTCGAGACACGTTGGTTTGAGTATGCCGGGTGCTGAGGAGGCTTTAAGGTGGGAATAGCCTCTTGCAGAGCAAGAGCAAGAAGCAGTAGGCTGTGTGTGGCAAAGTCTGTGCAGCACCTTCCTGCACTAAACTTGGAGCCAGTCTCTGGAAATCTCTCACATTCCCCTGGCAACAGATTCACTTTCCAAAACAAAATGAACTAAAACAGAATCATTTCCTATGAATGAAGTTGGGATGGAACATAAAACACAGGCAGGGAAATATATATGTGTGACATACTTGAACCAGCAGAGAGAATGATTTCATCCAGCATCCAGCTGACTAGTAAAGAGAGTCAGCAGCCCCCGAGGAGAAAGCCATTAACACACAAACACATTTTATGCTGGCCAAGGTGAGAAAGGAAGGGCTGTAGGTACTGAGGTGACAGCTACTTTAGGATCAAAGGCAAAGGCTGAGAGGAAACTATAAAACTAACTTCAGATCTGGATGTGGGAGGCTGTGTGAACAGAGGGGGAAACTTAATTAAATGTGGCAAACAATGACTATTTTTTCTGGGGAAGGAGCCATGATGATTTCACTTCCAAGATACTACACCTGAGCAAACATTATCCAAAGATGTCTTGAATTAAGACTTCACTGCCAGTATGGTAATGCAGATCTAACCTTGACTTCAAAGGCTACGAAAAGTAATTGGGATAGAGGGGCTCTAGTTTGCCAGTGGTGTTCAGTATCCCCTCCCTCTCCTGCAGAGTAGCTGAAATGGGTAACTGCTGGGCATTGCTGAAGATGTGGCCGTCTCGTGCCAAACATTACTGACAAGACCAAAAAAATGAAAGAAGGTGGCACCAGTGCTGAGGTGGGTGGCCCAGAGCATCTGCCAGGTGAAATGCTATAGTTAATATAGCTCAGGGAGAAAACACGAGCATCAACAGCATAGGGTGGCCTACAGGTCACCAGATGTAGGCCTCATCATCCTGCACACCATCAAGCCAGGAAGCAACTAGAACATTTCAATCACTGCCCAGGCTTTGGTGGTAATGGAGGGATATTTTGCACCCAGCTAGTTACTGGGACAGGAAAGCAGCAAGACACAGTTTGTTCAAGCAAGCTCTACACCAGTACAGAGAAAGGAAAAGGAGTACAAGAAAAGAACAGCTTAACTGGACTGCTGCTGTTGACCTTGGGCATAAAGAGATTATGTATAGAAGAGTGAAAGCTAGGTTGGATTACTGAAAATTAGTATAGAAGCATAGCAAAAGCAAGGAAAGACAAAATCAGAAAGTCTTTGGGAAAAAAAAAAAGGTGCTGGGGAATTATAGACTAATAAATTTAATTTCAATTACAGGAAAAATTCTGGAAGGAGTAATGAAAAAAGCCATTTGTAAAGAACTGGAATGTCACAGGATGAGTAACAACCAATATTAGCTTCATAGTCTAGTCTTGACAAACCCATCTAATTTCCTTTTAAAACAAGGAGACAGACTTGCAGGCCAGTAAGGAGAAGCAGATGTCAGTATCTTGACTTGAGTAAGTCCTTTGACACCGTCTTGCATTAAATTCTCATAAACCAGCAAGGAATGTGTGGTCTATCTACTGCAGAGCAGACACTGCACTGCTACCCAGAAGGCTGTGAACAGAACTTCACTCTCTACATACAGGAACCTATTGAACAGAGATGTACAGGTTTCTCTCTGTCTTCAACTCCAGTGACTTGGACTGTGAATTAGAAGAAAGATGATTACATTTTCAGGATGTCCAAAGCTGGAAGGGTCTGCAAGTACATTGAAGACAGGATTAGAATTTACCAAAAAAAACCCAACCCCAAACCAACAACTGCCTGACAAATTAAAGAAACAGTCAGGGGAAAAAAAGGACGGACACAGTAGGAATCCATGCAAGACTCCACACTGAGGAATAACTGGCTGCACAAATATGGATGTGGAACTACTGGAGCTGAGGTTAGGGCAGATTAAAAACTGAGCTGTTTGTCATCAGTGCCATGCTTTTGAGAAAGCAAAAAAAAAAAAAAAAAGGGGGCTAATTAGATACAGTTCAGAAGAAAACAAGAATAATCAGAGGTCTAGAGAACATGATCTGGGAGGAAAATCTGAAAGACTTGGTAAAGGTTAGCCTTAAGAAAAGAAGACCAAGAATACGCACAAGTTCATGAAAGATTGCAGCAAGGGAAGAAGGCACTGGTCAGTTCTACCTGCCCAAAACGTTGAGGTTAAGAAATAATAACAGGCCTAAACTGCAGTAAGAAAGATTCAGACTTGATGTTACAAAAATATTAGGGCAAATATATGGAAGCAATGCATAAACTGTCTGTATGTGAAGCCTCCCTAAGTGAAAAGCTTCAAAAACAGGTTGGATGGCTGTCAGGAATGATAGAGGTATCCTGCCTCAGGGATCTGGAGAAGGAACAGATTTGAGGGTAGTCAGCACCTTTTCTGGGGCAGGTTGACTGAGAAGGAGGGCTGGGAAGAGTCCATTGTGAGTGGAATGCCTTGTCAGGAGTATTTAGTGGGACAGGCAGGGAGGAGTGCTGTGATATTTCTCCTTCCCCAGTCAGCCCCCCAAAACTTCCTTTCTCCTCTGCACGGGGCCTCTTTCCACTTACTCCTCTTGTAGCTCCTTATCTGCAGTAGGTGTCACTGATCATTTTGCCCTTCCCCAGCTGATGCTGCATGCCTGAAGAGTAGGAGGGGCCAATGCAGACTAACCTTGTCCTGGGGAGGTGAAGGATGCAAGGCCAGATGGGAGAGCACTGAAAATCCTGGAGGTAGGGCTTGGTGCTCCCAGTGCCATTGCTGGGATGAGGAAATGGCTATTGCTGCTGCGAAAGGAAGCTCCCTGTAGCCAGTACTGCTAGTGGTGACAGGAATGGAGGGATATGCCTGCTGGTGGTGAGAAAACAGTGGTTTGACTTCACTCTTCCCCAGCAGCAACCAGAGCCTGTCTCCTCTGGCCTAAGCAAAGCAAAAGACTGCAAAAGACTCTGGCCCGCAAGGCAACTGGCACGTTGCCTTTGCCGTAGAGCATGTTACAGATCCCAGTGTGAGGGGTTTTCTCACAACAGGCAGTATGGTAGATGTTAAAGCCAATCTGCATCTCTAGCCTGATCTTAACACATTTCTTACCCTGGTTACAGGGCAGCAATGTAAACAGAAGGTGACTGGTGACCACAGGATAGGCAAGATAAACTGAAGATTTGAGAATTGGAAGTTACCATTGTGTTACTTCTGTTCCACGAAAACTTGCATTTGTGAACAGAACTGCACTATGGGGAAGCACAGTTTTAGGAGTAAAACCTGTTACAAACCTACATATCATCCTTGGATGGCTGAGTAGGGGTCATTAGGTGTTTATATGCACACGTAAGCTGCAGGCACATTGCTGCCATCAGTCACAACCATCTTTTCCTCTGTGTTCCCATACTACATTCAAATTGTACTGACAACCAAGCAGTTCAGGACCTCTGAATTGTGCTTTCTGTTATTTGGGACCAGAATAAAATTGTTCCCTACTGACATGATGGTATAGACTCAGCATTTCAGCTCGTAAGTGGCAACTGAATCACTTGGAACTACATGTATATGCTATATACCAGGACCTATGCTACACTCTTACAAAAACCCAACTCCAACACTAAATGAAATGCTAGCCCCTTCAATATTTAACATTAATAACGACTCTGATGGTCAACAGAAAACTTAGGATAAGATTTTCAGTGTGCATAAATTGGCTGATTTAGATTTCATCAAAAGTAACAGTGCTAGCACATCAACCTGGCCCTATGAGCCCACAGAATCCAATCTAACTTATTTACTTTTAAAGAAAGATTAGTTCTAAGTGTTTTCCTGGCCTTCTGGGTGTTCACAGATAATTTGTTCAATGGTGGTCTCATGAGCATTGCTAATTATTACTGACAATCATTTTGCATTGCACTAGCAACTCAGCAGAAACGTAGTTGCTAGTACATTAGCCTTCTCTTTCCTTGTATGTTTACCCATCTCTAAGTACTTATTTTAATTCAGCTGAACATTGGTGATATGAACAGAAGGACCAAGAGACGTCATGATACCCTATGTGCAGCAGACTTTACTCCTAGGGGTCAAATACTCTTCTAGTGCCAATCATCATTAAAAATCAATGGAGGCACAATGATTTCACATATGCAGGAGCCAGGTCGTATAATCTTTGTTCCATACTCCTGCCTTATGGGTCATGTCCAGAGTACATGGTATAGCGCTGTCCCCCCTGCTTCTCCTTTGGTACCAGCACCATATGCTTTGTTACCACACGATTCTTTAGCCTTGACTCCTGTTGGGTTCTCATCTCCTCTGCAAGGATGCTCTTACTGCATGCCGAGGTAAATAAGCATGTTCAGCCAAATGCCACTGCGGCCAGGGAGAAATGAAAAATGCTTTCTTGGTGGCAGAAGTGGCCCCATTGTCAGAAATTAGAAGAATCATTTCCTGGTTACAGTAGCCTTCAAATACACTGATCCAACTTCAACCTCCAAATAAAGACACTGGGAGTGATATCTTGGCTATTCTGTTTTGGTGACTAAGCACTCGAGAGCAAGAATGCAGCTCCCAAAGGCACGACACAAGGGCTTGAAGAGGTTAGCAGTATTTTCTTCCACTTAAAACTGGGAGAGGTGAATAGTTGGTGAAAGAGGGGAGGAGATCGATGGCTTTGGAAACTGCAAGGCCCTCTCTCTATGTGGGACAGCTTTGGTACAGACAGCTTCAAGCCTGACCTTGCCCTCCCTGACCTGTCAGTAACCTCAATCCTGACCTTAGAAGGACCACCCTTCTCCTGGGGGAAGAACAGGTTAGGGAATGGAGGAAAATCTGAGTGGTGATCAGGTCAAGATTATTTTATTTTCCAGAAGACAGGCTGTGAGGCATGTAGAAGCCTGATGTCCTTGTCATGCACTGGTATTCATGGCACAGCAACCTCATGGTGCTCACACAGCATTAGCCCAAACATAGTCTGAGACTGACTACCTCATTACACTTCTGCATGGAGCGCATCCTTAGCTTCTCTGCTGAGTTCCATCACTTTGGATGTCATGACAGTAGTCAGACTGCATCCCTGATGGAATTTGCTGAGTCTTTCCTTCTTAAAAAGTCATCAAGATCCAACACAGGCTCTTTCCAGACCCAAATATTTCAGCAGCATGAGCCCCAAACCCATCTTTGTAGCTCTGTGCTTCCCCCTGCAAGGAAATCAACCCCTTCTCTAAAAGCTGCCTCCCCCCTGCTTTCCCTTTCTCATAACCAGCCTTCCTTCACCATTCTGATTCTGTAAAACACTCAGCACACACGGCAGCTGAGGGGGAGGAACCGAGGGGCTGGTGGAAGCCACTCAGATTTCACATTTATTTAATAGCTGTGGCTGTGCTTGTTTGATTTATCTTCACACATACGTTTGACAGATATGGTCTCATAAAAACTCCACAGAGTAAAAACACCAAAAAGGCCTGCAGCCATACTGTGTTAGCACACAGTCTGGGCTCCAGCTCCAGCGCTAAGCAGAGATCAAGCTTGCTGCAGCTGGCAACACCCTTCAGATGGGAAAACTTGGGAGTCTGCAGTGCCCAAAATGCAGGGTGCTCAAGCGTGGCTGGACCTGAGTTGGTAATGTCAGGGCAAAAAATAAAAAAAGTTCTGATTTTCTCTTATTTTGAAATGTCCCACTACACTTCATATAAATTTCTTCATTCAAATAAACTTTCATTTGGGTGGCTAATCTCACAAATCCTGTGGGATACAGCAGTGTTCAGAATATCTCAAGAAAGCTTACGACTTTTATAGCATTTCCAAAAAACCTCTCTCCAATTGCAGCAATTAAAGAGTAAGCTTGCTTCAAAGGTCCTATGAGCTTGCCGTATTTGTATATTCCTAACATTCCCTTAAAAAAAGGTCTTATTTAATGAGTTGGTGGTTCTGATAAATACATTTCCACTGGAGTGGGACTGTGCCTTTGTGCAATTTCTGCACAAAGCGGCTACTATGTAGTTTGGGATACAGGCTCCACAAAAGCACAACCAACTTTAACATATGCATATTTCACAGTGTTTTTTTAAAGGGGAGCACACCTGAAAGTCTCATTCCCAGCATCAAGAGAGTCAAAGTGAAAGAGCTGTAAATGAAGTCACAAGTGTGTTAATGTTGCTCAAAGGTAGGATTCCAGCTGCATTCAGGTGGTGTTTTATTATGCATATAAATAACAACCCCCCCACCTCTCAGAGCCGGCAGCACGGTCTGGAAGAAGGAGCTCAGGGCTAAGATTGAAAGACCCTGTGTTCCAACCTGCTGCTGTGGTGGCCACTTCATTTCTTTATACGTTACTCCTACATATAAAATAATGTTCTTAATACTTACCTGTCACACGGAGATAGGATAGATCTTGCTTTGTTAAGAAAAGTGAATGTGAAGACCTGTGTATCCAGCCCACAATTATCCCAGCTGATTAAAACCCCTGGAGAAGATTAGTGGGAGAAATTGCAACTGCTGCTCTGTGGGCAGGTAAGATACTTGTGGTTCCTTCTCCATTAGGGATGATTTTTCCTGGCTATAGAAATGTCACCTTTTCTGTTTTATGTAAAAACTAAGGAACATGCAATGAAGGTTTGGAAGCTTCATGTTTTCCTGATTTCAGATAATGTGGTTTTGTTGCTAGATATCTCCTCTATCGCTGATCACCTAGCTGTGACGTGGGGTCAGGGATCCTCTTGGTGCCATACCCACTCAGTGTTCAGGGTCACACTGAGCAATGTCACCCCAGTCACAACCCATAGGTGCAGCTCAGTGCCTGGCAGGGAGTTATTTTCCAAAGGTGAGGACTTCCAGGTAGTGGTTCCCTCTCTCATTAGAGGCAGACTTTTCCAGCTATGGAAATGCTGTCTTTTCTGTTTTAAGCAAATAACCAAGAAGTTTGCAGATACTCTGCCTTCAGGACACACTCACCAGCTCTCCTGTTTTCTAAGGACACTAGGCAAGGATTGCAGATACTGCTCATCATGGCCTTGCTTTTTTCCCCCCTCTTACTCTGTTGCTGGCAGATGAAAAACTTAATTCACCTTCATCAGTAGTTTCAAGTGGTGGAAGGACATGCTCCCAGACTGACAGCCAACTTGACTCCTTTCTGGAGTCTGCACCATTTGAAGAGAGATCACTTGAGGACAATGCATTAATTACAACACCTGTTGTTGTACACATCATTACGCAGAAGTGCCACACACATTGGGCAGTGTCTGGGCTTGGACACTCAAGCCTTGACATGTGATGAACCAACAGTGAAGACCTATGGTTGACATGACTTCTTTCAGAAACAGGCCAGCCTTTGCCAGAGGCAGGGCATGACAAGCTCCCTCAGGAAGCTGCAGGCAATGTGGAAAGGCAGGTCCCTGGAGTGCACAAAATTAAATAACCATATATAAGACCTGGATATCACAAGAAGGGGGACCATATTTCCTGCATACGTGCAGAAAAGGAAAACACCCTCACACTGGCGACATAGCCACGAACATGCAGCATTTCTATCCCTCCTTTTTCACTGTGGATAGCTAGAGTCACAAGGAAAGTACTGACAAGCAGTCAAGGAATTCAGCTGCTGGTTGGCTATGCAGGACTTGGGAGCCGGAGGGTGAAAGTGATGCATGGAAATTAAGTTAATTTTAAACCGCAGGCAAGAGAAGAGACTTGCTAGCAGTTACTTAAGAGAAGCTGCTGACTGTTTAAATACCATTAAGAAGATTAATGTTGGCCCGCAGAATCACTGAAAAATTAGGGCTGAAAGGGACCTTGAAAGGTCAGACCAGTCCATCCTGCTAACCCATGGCAGGATCACCTAAACTTCGGACATCCCTGACAGATGTTGCTTAACTTGATCTTAAAGCTCTCTGCTCCCCAGGCAGTCTATTCTTTATTATCCCTGTCATTACAAAGTTTTTCCTAACATCTAAATTGAGTCTTTCCTGCTGTGACTTAAACCTTCTTTTTTCCTTTTTTTTTTTTTTTCCCTCCCTTCTTTTTCCTTCTTCTCCATCACAGACAAGGAGCAAAGATTATGTCCTTTTATGTGCTTAAAGACTTCAGTTCTCCTTTGGGTTAGAGAATTTCAGTTCTTTCAGGCTTCCCCAGTAGGTAATGGTTTCTCAACTTCCGCTCGTTCTCTCTGCTCTCCTCTGGGCTGTATCCAATTACTCCACATCTCCCCTCAACTTATTTTCCATCACCTCAACACCATGACATAGCTGACTTGCATTCAGCTTTTGATCCTTTTTCTGAAGAATTGCTACTTAACCCATCACTCCTTCCTCTGTACTTGGGGAGTTCATATTGCTGCTCAAGTGTATGACCTTCCACTTATCCTTATTCAACTGCCTCGTGTTTCTTCCAGACCATTTCCCCAATTTGCCCACAGTTTTAAAGTCTAATCCTGCCCAACACCACATCTACTGCTTTATTTCATGCGTAAATATGATGTCCTTATGTTTATCCTTTCAAAGGAAAGAAAAAAAAAATCAAACGGAACTGAATCGGATGTAGGATGAAATCCCACTAAGCCCCACCACCTTTCACTTGAATAAGAAGTTGCTGGCAGTGGCACCATGGGGGAGGTTTATTCAAGGAGGTTTGTACCTACTTTCTACAGATGTAGGTTCTCCGGGCTGGCTTCATGCATCCAACATCAAACACCTTTGACAGCCACACATTACTGCAGTCAGGCCTCTCCTGCTTCTCACCTCCACCTAGAACCTCCTTTGTGTTTTGCTGTGTCTCTGCCCCAGCTGTCTTTGGCCCATGCACCTTCACCCCAGCCACCCCTCTCCTCCCTACCACGCTTGCCCGGGCACAGCCTGTCAGTGGGAAATGCCCACTGGGACCTTCCCAGAGCTCGGGGGAGTGCCGAGACAGACAAAAAGTTTAAAATAAAAATAAATGAGGGTGGTAAAAATATCTTCTATCTCCTAGAAATGGCCAAAGACAGGGCCTGGCCGATAACGAAGCCCATCACTCGACACCACGAGTCACGCTGAGCTTTACCGCGCACCTCCACCTGCTCCCGCCCGGCACCGGCCCTGCGGCCTGCCCGGGGCCT